>OV884013.1:51886951-52226404 GCA_930367205.1 Acanthosoma haemorrhoidale
CTAGCACCTCCTTGGAAGAGACCTCCTCGTGGACGACGGTCGCCGTGGCCCTACAAACTTACCTAGTATCGTCTCCCACGACGATCCAGTCTGCCTCTCTCCGGTTCACACTCGCCTTTGGGATTCGGAAGGCCCCAAGATTTTCACCTACCCTTAGATACCGAGTGTGAATTAGTGGTCATTCCAAGACCACATAAACTACCTGCAGTACCTACCCTATTCCTCTACTCCTGAACATAGTGCGTGCTTTGTCAGGCCACACCTTTTAAGATCTTATGGAGTCAGATCAATAAAGCTGCCCGCCGACTAGGCCGCCAGCAAAGGTCAAAGATCACAGGTCCACCCATTTCATCTCTTTCTTGACGCTCGACGACAGTGGTCAGGTTGTAGTGACCCTAGCCCGCGGCGGGGACACAATGCCCGACAGCCACCAAAACTATTTCATGTGGTTGAGCCGATATCCCAACCTATGCATCCACTCATATACCAAATTATTTGGAATGGATAGTAATGGACGCAACACATCGGATCGGTGATTTTTCATCAGGTGAAATCCTGAATGAATAAATAAGAAGAAAAATTGGAAATACTGATAGCTTTAGAAAAAAGGATTTTTGTGTAAAGCAAGTTCTGAAATTGTTTCCTTTTCAGGTGGTTTTCAAGGATAGTGTAAGTCAATACCCACGAAATAAGTATGTTCTCGTGTACAGAAATCAATTCGTGGAATCTGTTATGTCTGATTTTAATTATATTTGGAACAAAATGAGTATAGTAGCGAACCTTTACTTTCGTTAGTTTTTATTCTCTATTTCTTTCACCAAAAAAAAAATGGCTCAATACATGTAGGCGTCCCTGCCGAATTTTCTTTGGGATCTGAAGGTAAGTGTCATCAGTAAACAATTAAAGTTTTGGTCCTGAGGTGGGTTGAAATATTAGCAGTGTTATGGAATAAAATATAGGACTGAGAATATTTCCTTGTGGAACACCTGATTTTTCTGTAAATAATGTGAAGATAAATAAGAATGAAGCATTAGATAGTAATTATGTGGCAAAATGTCATGTGAGATTTAACTGCAGACTTTGTTGCTATATTCTGCCGAAAGCTTTGGCAACGCCAAAGGAAACAGTTGGATAGTAAATTCTTTACTCTAAGCTTCTTGATATTGAAGAGCAACTCGGTGTTGTTGATAGCTAGTAAAATGCGATGTCTTAAAGCCAAATTGAGGCTAGAGTGACTGCGCATGTCTCTGATTCTTAGTCCTTACTCCAATCCTCGGATCGTTTTGACAATCGCGAACTGTTTTCAAGGTCTTAAGCGTGCTAGAACAGATGGCTGACGGTTTGAGTTATGGTTTCGGGCCAGTTGGTACTACTGTACTGCGCATACTCCTTCCATTTTGATGATAGTTTGGACTGCTGTTAGAAAGATCTATTTTTTAACACCCTAGATATGACATCACTAGCATGATCAGAGACAGGCAAAAACCACATATTGGTTTATTGCCTGGACTTTTCAATAGTTCCATTCTTACACCTGATATTCATATATTATATCTAGGATATGACATCCTTATGTTGCTCATGTATTGGCTTTCATGTCCCAATCCTGCATTAATGAACTATAATCGGATAAGAAATCATCTGTCGAATCCATAACACTGTTTCAATGCTCAAGTGTTTTACTTATGATTACATACATGGTCACCTTGCCTGGCCAAGAAGTTTGGTGGCCAACTTGATATTAAGCTAATAAACTTATGTATTTCAACGAAACAGTTTTCATAATGCAGCCTTGGATGGCGACGCTTGTCTAATGGCTGGCGCGAGAAAATGAAAAATTGTACCTGCGATTTCTTTGTTAGTGGCCCATTGTCAATCCTCGTTTACTAACAGCTTCCTTTTCATAGGCTAATGCCTAACATTGTTCGCTATTCAACAGATCCTTAAATGCGTAATTATTTCTTTATTCATAACCAGGCTGTTCACACGTATGCTAATATGTTCGCATGTATGCTAATTTAATAATCGGTTCCCCCACCGATTTATTCCACCTATAATCGCATTATTACATCAAACCCAATTAACAAAATTGTCAAGAATGTATCTCCTCTCAACTTATTTCCCATTAATTATTCAGTGATGCCTTCTTCCTTCAATTGAATCAGTGCTTTAGATGAAACTACTTTTTTGGTTTTTTTTTGTGGCAATTTTCTGTAATGATATTATATGATATTTGTGAAGAGTAACATTAAGAGTCATTTCTACGGAGGTGTCAGGTTTCAAACTCCAACCATTTTTATTTTCCCCAATCCAGGGAGTGTAGGGACAGGCCCTTGCATTATGGCGACAACATTACCCCTCAGGGTCTTTCAACGTCACAACGGACATTACCAAGTAGTCTGAAGCTTTATTTTCTACCTTTGCGATCGGCTATATACAAGCAAAACAAGTACACATAATAGTACTGTAGCGACCGCTAACTACATAAGAGAAATCACCCTATACTCTATTGTATATATATTGTAAACAATTGTAAATAACATGAACAAAATATAAATCATTGTAAATGTGTTAAACAATAAAAAATGTGGGGTGCCCATTAGTTATATGAGCTGGGACGCCAGCTTCAGTAGCAGGTACGAGTATATGTGGACCCAACCGCCGACCCTTCCAGGCTCTGCCAGGGAACAAAGGAAAGCCACATCAATGGCCACAACAATGGCGATGCTTATTGGGTGCGGGCAAGCCCAGCTGGGTATTTAAGCCGATGATATGGGTCCAGTATATCACTCTCCTGTCAACTACCGGCTCGTGGCTACCCCTGCTTGAAACTTTGAAACCTGATTGCTTCTTTATGAAAAACCTCTACATCTCTTTCTTTCCTCGCCTCGCTACGTTTTAGTCCGGCGTTGCACACCTTCCTAGTGGGAATCTCTGCCTTCGTCTCGCTAAATCTAGCACCTCCCTAGTGGACAACGGTTGTCGTGGCTCTGCAAAATTACCAATCAATGTCACCCGCAATAATTCAGTCTGCCTCTCTCCGGTTCACACTCGCCTTTGGGATCCGGACGGATTTTGCCTACCCTCAGGTACCGAGTGCGAATTCGTGGTCATTCCAAGCCCACACAAACTACCTACCTGCCTACCCTATTGCACTGTTGGGGCATATACCTATCAAATATGGAGTCAGATAGTAAAGCCGTCACGAAACGATTGTCCAGGTTGTAAACTCAAACAACCCTCACTTTATCACCAGGGCTAGGGTAACCAGGCACCCCCCTAGTGACGACCCGACAAGTACATTTAATATTAACCAAATGAACAATTACTTGCTGCTATGGGGATGCTGGATGAGGGCTAATTGATTTATGGTGATAAAATTCCTTTTCTTTCTATGGTGTTTTATTGTTACTTACTTCTTTCCCTAGTGACACCCACCGTCCTCGATGAACTTTCGTCAACCAGCTCTGTTTTTGGGGCTGGTCTCTAACTATTGATTTCCAGAATGAAGTCTACTTGCACCAGTTGCATCTCCAACCTTTCCACCTGGTGTACCAGATGGCCTGCTGGCCATCTGTTTCTCTTGCAGTAGCCTTCCTCCTTGGCATCTCAATCTCAGATTCCTCCAACCAAGATGTCCTGCCTGGTTAGTCTTCAAAGCATAAAGTTTCTTACATTTGCTTCACAAAAATGATTTTAAACTTTCTTTTTTCTGGCTTCTCATTGCTGGTTCTTTCCTCAGAGGACCAAAAACCTTTTGTGGAATCTACCATTCAAAGATCAACTAGTATTTCTCATCTGCCTTGGACCAGGTCTGAGAGACACAGGTATCAGTTGTATAAGGTTTCATGCAGCCTGCATTTAGTATGAAGGTGTTTTATCCACATAACATAATACTTTTGACTGGACATAATGATATTGTTATGTTTTTAATCAATATTTTATTTTAAAATTTAATCTAAGGTTTTATTAGGTTCTGTTAATATACAAAGAAAATTCTGGCAAAAGGAAAACTGTTTAATTACAAAACTTTTCTTTAAATTTATTATATAAGCACGTCTGTGACAAATTTACAATGTTATATTAACTATTTTATCTTAATATTTTCGCGACTGGCCAGATTTATTAATTTTTATGTTGTTTTCTTAATGCTTCATCTATTTTTGTCGTCCTTCGGCGAATTCTTCCTTATTCCTAGTTTGTTGTTGTGCCACGCGATTAGTAAATATCCACTGCTATCATCTCAATCCTTCTTCTTTCATAAAAATCCTCTTCCGCTAACTGTTCTCATATATGCCCAATCACCATTAAATAAAATAATTTTAAAGTTTCACAATACTCACTATCTTCATTTTACACCTTGTCACATGAGATTGCAAAAAGAACAACGCTAACACCATATTGTTTATCAAGCACCCCTCTTTTTCCACGGGTCGTTTGCCGCCCTTTTATGCCTGCTAATTTCCAATTCAAATCAAAGGCAACATCAATCAAGGCAAAATTCACAACATCTAAATATCACAACAATATATTATGATGATAACAAGAAATGGTGATGAGTTATTATAATTTATCTTTACTCAACAGCTTTTAGATAGCAATCAGAAACTTAGTTGAGGTTTTGTAAGAATTTTAGTTATTATATTATAACGATCTCGTTTAATTTAGAAAATATAAATTTTAATATGATCAGGTTTATTAAATAAGAAAATAAACTAGTGAAGAATTTACATTTAATTGATATTGCATTTAATTATTTATCACTTTTAATCTCTTAGGGTCGGGTCAACCTAACAGTTACAAATTATACATACTGTTTCTATTTAACAAACTTTCTCAAATGGAATGAGGATTTGTTCCAGTTTAAAAAGTGTCCTGTTTTGTTTCTGAACTTCCAAATAAATGTTACTGCCTGATAAGTTTCTTATATGTTGTCTTCATACTTCATATGATTCAACAGTTGTGAAATTTAGAAGCATGTAAGTTAGGAGGATCCTCACACAACTGTGTATTGGGTATCTGCAAGTCGCAAAATATCTCGTATAAAATGGCAAAACACTGAATATCTCTTCTCAAGCAACTGCACTTGGTAACAGTGTCTTCTGGTCCACAAAACTGGTTTCACTATAAACTAAAATATAGGATTAATACCTACAAACATTCACAAATTATTGTCCAGTATGACACCTGAAACCTCCTTAAATATAATATTACAATATGTATTTGGTCTATGTCTTCATATTTCATCCAAGTTTATAATGTGCATGAGTATGTTATTATTTGAAGATTTGCATTTAATTATTTTCACTTGCAATTGCTGGATTACAATGCATGCTGCTGAGAACATGACATTGAACACTGTATTCAGGTCATGTGTAGCAGAAAAAAGAAGCGTATGCACTATTTAATACAGAATGTTGAACTGATCTCTGCACTGAAATTAAGCTTGAACGGAATGCTATATATTACTTTTGCCGAGCCACCTTGACCTTGACTTGTAACTTGTCCATTAAAACAGAAAGGTGCAATGGAGTGGTCATCCGTGGACCATGTACAGAATGGATGACCAAATGGTATTTCAACCAGACAATCCAGGCCTGCCACACCTTTACCTATGGAGGCTGCAAGGGAGAGAATGTCTTCAACTCTGAAGCCGAGTGTTTATACTACTGCATTGGCGGTGACCGTGGGTATCCGATTACAATAGATATTTAGCATATTTACTCGACCAATGGATGGACATTAATAATGTATAATCTTTATTGCTTTATTAAGTTTGTATTTTGATGAAATAATTTTCTTAACAATTTATGTTATATATTACACAGAAATTAATAAAAAAACATGAAGGCAAAATAGTTATGAACTGTAAAAAATAAATAAATATTAAATCTTCTAATAAGTTAATTTAAAACAAAGGCCCTAATCTGTGTTGTTTTTTTTGGAAATGTCATAAAATAACATGTTTAACTAAATATTACAATGATGATTCCATTACAAAATTGTTTTTATAACAACTTTATTTTATCCAATGTACAATGGAGTACATTAAGTGATTCTTCTGCACTAAATATGTGCTTAACTCAAGAGAGGTTTACTGAACCTTACTCCTAAGGGTCAGTGATACCTGACTTCTACATTTAGAATGCTTGACCTTCTCGGTTTTCCCCTCATGGTCTCAATCCTTTAATGAAATAATTTACATTATTACATTACATTAACATATAATGCTTTTATTTTTTTCTTTACTCTATAAATTCAATCTTATTACTAATAACAAATAACTATTTAATGGTATTTACTTTACTTGTTATCTATCATTTCTAGTAAAAAAATTTAATAAACCCACAAAAGATCTAAAACACCAATTTAAATTACTGTTTTAAATAAAACAGAACATAAATAAAATATTATTTCAAAATATTTATACACAACACAAACAACAAGCCATATGCATGTAGTATTTATAAGAAATTGGCTTTGAAAACTCTAAAAGAGAGTAACATAGAGTTAAATTTTGTCAACGCACTGGATTCATAAACTATTAAATTTAAATCAAAATAACTGTTGATGTTTATTATGGTTGTCAACAAAATGAGACTGAGCTACTTGAATTAGTTAACCCTCCCAATACCAAGTGGGATCCATCCAGACCCCATGCCTTGTTTTTTGTATACTGACAATGTAAATTCATCACAGATAGTAGTTAAAGCAAAAATGTAACATAATTTCATAAATATATCTCAAGATTTTAAGAGCATGACGCAAAAAACAAGACATGGGGTCTGGATGGATCCCACCTGGTATTGGATTAACCCTTCCCGGTATTTAGTATAATTTTCTTCACCTGGTGTTGGGAGGGTTAATAAAACTTAACCTATGTACTGTTCATAGCTATCAAATAGCTATACTTGAAAATCAAGAACTATTCTATCTAAAGAGAATTTTATGATGTACGTTTTCTAGTTTCACTTATATGCCATCATTCTTTATTACATCGCACAAAAAGAGCCATTTCATCAGACAATTATGACAGTGTTTGTATAAGAAAGATGCATTCTATTAAAGAGCATCCAACCTTGATGGTTTTTATTGCTCTATCCTTTTGTTTTCCTTTCAGATTATTTTTTCCTGATGTTATTTCCTAACTAATTAAACAAACATATTTTATCTTTAGTTAACAGACAGAGAAAATTAGAAATAGAAACAGAAATTAGAAATGATAAAAAAAGACAAAGAAAATAAGTTTGGTCAACAATTTTATGATTGTGTGGTGATAGGTATTTTTTTCACAAAATTCATATATTTAAGATTACATACTTTATACTTTCTTTTCTAATAGAAAGATGACAAATCAGAAAAAAATGTTTCATGTTTGATGAAAAACTATAATCATTTAATGTAATCATTAACAAATCAGCTTACAGTTCTATGTATTTGTGTAACCTATTATGAACCATCTGCTATTGACAGATACACTGCCTCCACACCTCTTCCATCAGAACAGGACCACTACACTTCCTGGGAACACACCTGTCCCAGAGGAGATCAGGGGGCCAGAGCTTACATTCAAGGAGACAGGTCAGCATAAAGTATTCATGATGGCAAAGAACAATGCTTTTATACAACTTGACGGAAACCAAACAACTAATTTTCAATTAAGGTAGGTCAGAAATACTATTAGAAAATATTTTCTTAAATAAAGTGCAGTACTCTCATTAGTTGTAAAGTTTAAGATGGTGACCGCTTTGTGATATGAAGGTTATATATGGAATGTGAATTTTTCTTCCAGACAGGATAAGATTAGCTTACTTATAAAATATAAGCCCCCCCCCCAAAGGAAATAAACATTTAATAATTACATTGCGTTTCACATGTTTTTTAGGCTGTGCAGAGAAATCTCATTTAAATTCAGAACTAGATTGCCTCACGGTCTACTTGTCTACCATAGCATCAAGGATCGCCCAGAAGGGTTGAACCCATACGCACTCTATGTCATTGTTGAGAAAGGTCAGCTCAAAGTTGTTCATGTGTTTGGCAAACACTCCACCTCAGTCATCGTAGGAGAAGGTGAAGGCTAAAGCTTTGAACTTTTAGTAGTATTTATATATATATATTATTCTAATATTTGCTTATTTATTAATAAATATTTTAATTATATATTCTTTCATATAATTTAAAAAAAAAACTTTTTATATTTAATAACTTTTACGTTATATCAGGGTTCTGTTAATAAATTATTAGGAAACTTCTGGCAAAAGGAATATTGGTTTTATTTATACACATTGAATAACTAAAATTGATATACAAAAATAAAATACGTACGTAATAAAGAATACTATTAAAACTAACATTAAAATGGTACCTTGTAAATTATTCGTAACTGTATACTAATACTGGCCATTGCTTCTTTGTGTTCTTCTCTTTGGTGGTAATCTTCATTTGCTTGATCCGAATCGTCTTACTTGCGCGTCCTTTGTCTCATGGCCGGATGAAAGTGATTCACCATGAGGCAGTAGCGTGGGTCGGTGACTACCTGGGCTTCCCTCTCTGCCTGCCTTCTGAAGAAGGAATGTATCTTTTTGTCCTCATGCCGGTTTCTCTGTACCTACCACTGCCTTCTTGACTCTTCATCTCTTTGGTTGTTCGGATATTTATTACTTTGCTTAAATTAGAAGTTTATATAATAAATGTTTATATTAAATATGATATTATTTTATTTCAATTATTAATAATTAATATGACGACAATAAAAACGTTCATACTTTCAAAAATGAATCACGGATCGTTATTCAATGCTCGCTAATTTTGAGTTTATTTAAACAAACACTATTAAAAATCATCATTTTAAAATATCACAACAATATAAAGGGTGTTTTATAAAGTAATAACTGAAATATTATTATTAAAATATTAATGAAATATTTATAATATTTTTCCTTAAGAATGTAATAAAAATTTGGATGACAGTCTCACAGATTTTCAAAAGAGGCATTCAAAATAATATTTTTTTAACTTTAATTCATAATTTTGTACTAGCTTCTAGTGAACCTAAATCATCCCTAGTTAGAGAAGGCAATAGTGTCCTAATTGACTTAGCCTCAAGGAAAGAGGCTATACTGGGTCCCTGGTGATACATGTAGAGACAGGAATGAGAGGACGGATGTACTGGCAAAGCAGGAAGCAGAATCAGCATTTTTTGGTTCTGAGCCTGCCATTGGCATACCAATAGCCACTTCTGCTTCCATATTGGAATAGTGTATGCGGACCAAAATGGACGAACAATGGTCCAACAGCGCAAGGTGCAGGCAGGCCAAGCATTACATTAACAGACACTCCAAAGTAAATAACTTATGGTTATTAAACTGCAAGTGGAGTGGTTATTAAACATTAGCTTTATAGTATTTTGACACAGCACTGTAGATTAAACAGACACCTGTCCTTGATAGGCATATCTCAGATCTCTATTTGCCCCAAATGTAAACTGGAGGAGGAAACCTCCTACTACTTTTTGGAAGAATGTAAAGCATTTAGCAAACTAAGGTTTTATACCTTAGGCTAAGACAGAATTCTATTAGAGGAACTTAATTCCATCAAATGCAAGTCAATCCTTAACTTTGCTAGGAAGACAGGTAGATTTCAGGAGGAACAGTAGCATGGAAATTGAATATAACACTGGGGAGGATAGAAATATCTTGGCCTCGTTAGCTGGTATACCTGTATATTAACATAATGTTAGTTAATGGGTCAGTTAGCTTGATATTTATCACAAATTAAAATGAAATATTGTAATGTTATTTTTAAGGTGATTATTTCTAGCTAGTAAAATTGAAATAAGTTCGCGAAAGCTTGTGACGTAGAAGGGACTAATTTTCTTGTGGGTGTAGACAAACTCTTAAGCAGAGTGGTATTAGGACAGGAAAGTGAAGACACACATGGCGGGAGTGGCTTACTAATTTCAAGAAGTTCTGTTATTGTTGCTGTTATTGTCAACACATGACATGAGGGCCTTTCTAATCACAAGAATGTGTAAATAATGCTGAGCAGCGATGTGTTAAAAAAGAAGATGGAGTTATCCGGAGGTTCAGACGAGCTCTGGTGAGCAGAACCTCGAGGAAAGTGGAAGATTTATTCTCTCATCAAAATAATTTATTCAGGAAGATTTTGTGAATTTAATAACACTTATTGTGAGAGCCCGAAAATAACTACAATTATTCCAAAACACAAATGATGATGGCCACAACATAATTCCTGGATTGTAAATGTTTTCAAAAATGTGTACAGTTAGATTAAGTAAAATTATTGTTTCATTGAATGAGTGTTAAGTCAAAGAACTTTTTTACAAAATTATCCTTCTAAGACCTTTATATGCACCTGTTATTTTAGCTTTTATATGCTGGGGGAATAATTGTTGCAGAAAAAACTATTCTGACCCTCCCTAACAAATTATAAGAATCCAGTTCTGTAATAAAAAATTGAGACAACTCAAATTGACAACAAAAATTTTTTGATTTGATTTTTATAACCCTAGTTTTAAAGTTGTAATTTTTTCAATAGGAATCGACGTGAACTATGGCACCTAGGCTCTAAATCAAACATATACCATTCACATTATTTCTATAAAAAAACTAAGTTTACATGAAATTAAATATTCCTCAGGACTGAACCGTGACCAGTGGCACAGTGTAACTGTGACTATAGATGTGAAAGGGCAAAGACTGAAAGCTGCAGTGAATGAACGGTCTAATGAGACCAAGATAGAGGGGCTCCACAAGCAGAGGAACTATGGGGTCAGCACCGACCTCATCTCCGTTGTTCTCATAGGAGGTTGGTACAGGTAACAATCGTCAACATAAATTATGTGAAAGCCAGTATTATGTTTTTAAAATATATTATTTGATTAAAGGTACTAATATAAATTAAAAATATATTTGTATGACCTTTTATTTATTGAATCAACATTAAGGGTAAAAATCTTCCAGGAAAAGTTTTGAAAATGTTCCCTCAATAATTGTTGGGTTTTCGATAAAGTACTTAACACACATTACTGAGTACTCCTTATATTGAACACCACATGCTTCATCTTTAATGGTCACTAACTGATAACAACAACAACCAGGGGTAGGTTCCCTAGCTGGTTACAAATCAGGGTTACAACAATAATATATGAGTAAATTATATTTTAGAACCAATATAGGTACAATGATCAATATAGAATTAGAATAATCAAAATAGAATTAAAACCTTTGACATAAATCACTGTGAATTGTGTACACTCTAAATCACATTTAGTATTGTTTTATGATCTTTCTTCTTTCACATTGAGTGTTGCTGTTAAGAGTGAAGGTTTAGCCTCAACCCATAGACTATACTGACAAATATTCTCTGAATCAGTGATATAGCAAACAGGTGACAGGTGATGTGCCAGGTACTGCAGGCCCCATTACCTCAGGGCAACTGGCTCCCCTAGGTCCCCAGTGGGTAGGGTAGAATGTAGGGATGTTGTGAGTATAAAGAACAGATAATAATACCCTGTTAATACAAAAGCTCCTTAAGCTGGGGAAATCAGGAGCTCATGGGGTTCCTGAAATTGGCTAGGTTCCTGAAATATGTTTTTCTCCCCAAATAAAGTGCCTACCTGCTACCCTTGTATCAAATTATTAAATTTAGTATCTATTTGTAATCAATAAGAATTTGGAGTTGAATTGGTGAGAGAGTGAACCAGCGGGCACTAATATTAAGCAAGCATGAGTAACACTTGATGGATGATTCCATATGATAATAGCTCTGGTTGCTCAGGCCCTGGGTAGGATTGGATCAATCAGTCTACTGAAGGTTACCCATCAGGGTCTAATGGGTGCCCAAAATGTGAATATGCAAACCCTTCAATATTACAAATAAAAGGCCAAAAAGGGGGGAGTAAGAAAAGCTCTTTTTCATTTCAATAAAATAGAACTTTTGTTGTTGCATATTTGATTTTATAACCAATTCACTCAAAAATTAATTAGTATGAACTACTATCAATCATTTACAATATTCTTAATTACTAACTAATATTCCTATTACATAATTTATTTGAAATATTTCTGTTGAACTTCATGTATTTATTTTACAATATAAACATTCTGCTTCAATCAATGAACACAGAATTTTGTGTGGATTGGCAAAGTTGTTGATTATTGATGATGTGGTGTATATATTAAGAAATAAAACTACCCAAACGTTTTCAATGGACTATGCTGTCATTCATAAGGGTTTCTCTCTGTAACACAAGCATTTCAAGAATATTGAAGCTTGAACCCTCGAGTATAATAACATAGTCCGTCAAAAACGTTCGGATAGAAAATAAATAAAGCTGTGGAGAGACAGAGGGTGTTTTATTTCTTAAAGTTTTTGATTCACTAAAAAATTTATCCACAAATAAAAACACTGCTTTTAGGTTTGAGTCCTGAGGAAAAATTACATGGTGTCAAATACATCATAGAGTCATTTGTGGGTTGCATCAAGGATGTTGTTCTGAGTGCAGGGAAGTCTGTATCTGATTTAAAATCTATAAAACCACTGATAGCAACTAAGCATGACAACGTACAAGAAGGGTGTATCAACAGGTGAGTAAAGATATCGAACGAAAAATTCAGTTCAACCCATCATTATTATATTTACTCATCAATATTGTTTGCTGCTACAGGTGCCGGACAAGAGAAAACTTGTGCTTTCTCGGCAGTAAATGCATCAATCATTACAACCACATATCCTGCGACTGCTTTGGAACTCAGTACGAAGGGGAGCTCTGTGATATCTACAGTTAGTAGTTTTATGTTTAATACTTTCTTATTTTACACATGTTTCTGCATATATGATGGAGTTACTTTCCTAAATCATATCTAAATTTAATACCTTTCCAAGTATAATTTATATAATCTATTATTTTCAGCGGCAACAATATTGACCTTCAGAGGCTCATCATATGTCTCATATCGAGTCTATGATTGGAAAGATAGAGTACATTCCAGCAATAATAGGATGGGTCTTCATTTCAAGGTATTGTGCATAATACTAGGTTTTAAAAATAAATAATAAGATTTCCTCAAATTGCATTATTATATTTAGCATTTATTAAGGTTTTATTCAAAATCAGAAATCCTTATGTTTTTGCCGTACCTGACTATCTGCTCTTATTCTTATTATAAGACCTCTTTTGACCTAAGACACATGATTTTTCATGGAGGTCCATTTGATGGAGGGGTGGTTGTTGATAGAAAAAATTATTAGAGATTATGATTAATTTGGTCATGATTCATGTTATGTATATGTAATAATAATCTTCATTACTGGAGGATGGGTGGTCTTTTTACTACTACCGGCTCCCTTCCACCCTGGCTTGCACTCTCTTGCCTAACACATGTGGTCTCCCTGGTCTGTCTTCTGTCTGCCTAAATGGGGTATTTTGTGTATATGGTTACAAAACATCGTTAAAACTATTATTAATATTGTGTTAGCATTATTTTTTAGACATGAAATAAAGTTCCACTTGATTACCCATTTATAATTTATAAGCAATAATACAATAATTATAATATAAATAATAACAAATTATTAAGGGACATTAGTGCAATGCAGAACAGTAAATATTTAATGTTACCCAGTGACTCATTAGTTGTATGACGCTTTTTAATATTAGATTCAGAGATGAATTTATCATAAAGTTTATTCATTATATAACATAACAATAACCCATCTTTGCTAAATTATTATTTTCTTATTCATTATGAGTCAAAGTAATTTTATGAAGAATATTACTTTATTTTAGGTTTCATTTAATATTATCTCAGGGTTTTATATGGATGGTGCTATATGGTTCTAATGCATAATTTTGTCTATTTCAAATATTTCATTCATAATTGGCTATAGAAGTTTTTATATAATTTAAATATTAGTTAAATAACACAAACATTGATTTACAATAACATGGATACGTTCTTTATTGCTGGGGATGGGGGTGTCTCTTTACTCCTGGTGGGTTCCTTCCTCCCATTCTCTTGACTAACGCATGTGCTCTCCCTGCTCTGTCCTCTGTGAAGGTATACGAGTCACTTAACTGAACAACTTTTAAAATCTAACACATGAAGTGACTGAATCAATCATCAGCTGCTATTGGCCATCACACTACTTTTCCTCACCTTATATATTTGATTTTTTGTTCAATTGCTCAATTCCCTGTTCTCACACCTAATGTTCACACCAGTGCGACATCATTTTGGTTCAAGGTCACATGATAGCTTCTGAAGTGTAGAGTGAAGAGGCCAAAAGCTAGTCTGTGGTCTGGGTCACCTGTTGTAGCCATTTTGTCAGTGTAATTGAACCTATTTAAACCTATTAAGTGAAACATATTGGGACCTTATTCGTGAGGTGTAATTTTCGCGTTTTACTAACGTTATTATAGAACTTGAAGGTGGTGTCAAGCGGTCAGGTGCTGAGCCGCATCATTGAGAAGTAAGAGGAACATTGTTGGCAGAGATGACAGACCGATGCAAGCAAATTTCTTTCCCTATCTCCCCAATGTGGCAATCCATATTATACTGTCCATTTGTACAGTCTAAATACCCTGGTGTTGGGTGTTTTGGCGTGCACACCTAAGGTCTAGACAATACTTTTTTCAATAATTTCAGTTTTTCTGAATAGATAATCTTTTAAAATATCCATTTGATCATAAAAATATCATTAGTATATGATAGCTTTCTTGTTATTATTATTATATTTTAATGTTCTTGATGTTTTTAAAATATATTTTTAAAAAATCTTAATTTAAATTCAACAGAATTGTTTTTATCAAACTATTTTTTAATTTTAGACAAACTTTGACAATTCGGTACTGCTGTACGCTAGTGGAGAGTCCCCAAACCACCATCATATAGCCATCTCGATTAAGAATTCCACAGTGTTTGTTGACATGGATCTTGGGGGAGGTTCAGTTGTGACACGGATGGGCTCTGAGATCATAGACAACTCCTGGCACAACTTGACACTCGTCCACTTCAACTCTTCAATCTCCATATACCTAGATAATATGAACACAACACTGAAGCTGCCTGGGAGCCAGCACCATCTCTACATTGATCCAGAGATCTACATCGGGGGAGGTTCAGAGCTTCACAAGAAGAGAGGTACCGTCTGTTCATTTAAAAAATAATACTATCTTTACACTAGTGAAACTTCAGTAACAATTGGTCTATTGCCTGAAACCGACAACAGATTATTGTTCAAAAGAAAAAGAAACCAATATTTTTAAAAATTTCCTTTTAGTAGCATCTAAACTGGACCATTCTTTCAGGTCTGCATTCAAAAAATAACTTTGTGGGATCCCTTAAGTATGTATTCTACAATGATGTGTCCATCTTATATGAGCTGAACCACACAAACCACAAAGTCCATTACATAGGAGTGCTGGAACCTCTTTTCGAGGAAGAGGATATTATGGTGATCCCGATGACCTTTCCATTCCCTTCTTCACATTTCTGGTGGCACAATCCTTACCCTGACTCCCTGTCACTTGTTTTTGACTTCAAAAGTAGTCGCAACATGGCAGTTCTTGGCTCTTCTGAAGTCCATTCGCCCAGCGATGAGGGCTACTGGGAGGTATGAAACATTTCAATATTCTGGAAGTTTTATTATTATGTATGATAAGTAAAAATATCATAGGAACTTATTAAGAATATGTTAAAGGAAAATTTATGTTTCGAGTTCAGTAAATTAGTATAATCTAAACGTATAGATTGATTTTTTTTTCAGCTTCGAGTTGTCAACGATGAATTAAGGTTTGAGTTAGTATTTGAGACTAAGAAGAACTTAACTCACTTAATAACAGTGAAATATGACACAACAACATCTTGGCACACTGTAAGTAGAACAGCTATCTCATAATCCTTTAATAATTAAATAATGACCCTTTCTATGTTGCAACTAATTAATTATGGAGAACTGGGTGCAAATTCAAATTTCAATCCCCCCCCCAAGTTCAAGCCCTTTCAATAAAATTAGATAGTGAGCTCGATCAAGAAAACCATGAAATAAAGCTCTTGCTTACCCTTACTAAGGGCAACCTTAGTTTACTTGAAGTACCTATTTGCCAATCTCGTGTCTAAGTGTACATTTAGGGCAGCTAGTCACTGTTAATTGTGTTTGGGTTTGCATGACTGTGGTGAGAAATAATAGAATATTATTACAAATAAATTGAAGCATTGTAAACTAATGTATATTGGTTGCTAGGTAGAGCTTGTCTACTACCGTGGGGAAGTGAGCCTCACGGTTGACTACACCCACAAACAAGCACAGCTGGTTGGGGTGTCCATCTTCTTCAAAGGGAGGATCATTATAGGCAGCACAGCCAGAGAGGGGAAATCCAGCATTGGTAATGCATTAATGATGTATATTATTGAGAAAGTAGATTATAAACCTGAGTTCCCAACCAAAATAGGACAAGATATAAAACTATACTATAACTATAATATAAAAGACATTAGAACAAAGACAATTCTTCTCCATGGAGAATATTGCATTATTTTGACTATTAAAGATGCTTTTGTTACTACTTTATTGAACTGAAATAGAATAGTGTATGCCTAAACTTGTTAACTACCTAAAAACATTGAATAGTCACAGAATACTATACTACTTGAATATTGTATACTCAATACACCTGATTACAAACATGATAATTGTAGTAAACTCTCTCTCTCCCTCTCTCTCTCTCTCTCTCTCTCTCTCTCTCTCTCTCTCTCTCTCTCTCTCTCTCTCTCTCTCTCTCTCTCTCTCTCTCTCTCTCTCTCTCTCTCTCTCTCTCTCTCTCTCTCTCTCTCTCTCTCTCTCTCTCTCTCTCTCTCTCTCTCTCTCACACACACACACATATCAATCACTGATTCACTAGGTTATTCATGATCAAAATGTGGCACACCTTTATTCATGGCTATCGACTGGACTATGAGATATTGTTCCTTATAACAAAAGGAACTTGAAATACAGCTTTAAGTTAGAACATAATGATGTAATTTTTTTTTAACTAGTGAGGGGAATTTATTTTAACAGTCTAATCTGTGGTTCAGGTTTGGTTGGATGTTTGAGGAATATTGAAATCAATTCAATACTCGTCGACCCTAGGACTATAATCAGAACGAGGCAAGCTCATGGGCAGATATCACTGGACAACTGTGAGTTAGTAGACCCGTGTAAAAGGCCCAATGCCTGTGAACACAACGGAAAGTGCTCTGTCAAGGATGACAAACTGACCTGCAACTGCAATGGCACTGGCTACATTGGCAAGAACTGTCATTTTGGTAAGTAGTAATGTTTAATTTGTCTCTACTCTTTTGGTGATAAAGCTGCTGTCACTGACATATTAGCTTCTTGGTTTATTTCTACTGAGATCAATTGGCTTTTTTATTAACATTACCATTTGTATATTGCATATTATAATGAATTTACTTATTATAAATTAAAACTCAAGGGTTTTTACATCGTTGTGTTTGTTTTTGAAAATGTCATAAAATAACGTGATTAACTGAGGATTAAAAGACAATTTACATTTCGAACACGATAAACAGTACAAGCTTACAATTTTATATAATCTTCCTTGATGACTTTCATCTTACCAATTACTTCAATGCATACTAAAATAATTTCACTGTGGACTAGCATGATCATGACATGCATGAAGGCCAAACTTGTGTTCAGCAACCTCTCCACCAGCTCAGGTTCTACAAATCTGACATCCGTCCAACCTGAGTATGAGCGAAACATTTTTAAATATGCCCTAAAGTAGTGGCACCCTCCATTGGCTGACGTGAGAATCTACTTTTCCCAATTTCTCAAAACAACCTAAAAATTATCTTAATCTTGGATTCGGATTACTATTTTATAATTAAAATTTCAAATATTTAGAATAAAAACGAATATTTAAAAGATATTTTTTATTCTTACAATTATAACATTTTTTATGATCAAATGAATTTTATTTTTAAATGAATAGCTAGCTGGCTAGAAAAGCTGGAATATGAATTGTTAAGAGCCATTAGGTGTCAAAACAGGTTACTTACCAAGGGATTGAAAGCAGGAAAAACTAAGTATATAGAGTGGGGGGACAAGTGAGGCAGAGGAGGTAGTAGCTTGTAGGAAGCAAAGCTAGTTGTTACTGTAAGGCCTTCGCACAGGAGTGCTTGAATTTACTGTAAGATGTTTGCAAAAGACAGAACAAGATGATTCAGTTTAGTTAGAAGCGAGTATGAGTGGGAGCCAGATGGAAGCAAGACGCCACCAGGAGTGAAGAGAATGTAGCCATATTATTATAAATCATTGTTTATATTATTTAACTATTATTTAAATTATATAAAAATTTCAATAGCCAATCATGCTAACATGAAATAGTTAAAGTTGTGCACTAGAACCAGAAAGAACTTAATATTAAATGAAACATAAAATAAATATTACTTTTTATAAATACCTTTAACTCCTTACGAATAAGAAAGTAAAATTGTAGCATATCGTCAGAATATATTGTAGCCTTTCTACTTTTTACTAAAAATATCTTTTTATTTATAAGGAGGTGTGAAAGGACATTCATAAGACTTCATAACTAATAACAGTTTATTTAATAATGATCAAGTTAAGTTTATCTCAGCCTGGAATGGGGCTCTTCTTGTGCATAATGTTACTATTTAAATGTTTCATATTTACAATTTTCTATAAGTTATATACTTTACAATAATAACTTCTTAGGACAAATAAAAACATGTATAATCTGCATTGTTGGGTGATAGGTAGTGTTCATTGCTCCTTTCTTCCTTCCATGTTGGCTTCCCTCGTCTAGCACATCATTCTAGCTGCCACATCCAAACTCTAGCTCAAAGAGACAATGATAACTAAACACTAAAGAAGTCACACCTCTGAGGAATAAAATTTCAGGCCTCAAAAAGAGTCCCAGCACTCTTGTAACCTGGTATTTATAGCCGCCTAGCTCACCACACAAAAGTGGGTATCCTCAAGGGTTATAGTAAATTTCCAAAGTTTATTTCCTAATACCTATCTTCATGCTCAGGTATCTTATACTGGTGTATAGAGGCTCAGGGTAGTGGGGTTTCTCTCAGGTACCGGCTTTTATTATTAATGGTTTAAGTTAATTCCCCAGGTTTGGCTTTTCCCAGTGCCTACCTGGTTTTATTACTAAGGGTCAGTGGTTTCTTCTGTACTTTGTCTCCAAAGTCTAAACCATACATACTGTGTCTATCAAATATTTTTTTTTAAATAAAAATTAATTTGATCTTTAAAAATATCATTACAGTATATATCTGTACCTCCAGTGAATAAGTGGTTAAGACAAAAATTCAAACTTTTCAGGAGAGCAGTTTTAAAGTTTGATTACCTTCCAAAAATTATTCACATCGTGATATCTCCCCACTACCTTTGTTTTTGACTAAACTAACGATGTGTAAGACACCTTTACAACCCAGTGATAGATGTAACTCAATTTTCTTATAAGTCGAGTTAACAACTTATTCACCGGAGGTACAGATATATGGCTAGCCAGAGATATTAACGGCATTGCTCACAGCCAGGTCAGGATCTGTGCCACAGAGTAGTGGGCAGGATTAAAAGCATACAAACTAAGTTACTATTTTTTTCTTTTTTATTAGTGACACAACCTATCAAGGTGTACCTATCTAGTAACCTAGGTCTTCTCCAGTCTATGGAGATTTCATCCTAGAATTGTTTCATCATATCTGTTTAAATGGACTGGGTTATTGGTTATTAATGATTTTTGTAAGTGAAGAAATGTGTGTAGTATGCACTACAGTTTTGGTGTTGCTGCTCACCTGTGGCTTCATTCACAAGCTCTCACCTGATGCTTGATCAAAAATTGTTAAAAATCAAAAATTACCAAAAGATTTATGCTAAACAATGCAGGAGGAAAATTGATTTCCATGTTATACTTAATTTGTTTCTATTATTTTCCACTTGGTCCTGTAAGTTACACACTTATTTAAAAAAAGATCTTGCTGGGATGTTTTTCAGCTGAGTTCAGGAAAACCTGTGAAGAATTGGCCCTCCTTGGCTACACAAAACCTGATGTTTACTTGATAGACATCGATGGCAACGGTAGGTTCCCTCCGGCTCATGTGAAGTGTGAATTCCAGTCCCTTGAGGATTCAACTAAAACCATAGTCGAGCACAACCTTCCAAGTCAAGTTGTTAGTAGTATTTCTATTTTTTAAATAATTATATATCATATTCCATTAGTCATCTTTAGAGAAATCCAATAAAAATCGAATGGTAACATCGCATTGCAGGATGTGCGTAGTTCAGCAGAGACAGACTTCAGCTTCACTATCACCTATCGAGAATTCACTTCTGAGATGCTGCAAGAGCTGATATCACACTCACTGTACTGCAGCCAGTACATCAAGTATGACTGCTACAAGGCACCACTTGAACTCCATTCCGCTACTTGGTTCATATCTGCCGCCAACAACGGTACTGTGGACTACATAGGCAACGTCAAGAGGGGTTCTTGTCCATGCGCAGGTACTTTTGTTAACTTTTCAATATACAGTTCATCTCAAAAGATTACAAACTTAATGAAGAATCAACACCTCCCCTTTTCTCATATTCCAACCTTCATTATATTATTTTCCAGGCCCCAGAATTTTATTTTCAAACATTTACTTCAATTGTGGCATTGTCTATTGCTTGATGTGTGAAACTTCTTTCCTAAATTTTAAAATACATACCTTGCATTCAATTTAATTATTTATTTATTGTTAAGATTTTATCACATTTTGTATTTGAGGATGTTTATTAAATTATCCATTAATTTTATTTAATGACTAGAAAACCGGACCTGCATGAACCCAGATCAGTCATGCAATTGTGACATAAGTGAAGCCAAGTGGCTGTCAGATGAGGGCCACTACATATCACCTAATTCTCTCGGGATAACTCAAATGGTCTTCTTACAACAGTCGGACCTCGACAAGGACGCTCAAGGAAGAATAACTCTGGGGCCTTTAGAATGTGTTGAAACGAGTAAGTTCAAATCAATAAATATTTTTGTGATTCCTACAAATCATGATTAGTTTTTATAATATTTTATTTATTAACAGGTGAAGAATAAAAGACTTGGTAACAAATAACAGTTTATTTTTTAATAAAATATTTCTCTGGGTTCTTAATGGTTTTTAGTGCATACATAAAGTTACTCTTTAAATGTTTCACTATCACAATCAAATATAAAAATAATAAATACCTCAAAAATATTTTTCTGAGCTGTTTGTTATAAAACCTTTGTCTTCAATATGTGGTCTTCTTACTTGTTGTCTATGGGTTCCCATCTATGTTGGTCTCTTCTGCCTGGCAGCACCCGACCTCATAGCTGCTGACTCACTAAAACCCAGCTTCAAAGCTCCAGGATAAATAAAGGATAGAGGGCTTCTTCCTCATCATATATACTGAGCTACTCCCACAATTGATTAATTCTGATGTGTCATAAATATCCCAGTCTACCTGCCCAGGGTTTATGGTAGCCTCTGGGTAAACCCCCAGGGTCCACGTACCATCAAACTGGGTGACTATTGCCCATGGAGTGGGAATTGTTTGTTTGGAGGGGGATAGTTGCCTCTTTAACTGGAAACTATGCTGACAATTCTCAACCCATGGGCAATAGTCACCTCGTTTGATGGTACCTTACTTTTGTGACAGGGTCCCTTGGTTATGGTCAGGTCAAAACTCTCTACTAATTCAATGCCTCTCTCTTAGCAGGGAGATTTCCTTGTTAAATTCATTCTAATAAATAATAATAATGATTTGTAAGAATCATTACAATATTTTGGTTTGTAGGTGCTGTGGTATTATTTAAAAGGGCTACTACCTATAATTTTTGTTACAGATACACAGAAGTATGTCGTCACATTCACAACCAGTCAATCTTATATAGAAGTCCCAGGCTGGAGGAAGGGGGACATAGCTTTCAGCTTCCGTACCACGGGAGAGAAGGCCATCTTGCTGTACCAACCCCCAATCCGCCCACATCACCCTTCATTCATGGTCACATTAACCAGCGGTAACTAGCTATCTTTTCAAACTATTGTATTTGATGCCATTGCCAACACTAAGCATGTGGGTAGGTTATTTACAATTGAAAAGTGCTTTGTTAGATTTTCAGCTTACATTTAACTTCACACTCAACACTGGTCTTTCAAGAGAGTTAGAAATAAAGTCTCAGAGGAAACTGAACAGTGGGGAATGGCAGAAGATCTGGATCGACTACAATGAGCACCATGTGAGGTTCATGATCAACACAGACTTCCAGATGGTTGACCTGCTTCCTGAGGAAGAGTTTGGTCCGTTTGAGGGCAGCATGTTCATCGGAGGTGCTACTGAGTTAGTTTCACTTTATTAAAGTAATTATTATTCAAGCTTAGTTTAACATGTATTTTTTATTTCAGATTAAGTTTAAGGCTAATGTTCTTTTGTAATGTAAGAGATTAGGCTATTTCATCGATGAGATCATTGAAGAATTGGTATAATGAGTTCTTACTTTTATTAAATTCAATTATTTGTTTACAATAATAATTAAATCAATGATTCATAAAATAAAATATCGTTCCCAAATGTTCATGCTATTGTACCCACTTGGTTCATTTCAGACCTCTGGCTCCCACCCCTTTTTTATTTTTCCTTCTGAGTCTCTTGGTGGGATTGATGGGGTGGTAGGGGGAGGTCCATTTTAGCTATCCTCATCAGATGCCCAAGCCAGCATATTTATTTTACTTTAACAGTGTTGAAGATATTTAGGTTTTCTGGAATGATTTTCCAAATACTATTGTCGGGAGCATTCTCTAGTTTTTAGAACATGGGGTTCTTCAGAAGCCCATTATCAGGGTCAGGGGTCTTGCAACCATCTTTGTGGATACCACCTAATTATATTTGAATAAATGAATTTGTACTACATTCTCTGGAAAAAATTGGACTGCTTTTGACCCTGTTTTCTAATTAAAATCAACAACTTTTAATATTGTTACAATGTATTATGCTTAACATGATAGTTTACTACTTTTTATAAAATAATCAAAACTTTTGATATAGTTTTAATTTCATTTATTGTATTAAGAAATAATTTCTATACAGGGAAGTTCTTGTGGACGGGCCGGTGCGACAAGGTCTCATTGGCTGCTTCCGAGGCCTTGTTGTCAATGGAGAGATACTCGACATATACTCCTATATGTCCGTCCACTTGTCAGAGATTATAAAGGACTGCAAACCATCATGCGATCCCAACCCTTGCAAGAATGGAGCCCGTTGCAAAGAACTATGGTCGACCTTCCAGTGTGTTTGTGAGAACCCATGGGCCTACATCGGATCCTTCTGTGAAACAAGTAAATAACATTAATTTTATTGAAGCAATAAAACACACGGTATACTGCTAAAAGCTTAGGATAATTTTGAAACTAATAGATTTATTTATAATATTATCAACTTGGATGCCATTTATGCAATAATGTACTTTATCATTTTTAACAATTTACCTTTTTCACACACATATTATTGCCAACTTTTATAAATTGACTTAAAAAATCAAATCAATAAAAGTTAACTTTATTAATAAAAATTATATTTATGTATTTGATTCTAAAAAGTTCTAGCCCTGCAACTTATTTTTTTGCTGGTTAATAAGTATTAATTAATAGTCAAAGAAAAAGAGAAAAAATGATGAACTGACAATTAATTTGTTTAAAATCAGGGTATCCCTTAAACCTCCTGTTTATAAATAATTATACAATTTGTTTACTCCATTTCTAGATATCAACGAAAACGGACTAAAATTTGTGCAACGGGATGCATTCTTCTACCGTAACTACCTAGCTACGATCGAAGAAGAAGAAAAGGCCATGTTCCGTGACATACTTATGGAGACTATTCTGCTTAATGTGAGGACTTATGACAACCACTCACTTATCCTACACGCTAATGATCACTTGAATAATTTTGTTCAGCTGTTCATCCAAGATCATCAAACAATTGTGTTTCTGTTCAATTCGGGAGAGACTATTTGCAACGTTTCTGTAGAGTACCAGGGTAAGGATACATTTCAGTGTATTATAATAAATATAAATGCTCAGTTTTTCTGAATTAATTTAATAAATCTGAATGTTGTAATAAATTGATGTTTAGTAACCGTTAAAGACTGCAACAGCTTAAATATAGTATGGATATGTTTGAATTCTCATGGAGCAATAACAATAATTCTAAGATCTTAGAAACCATAAAAATAACTATAATAATAATTATAACTAATTTTTAGTTATTACTGAATAATTTATGTAAAAACCAGGCCCTTTTTAAATTATATTTTAGGACTGACCAGTGGCAAATCAATTCAGGTGGCAATAGTTCGCTCTCCTTCAGAAACTAAATTGTACGTTAATGAAAGAAACAACTCATTGTCAGTGCCTATAAAGTTGTTGACAAACTACTCTAGTAAGCCTTGGACCAATCCAGAGAGAGGTAGGTTTAATCAAATGTTCATGTTTAGTTTTTTTTAGCATTACAGATTCTCATACTGATGTCCTAAGGTGAGGTTAGTTCTGAGTGTATTTGGCTGTTACCTTTGAATAATTGATTTTAAATGTTAGAAAAAATAGAAATTTTATGTTAAATTATAAACTATTTATTAAATGTTTTATTTTAATTCATGAATGTACTTGTTTATCACTCAGGGTTTTAAGTAATATTCTGTGATTTATATAAATGTCAATTAATAATCAAAACTAAATGTTACTACACAATTATTGTTACTATTAAGTCTAATAATTAATTTACAATATTCTTCTTGTGGTCCCTTTATTCTTAATGATCTACCATGGACTTGCCAGTTTTTAAACGCTATTTCTTGAAAATGTGATGTGTTTTCCGTTCAGTTTGTCCTCTCTCATCTTGCCCTCATGAATGCAACCTCTCTCTTTTTTTTCTCCCCTCGCCCAAGTCTAATTTAGGGATTTCCAAAAGGTCCTGTGCATAAGCCAACTTCCTCTTTCCCATTAATTTTAAATTTTAAATGCGCTCTGTACTTAAAAAATTATTGTATGTATATACTATTTTAAATTATAAATTCCCATAAAAATATTGTTGCAATAAATAAGAACTACTATTGATGTTTATAGAGGTCCTTGCACCGCAGAGACCTCCAGCCCCACCGACAGACTATTTCCAGGTGAGCCTAGGAGGCTACGACTCTCTGCTCAGCAGCCCGAAACAAGTGCCACTCATGGGGTTTATCGGCTGCATCAGGGGTCTCAAAATCGGAGACACCCTTGTCAATCTCACCAACTTTGTCTCCTTTAATGAAACAGGTACGTAACATTTATAAAGAAATAACTTATGTTAAGTAAAGCTTTTCTTTATTATTATTAAGGGCTAGAACAAACATCAATATGTTTCATATACTAGCTCATGAGATACAATCTCATAAAACTGTATCATTAAAATTGTATCATTAATTGTCATTAATTTGTAAAAAATTGTCCTAAAACTATTAACCATTAAATGTGGTAAGTATTCCCATTATTTTAAAAATTATTATCAAATAAAAAAGTTAGTAACAGGGTTGGGATTCCAGAATTGAACACTCTTTTGAAAAACTTTGCTTGGGTAATGTTTTTCGGTGGTTTTTAATATTGACTATGCTTGTGCTGTTCAGGGATAGGTTATTGCATAGAGCATCTCCCTGAATTTTGGAATCTGCTATAATTTTCAAACTTTTTTTTCAAAATGTGGAAAAAAAAGGAGTGAATTTTGAAAATATGATGGCAGATTTCACACACAAAAACAAACAACAGCAAAACTCTGAATTTTCAGTCCAATTAAGTTGAGTGAAGAAAGAAAGAAGGAAATCAAATTTCAAGAGTTTATTATTTATTCAAACAATTATTGCACAACCATAAAATTTCTAAGGCTAAACTAAATTTGGTCACTTGAAGAAATATTAAAGTTGTCCATGTGTGAAATTTTAGATGAAGGTATCACCAGTGGCTGCGAGATGAAATGTGACAGCATACCTTGCCTAAACCAGGGAGTCTGCATTGAAAACTTTCTCAAAGGGGAGTCCAGCTGTAACTGTGAGTTCACCTCATACTATGGCGAATTCTGCGGTGAAGGTAACTGTAATTTTTTTCATTTTTTTTATCTTCTATTATTTTTAGGTAAGTCATATACGTCAGTTGTTAATAATAGAATATAAAGAAGTAGCAGTCCTTTCTTTATATTTTCTGAACAATGGTGACCAATAATTAGTGGTACATTTAGGCAATTGGCTGACCGGGAGACCAACCACTACATACAAACAACAAGCTGCTAGACAATCTGGTACTGATTGCAAGAGGCTATTTTCATAGATTGCGAACAATATATTTTCCAACTTCCATAAAATTTAAGTTTGTTTTTAAAGAAGGCAACATATGTACAGGCTTAATATTGGAAAAAATAGGGAAACCCCTCTTGAAGCAAAGAATAAAATTCAACAAACTGACCCCAGGTCAGTAAAGAGTGATGTAAATATCTAGGATATCTATACAGGAGGGGGGAAACAGCCATAAATAAGGCAGAATGAAGGTTGAATGAAGAGGCTCTCTTTTGGCATGGACCCCGAGGAGGAAGCTCTCTCTTTAGTATGGGCTCCGAACGAGTAAGGAAGATCTGGAGACAAGTGTGTGAAGGCAATCTTGTAGGCAAGGCATGACTGAGGGACCAAGACATGAGATGTGGAAGTCTCTGTTTTAGATTACTGAAGAGTGTTGAGCAGCGTGAGTTGAAGCAAGGATTAGAACGACACGAATGAGAGAATTCTTCTCTTGACAAGTTAATACTGACATGTTTACATAATTCAAAAAGACAACTGTGAGTACCAGAACTAATTACATTTCCCCGCAGATAAAAACAGTTAGTGACCAAATCCATGTTTTCCAAGTGTAGTTTTAGACTATAAGGTTTAATTTTTAAAGATAACAATGTGAATGAGGTTAACATAGTCATGTTTGATATGTAAGAACCCAACCTGAGATGTTTCTAAGATTGAAGCAACTAAAATAAAATCAATATTTCATAAAGTTTATTTTATTATTAATATTATTGAAACTTGATATTAGTATTTGTTTGTAACGATGACATTAAAAAGTGTCACCATATGTAGACATTAATTTGAGAACCTTATAATTTCGTGCAGCATAGCTCTATTCACATATTCATTATATTAACTTTACAACCCTAAGAAATTAAGAGGGTCAAAGTAAGTTGAATTAATTGTGGTTTTTAATATCAGGTAAAACTTATTGATATCAAATTTATATAAACATTACAATATATTGAATGAAATCTCTTTCATAACAAATTTTATACAAAGTTCATTTTCAGAGAAGGGTGCTGACTTCAGCGGTGAATCAGTGCTTCAGAGGAACTTTTCACTTGTTGGTCCCGTCGATCAGATAAAAGTTCAATTGGCATTTTCCAGTTCAGATGCGAGAGACAGAAGCACGACTATACTGCTCCTTCAGACAGAGAACAAGTAAGTAAAGTGTACCAACTCTTACCGACAGGATTTCTTTCATATTTCTAATTAATATGTATTCTAAACAAGTTAACCTTTTGATCTTGAAATAATAAAAATAGGTGGTCAAAAACCATTAAATGAATTTAATACATTAATGGGTTAGAACAGGCAACTAATTAGGAATGATGAGGATGAGATCAACGTATGCAATGTATAGTATACCCAAAAGTGGACCACCTCAAATACCTCAGAGCACTGGTCACCAACAATAATAGCTTTCTGTCTGAGGTGAACTGTGACCTAAAATTTGGAATGAGAGTTTTTGCACCGTTTAAACTTCTTAAGTCTAAAATACTTTCAAGAACCTTGAAGTTTCACATTCACAACATAATGATCAAACCAGTAATGCTCTATGACTGTGAAGGTGGGTAAGAGAGGAGGTTCTGTTATAGTAAAAATGATGACGAATACCTACCAGGATAACAGATCACATGAGACTACGTCTTATTTGTGTCGATATGTTAAAGTTGTAGGAGCACTTCATGTGGTCAACTGGAGACAAGCGGCACTTGACAGAAACAAGAGATTTGTGAGTGAGGCAAATCTTCTTTGTCTAAAGCAAATCTCTTGTATAGTAAGTAAACTACACAGGTGGTCTGGACAAAGTTTGCGACTTCAACATGAAGATGATAATAAAATAAATAAAAGCTTTGTTAGGTCGGAAACTTTTCAGACCACCCTCGTAATTAGGAAAGACAAATAATATGGATTACTATTTCAATCTCTAGCCGTTACCAGATCTTAACCATTGAAAAATTAAATTAATTTATTGATTATGTGACCACCTTGTTTTATTATTTAATTACTTCAAGAGCAAATGACACAATTGTTGAAACCTCAACATCTGGAATATGTATTGAATATTTAAATTATATATAGTGTCTATTTATATATACATTAGATAGACTTAAGGACTTCATTATAAATTTTCCTCAATGTTACCTTTGATCCATGTAGAAGGAGCTACTACCTCATAGTTGCGCTAAGCGCTGCAGGAGAGCTGATATTCGAAGAGGACAGGGAGGGCTCTGCCTATGGAGCCAGGATCACTGACAGGAACTTTCTCAATGGTGCCAGGCACTCAGTCTACTACAAGAGGGACAACAAAACTGCAATCCTCATGGTTAGTGATTTCATCAAAGTCATGATCCAAGTAGTCATTAATCTAAACATTATTGCATATGTCATGAAATTTGGTAAAAAACATTCATGTAAAATTAGTATAGGTAGGACAAATCTCAATTTTTTTAATTCTAAGTTTTAATGGAATTTTCAGACCACTTGAAAAAGTATATCTTCAGAAAGCCCTTTAGCACTAATTAATATTTCTAGGGTAAAATAATTTTGTTAATTGATATTTTAATTAATGTGAACTATATATAATATGACATTATATTTATGTTATTAAAATATAATAATCTGACATTTCCCATTGTAGATAGACAGAGAAGAGGTTCCATTGGTTGTGATGCCAGTATTGAGCATCAGTCAAGCCCAGCACCCTGGAGCGAATGAAGTGCAGATTGGGGGTATCAACACCAGTGACCCCAGATTTGGAGCTTACACCAGCTATCTAGGGTGCCTATCAAGTCAGTCCATATCCATTATTTGAAGGCATTTTTACTTCAATCAAACAAACTAATATTTTAATAGCTCCAAAAAATAAAACCTGTGATTCTTTTTTTTCCTCTTGCAGATGTCTTTTTGGAGGTCAACAATGTTGATATGAAGCCATTGGATGAGTATATGCTCTTCACAAAGACTGCAAGCAACAAAGTCTTTGTTAAGAATCCGCAGGGGGTCAGGAGTGCCAGATGCGCATCGTTTGATGCTATGAACAAACCAAGGCCAGGCCCTTCCCTCAACACCAGCTTTGTATGAACTATCCTAAAATAATAAATTATCAGGAATGATGTGTTTTTGAAGTTTATGTGGTTGTACTCATTAGTATCATTACTATCTTAGCAAGGGCAGGAACAGCAGACTTGGGTTATAGATCCTCCTGGGCGAGTGGCCTATATATCCCAGTACTCAGACCTATCAATGCAGGAGGACAGGACAGGAAGAGGTATGCATACATAAATGTAGGATTCTGAGCTTCGAAAAAACAACAAGATTAGCAGTTTTATTGGTTGTACAAAATTGCAATTAATAATTACCATTTGGTTTCACAGTTCTGTTCTTCATTGCGGTGACTGTCTTCTGCTTGGGACTAGCTGGCATCTTATACCATGTCTACCGTACTCACGTCAACTACAAACAGCGCAAGGTGGCCATTTTATGGCATGCCACTCAGATCCAGTACCAGGAACCTCCTGTTCCCATCACTCCCATTCCCAAGGCTGTTCGGTCAAGGAGTGTCAGTATCTTCTCGATAAGTACTTAATTTTAGTATTGTAATATGATTTCAGCCATGTTGTTTTATTCTTCGAGGGATAGAGCTAGTTGTAGTTTCTCAACCTTGTAAGGAATAATGAGTAGCTAATTGAATCAAATAGTATTGATACCAGTTTAGAAGACCAAAATTGAGGTTAAAAGTTAGTAACTCCTTACTCCTCGGCACCACATATCAACTATATAGTACCAACCTCAGTCGACTTTATTGGTTCATTAGGTGTTGCACCATTGATTTATTGATGATTTATGTCTTCGTTATGAAAGTCGGTTAATCTATTGTACTAATTTCCTTAAGTAATAGAAAATTTTAATATTTTGTAGTCGTCCAGTCAACTGATATTAAATTAAACACCATCTGAATTTCATTAAGCAACAATATAAATTAATTTAAAACCATTGTGTTCATCCAATGAAATCTTGGTTTGATAAAACATTTTAAGTCTTTATGGGACATAGTTTCTGAATATAGTTCTTGAGTTGTTAAAAAATATTCTGACTGCAACTAAAAATATAAACTGCATTAATAGTTAAGAGCAAAAGTAATCAATTTTTTTTTTAGTTTGCTTAAATTAACTTTGTCATTTAAATTAAGTAATATAATCTGCTTTACTGAAAAGCATGTTTTATATGCCGAATGGCTTTTGTGAAATGTCTATGCATTTCCTAGTTCATGGGTTGATGGAAACTAACAAAGAAACACTTTCGTAGATTCCTTTAAAGCTTCTTTGTACAAGTTGAAACCCATTATGTACATATTTTAGACATGCTTGAATTTAGTCTTTAGACAAATTTTTCAGCTACTTGCTGTTGGACTCAGTCTTACCTCAGAAGCCTAAGTGAATTCTTAGATCAGCATAGAATTTCAGGTAAAAAAGGCAATGAGATCTATTATTAAATAGACTTAATGCTAGGGGCATTTAATATGTGTAGCTGTTATATGACATCACTTACATATTACACCCTCCCCCACTATACACACATCAAAGAGACAGATAAAATACACATGGTAGGGCTACCCTGAAAGGCCTATTGCCCCACAATGATCCTCTATCCTAAAACTATCATACATTATCCATGAGTGAATGAAATTGTTGGGAGAAGTGTTAGATTTACATCAGCTTAAGAAATCCATTCACTTATTTATGCTAAATAGAGGCTAACATGAACTGCTAGCTAGAATCTAATATTATCAATTATAATATTAGTGATAAGTTATTCGGTGATTACAAATTTTTGGTACATTACCATGTTACAAGTACCATGTTTGGTACTTATGGAATATCCAAATTGCACCATCATCTTTTAAATAGAACTGATATGTTAAACTAACCAGACATTTAGGGTTATTACCTTTGAAATATGATCGAAAGGTTAAACTATCCAAATACCTTCAGCCGCCATCTTGGAAATAAGACATTAGCTAAACTATCCTTTGGCACACATACCTTTGGCCTGGATCTATGACTGAAAAGCTTAATTAACCAGACACCTCCAAAATAGAATAGATGTGCTAAGCCAGAAGTGTCAAACTGAGGGTCCTGAGATAGTTTACAGCCCACGATGCTTTGAAATAAAAAACGAAAGATTGATGACGAGAGAAGAAAATTTAAAGAAAGGTGGGTGGTGAACTGTTTTTGCTGCAATAAAATTACTTGCTTAATTTCCAAAGAACCAATTAATGTAACTAAAGAATATAACATTAAGAAGGATTATATCACTAATCAGGAAGAACAATTTTTGTACTTCGAAGGAAAAATAAGAGATGAAATATTAAGAATGATGGAGAACTCACATAACCAGCAAAGAGTGCTTATAAAATTCATGAAAGTTACTAAATCAGCAACAAGAGCTAGTTACAAAATAAGTTATCTATAAAAAAACCTACAAAATCATTCACAGCTTTAATCAAGTAATGTATGATAAAAAACTGCCAAATTTGTCTGTAAAGAAAAGGAACAATCATTTCGAGATACATCATTATCAAGAAATAAGGTGGTAGTCAGAAGTACTGAAATCTCGCAGATAATGTTAGTTCTTAACTACAGGAAATATCTACTTAAGTCCAGTTCTTTTCAATTGTGATTGAGGAAATCACACTGAAATGGATGTGAGAGATGTTGCCCATATTGCTGTTTTTTTTCATGGTTGCAATAATAATAATATGTGGATAACCAAGGAATTCTCGGAAAGTATCCCTCTTTATACATTGGCACCATGATTGGTGAAGATATTTTTGATGATGTATGGAACATGAAAAGGTCACAAATAAATTTAAGAAAAAAATATAAATAAAAGAACGTTTTATTCACTGCAACCATAACACACTATAATGCAATAAATGTATAATGAAAACAAATGTAACATTTCATATAGTAATTATGCTTATATGCCAATTAATTATTATCTAAATGAGTTATTTTCCATTGAACATAGTTTTTGTCAATGTGTTATCTTCTAGCAATATATTGGAAATATCTGAACAAGAAATAGTCTTCATATAGAATTTTACGGTAAGTGCTGCAGCAACAGTATCAACATTCAATCTCTATTTCACAATTATACAAAAGCAAATACATTTTCATGTGGAATATGTTTATTTTTATTATGACTAAAAAAAAACTGCCATAGAATACAGAGATTAACAGATTAGTCTTCAAATATCAAAAAGAAGGACAGAACATAAAAAAGAACCTAAAGTAGGATGATTGGTCACCTTACTATAACTAAAGTGACTTTGTGATCTATCTTCGGAAGTTTAGTGGAGCCCACCCTTCAAAATTTTACTCAAAATATTTCTTAACCATTTTAACAAGGGTAAATTTGTACTCCATGTGCAAATTGCAGGCATAACTAAGTAAACGGTGTGGAATAATGGATGATTTAATGAAATTACCCAGTCTACTGAGCGCACATCTGAATAAACTTGAGATTTTCAATTTGAGTCATTGCCCAAGTGTTCATTTTGAAGTCATTAAAAAACTTCCAACAAAAACAACTAGTTCTACTGAGCTAAGATACTAAGTTGCAGTATTTTTTCACAGTAAAAAATATATTGTTTATATGAAGGTATGTTGTAATATGGCAACCTCAATAACCACAACAGTATGGTCATTACAATTTGTAAGCACCTATTCTTTTTTTACCCAAAGAGTTTAAGTACTACCTTATATTAGTGATCAATATTATATATTGCTTTGTTGGAATATACGTAATTATCACTATTGTATTAATTTGTACTTACACTATCCTTAGTTAGCATTATTCTTAGGTTATAAGTTAGCATTATTCTTAAAAAATTAAAAATTATTAAAATTTGCTTCAAAAAGATTTTTTTCCTCTTCAAAATCACTTCCACTGATATGAGTTTTCAACTCACTTTGTCACTGCCACCTGTACTAACTGAAGGTGCAATGAGTGTGTTAAATTAAAACATAATAACAAAACACTTACGAATACAGAATTTGCCAAGAGGAAAGGCAACTCATGGTATATTTAATACTTTGCATGAATTACCATAATATGGTAAGCTGCTAAAAGTGTGATTAAAAAAAAAAACTATTAACAAAACTATACATTAATTAATAGCCAAAGGAAAAATATTTTAACAGAGTTGAGCCTTCAAATCTGGACTTCCCTAATCCTTGGTCGGGTGCTCCACCTCTGAGCTATCCCTGCATGAGCGGTTACCCTGTCGAGATAAAATCTCTTTGGCTAAACCCTCACGACCTTGTAAAACTTCGCACTTGTGACAGTTGGAGTCTTGTAGAGAGGACTACCCTGAAGTTTATTTGTTTAAATTTTGGATAGTTGTCACATCACACATCAAATGTAGAGATTAAACGCAAAAACTTATAATAAACCATCTCTTTGAGGCCTAGTAGCAGACTCGCCTGGCTATTGAATAAGGAGATTCAGATTCAATTCCATCCAGGTTCCCCATCTAAGGATTTCACCTTATGAGGAAGGGTCTGTAGAAAATGAGTAGCTACTTGAATAAATTATTGCCAATTATTAGCCAAAGCGAAAAAATCTTTACAGGGCCGAAGGTCACTCCCATTACTTTCCTCTCTAGTTGGGTGCCCTTCTTTCGAGCTATCCCTCATAACCAGCCATCCCGGTTCATCTGACCAGAGATAGGGCAAGCCCGCGTTCCAGTCCTGGCCTTGTAAAGGTATATTTTATTTATTTACAATTTTAATAGAAGTGAGATCAATAGCACAACTAATAATAAAATTATTATGTTTTATAAACTGTTCAGAATGAGACAAAATTTCTCATTAATTTTTGTTATGTACAACCATGGATTTCCTCTTGGAACAATTTTTCAGTTTTATTTTAGTTATTAATGTTTAATTGTAAGGCATAATAACCTAGATATTTAATGTTCGAAGTTGCTAGAAAGATGTTTACATGTCTTGCTAACTGTGGCTGTAAGTGAACCACTAATATATACTAACCCCGTGCACTAACTACTAAGCAGGTGTGCGAGGGAAGCCTCTACTCTAATAATGGACAGAACGGCAGATCCCACCCGTACCAGGACCCAATACTTCGGCCCGCCATCAAACTAACCAGATCCAAGAGTGTGAGTATCGCTAATTTTTGCTTGCTATGTAATCCACAAAAATCTATCGCTTAACCCTTTCACTAATTTATCCACTTTTGTAATAGCTGTACAATTATTAGTTTTATGTGTTTATTACAGTTTATGAATATTATAAATGACCCCAGGTTCTATTTTATAAACTTACATTGATAATTCGTAACATTCAAATTTATTTCTTCAGAGGTATATCTGATCATTCCTTAGCCTGAAGGGAGAGTTTCAGGTTTACTTAAAGACAGGGTAGTCTTTTGACTGCCTCGCTGTGATTGTAACTCACTGAAAGAAACAGTCATAAAAAAAATCAATTCTACTTGACATCAAATAAACAATCATCTTCAGGTTTACTTGTACTTACCGATTCTGTATGGTTCATTATACATAGATATTCCTGTCCCCCTCTCCTTCCTTGCAGTGTGAGGATGCTGTCTACAAAGCTTGGCCAACCAGAAGCTTGTGATCTGTGCCAACTATTTCCACCTTTCTTCTGAAATGCCTCTTGCACTCCTACCCAGGTTAGATTGGGTCTTTCTCTTTTTTGCCTAGCTTCATATGGAACAAGTGCTAAAACTAACTGGCTAAGTACCACCAATCTAAAATTAGGACAAACAAAACAAATAATAAACATTTATACTTACTTTACATTAGAAAAAGAATGTTGAGGTTTTAAATAACACCAATGTTCATTTACCTTCAAAAGCTTTTCTTTAAATGGCAAGCGCTTTCAACAGCCCACATCTGTCATCCTCATCTGACATCCACCTCCATTGGTTACAGTGGTGGACTGATTGTTGAGTGGTCCCTGAGGTCGACAGACTTGGGCTGTTAAAAGGGCTTGCCAATTTATGAAAAACATTTGAAAAGAAATGATTCAAAACCTTAATTATACTATCTCTTCCAATCCTAACACCTCATACTAAATGATACCATCCATCAGGAGTCATTGCATTTAATGCAGGCCTTTATAATTTTTGGCAAATAGAATGAAGTCATTAAAAATGTGATTATCTGATCGGTTTTAAGTTAATTTAATCTCTTAAGCATTTTTTCCTTTGAGTCTTTTAAAAATACATTAGTTTATGTTTGAATTTAAATATGTGTCTGCTGTGCATTGAGGCAACCGAATGCAATTTGGCAGCATCATCTCTATTTTTGTTAATAAAGATTTTCTCTGTCCTACCTGTTCTGTTCTTCAAGTGAGCTGTTGCCTGATGATTAATATTATATAACATACATAATACAATTATGTTTTCTGTAGATAACCTTTATATCATACTGTGTTTACTTAGTAGAATTTCAGGTAAACATGTCCGATAATGATTATTTAAAACTTACTCTACTGAAGGATCTTTGTTATAGTTGCTCTAGGTTCCAATACCTTACCTATCATTTAGATTATTATTATTACAATTGTATTTTCTGATGTTAGCTAAAGTATTCCATTGTACTCGTGTAGCAGGATGACAGTATAAAGCCGGGCTTGCAGAATGGAGGTGATCTGCGACCCGTCTACAAGTCCTCACCAGCAACTCCTGCTCCAGTCGTCAGGTTCAGGATTCCATCAGAGGACTCTCCTCCTCCATACATCCGAGGTAACTACTCAAGTAGTAACATATCCTATAATAAATACATAATTTGAGTTATACTTTGCACTGAACGGGTAATTGTAATAATAATAGCTTGTAATCTAACTGAACAAATCAACATTAACTAAAACAAAAAGGATTTAAAATTTAACTTCTTTTCATTCATATTACAAAGATTCCTGACAAATACTTTGTATTGCCTTCATTTAACTTCATGCTCTTGATGAAATCCATGAGAATTTCAAATTTATTTCTTGAGCAGCGCTGCTTTCCTCCCTGAGGGATTGTCTAAACAGGATGGTAGAGCGATATAAACAAACAATTGTGAACAACAATTGAATTATGTAATTTTATATTTTTTTGGTGTATGTGGATATATTTTTGACAGTATAAAAAGCAATGTTTGTAATGTAATAGTGTTACCCAGTAATTATTTATGTTCCATTATTTTTTTATTTTTACAGAAAATGGTGGTCTGAACGTAGATAGATTTGCTGATGAAGAAGAAAAAGTCAAAATTCTAAGAGTCGTAAGTATGGAGTTCCATTTATTTAAACAACTGTTATGAAAACCTAAATTGTCTTTATTTATGCAATGTTCTTATGAATTACAGCCATTTCTGTTTTTATCAATGTTTCTGGTTTGTTAATTTTAAAAACATAATTACATCTATTAGGAAATAAAGGAGGATAAATTTGACAGTCCTGAAAAGCCTAGCCTGGACATTGTCAGCCAGACGATCAATGAAGACTGCATTGGCGAGCAAGCGGAAGAAGAAGAAGATGAGAAACGAAGCCTTCGGCCCGAGAAGGTAAAGTCAAGGAAGAAAAGTTAAAAAGTTGTCTTCATAAGTTGATTTAAAAATAAAATTTGAAAAATTGCTAATTAAAAATAGAGAAACTTAACTGTGAATTAATATGGATAATAAAATTTTATGATAATAATTTATTGTGATATTGTGCAATGTTTTGCATGTTTGCTTTTCTACTGTCATAACTATTTAATTTGTGTTGTTAATAACCCTGATTTGTTAAATGTTAACTGTGAATTTTATTGGTGAAGGTATTGAATGTGTCCGGCTTTCAGGTTGTAGAAGAAGGTTTAGAAAATAATAACATCTCTATTAAATTGGAAGAGATTGGGCGTCATGCGACATCACCATATGCTTAGACAGGTTACCTATAATTCATATATAATTTACTCTGCACGTTGCTTCAGTAAATAACATTTCATGTGCAAATAATTGAGAATAGTGGTTGTCATGTATGTGTCACTTTGGTTGCCAGTGGTTATTGGTAGGCTTTAAACAAAAATATATTTATTATTTTGGGTCACTTGGTGATAAAAAAAGTCATATAACAAAATTTTAAAAATCCGTGGAGCACCACCACCAAGCTGGCCAAGGTTGTTGTTTTAATTTGTAAATGGCTGCATAGTCGTTAGCTGGGTCTAATGCTAGGCCTCTCTATCTATATTTCATTTTTCTAAACAGGATTCACTTCTTCTTTATCTGAGTAGCTACTTATTTTCTTTCCCATGACTGAGTGAATCCAGACCAGAACCCCCCCCCTCTGAAAAATTCGTAAGACAGTTAAAATCAAACCAGAGTCATCATAGCAGGCGTGCTAACCATCATGCCAACAAGACAGCAACGGTAACAAATTAAACTATGGGATATTTCTGTTCTTCAGGGAGAATCGGTTCTCACATTTATGTTCAAAGTTAACACCTTTGGTTATCCTTCTAACCCATTTTCATTATGTACCTAGACTGATTTTCATTGTGAAATGAGCTTGAAAAAATATACTTACATTACCCTTCCAGTAAACCCTGGCAGTGTCAAAATTATGGTTTCATCATGACTCCTGCTCTTGAAGTGTTAACAATTGGGAAATTACTTTTGTTGTTTAGAAGTGCCCACCATAGGTAGTTTATTCATGAACACCTATTTATTTTCAATATATGTATTGGGTACTTATTAATTCACAAAATATAAAAAAATTAACACTCTGTTATGTGACAGGATTATTGCGACACCATAACACTCAGATCAAGTATTTCATCGTTATCCTCATCAGGTAAGTGAATTATATAAAAAAAAAAGTTAATATATTATATAACTACTTACTTTAATAGTTATATCTTGACTAACTGCAATGAAACTTTTTTGATGAAAAAATATATGTAAAAAAAAGAAAATTAAGAGTTGTTAACAGCATATAGAGCAAGTGTAAAATATTTATCAACTGAGTTATCACCGAAAAAAGTTTTATTGAAATATGTGATGATTGCAAGTAAAATAGTAATTTAACTGCCGAATTAGTAAAATTGCAAGCCTTTATCCATACCTGCTGAATTCAGCTTAATGTGTACTTTTTATTAATTATATTATGCAGAAGGTTTAATTTGAAGTAATGACTCTATAAATATTTGTTTTTCCCTTTAGGAAGGAGGAAAAAATTTGGCTTGGGAAGGTTCCTACCTCCGATATTCATATCTGACGGCAGGATAAGAAATTTCGCTAATCCGTTGAGCTACTTCGTCAAACAGGGACCAAACAGAGCAACTAAGCACAGCAGGGAATCCGTCATGTCCCTCGACTGAACAACTGACACATCTTGTTTCTTTTCTGTGAATGTGTGTGAATATGAGTTCTCAAATAGTCAATGTACTAGAGATTAAAGTGATATTATTTACAAACTTTTTCTTAGATTTAAGAAAAGTCCGCAAGTTGTTAATAACAATACTATTTTCATAAACCTGTTGGTATAAATGAAATGTATTTTTGTGCCGTAATTATGTTAGGTATTTAGATTAGTGCTTTATTTTTATAGAAATGTGATTGTATAGACTATTAAATGATTATAGTTTCTTGTTAGTTTTAAGATTCCTTTTGATATTAGCAATTCAATTGAACAGGTAAGTTGTACTCTAATGTCTTTCTGCTAGAGAAATTGAAATATGGTGTATACAGTAGATTAATTGATATGCCACTTTTTATGAATAAGAAAATGTTTTTGAAAGACAATATTGTCAAGTAGTGTTTTGTAATTTAAATTATTAAGTAGATTTTAAAGTTACAATTATATTCAAAATTACAGTAATACTGTATCAAAATATTGTAATAGGTATTACATGACTTATTCATTCATTATGTATTTGATTTTGGATTATTTGAAGAAAAAGAAAATTCTTTCATAGCCCTCTTCTCTGAAATTATATGATCTCATTTGTATTTTGTTTATTACATTTGTAATCTACTTATTAGAAAGATACAAACATCATGTACGTACTTCTGATTTGTTTTTTTCTATCTTTCTTCCTTAGGTTCAAAAATGTTAATAATTAAAATAACTATAAAAATAAATGTATATTTATCTGATATATATAAAATTATGCGCTCAGAGCTGGAGTTTCAATCGGCAAAATACATATAATTATACAACCTCCCAGCGTACTGAAATAATTCTGGTACTGTTCAAGAGATTAAAAGTATGAAACATTGTGTCTGCTTTACTATTAGTTTAATTTATGGTAAATATATTTCACTATGTAACTGGACTCATAATGTTGGCATGCTAGTTCTGTGATTTCAACATGTTATATGACAAATGCAAACAAACGAACATGAGAATTTCTGCAATATTTTTCAGAACTTTTAACTTGATTTATTCTTATTCGAAGGTAAGCTATTTGCAGGTAGCAATCCTTTTTTGAACGCTTATGACAGGGCTTGTACACACAACCATATCCAATAATATAATAATAATAGAAAGCACAGTAGAAAATCTACACAATGTAGCCTAAGATGCAAACAAACTGTTCACTTTTTACGAAAAGCTTTGGTTAAACCTTTCTGTGAAGGTTTTTTTCTAATAACAATTTTAGTTTGACTTAAATTTACTCAAATTTAATAGAAAAATTTTAAGTGATGACAAGCATAACATTTTGTCTGATACTTACAAAATATATAGTAAGAAAGATCAATAATAAAATAAAATTAATTAATATGCTTTAATGGTATTAAGTTCATTTCCCTAATAGTATGTGTGATCAAGATGGTTAGGACTCATGACCTATCACTATTGAAAAATTGTATTTTTTATCTTTATTTTAATTGTAATTTATTTTAAAAGTGTATTTATGTACCTGAAGAAAAGGCTTTTTTAAAAACTAAATAATATTAGGGATTCGTTAGTTTGCATTTGTAATATTATAATTAATAAGTATGTTTAACACTACTATATGTTTGTACATTATAACATAGTCATCAATAATTACCAACTGTATAGTATGTTTAGAATTAAAAGATGCCGGTAAAGAAGATATTCTATTTCAAATGTTGTTTTTTTTTACATGTAATAAAAACTCTAAGTAATCTAAATATGTAACAGTTTTGTTTATTTAATAATAGCCACACATAACCGGTTCATAGGTAGATCTAGTCGGTTTGGACAAGGACGTTCTCAACACAACTTGCTGATTACAGTAAGTAGGCACTAGAAGGAAAATTGGCTGATCAGGAGTGGTCCTATAGTGGGAATATTCAGCATAAGGTAGGGGGAACCAACTGCAAAGTAGATACACTTACCTCCAAGATTAGGGATACTGTGGAAGATTCTTCCCAGCGCAGAGACCATACCATAGTGGATTTCTGCTTAACATGTGCAAAGAAACAGATCTATGGCTAGGAAAACATTCCAGAGGTGTAGGAAATAGCAATTCAGAGGGATCTTATACAGCCAGTGAAAAAATAAATAATACAGGAATTGTGTGGTAGAGTCTTCATGGATCAGTTCTTGGTCTGGTTCTGGGGAAAATAATATTCAATAAGGTACTGGTGGCTTGAGAGGAAAAGGATTTTCCTACTGCAGCATATGTGGATGCCTAGCGTATATCATAGAAAACACAGGGGTAACAAGGTAAATAATAAGTTTTGTACTAAACTTTATTAATTTTATCTGGTTATTTAGGAACGTCAATATTTTGGAAATAAAACATCTATAAATATTTTTATTTTGATAACTCCTAGTTAAGATTACAACATAGTATTATATCATACGTTAACATAGATAGTAATTGCAGGGTCCTAAACATTGGTAACAATTTCAACGTGGGCAATGGTATAATAATAAGATAAAAAAATTATTTGACAATTATTATAATTGTTATTTCAAAAGGTTATACAATAATATTATTAAGACTCTCCCTAAACATGAATAATTGAATTATGTTCAAATATCTAGAGACATGTGTTAGCTCGTGCCTTTTAGAAAGAAACAGTTTCAATGTTATATAATTATAAAAAATAACAGTTAGGAACTACAACACATAAATATTCTTGTTTCAATTTAAATTGAGTATGCCCAAAGCAAACTAATTGGCAAGAAATTCAAAAATAATAATAGCAAACAAATAGAACAAGCCATCATTGCATAGAGCCACAACCACCTGAAGAATCTCAGATGTTGATGAACTTCCAGTTATCTATGATCACTTGATATGGGAAGATTATTTCAACTATATTCCAAAACATGTAACCGCCCATAATCTTAAAATGTTACTGGAATAATTAAAGATTAATCATTTTTGTTTAATTTGTACATCGGAACCCAAGATTTATTTTTAAAGAATACATGTACAAATATATACATACCAATAAATCTTAAATAATACATTAATAATAAGAAATGCCAGCAGCCATTAAATATTTCATTCAATCCATCCATCCATTCAATATTTCACTGCTGCATTGATAAAAAATGCTATTAGATTTTTGCAAATGCCTTTACAATTTCTTATATGATCGCCATTAAAGCTGAAGTGAATCAATGAATTGTTATCCATCAGAAATGATTTTAAGTAAGGTTGAAGATGAAATTCAACTTAATTGCACTCCGATTGAATATTCTGGGCTCATCATGAACTCGAGCTTACTTTAAAAAAAAAATAAAAAATAAATTCTCCATACCAGAAAATAAATTATGTAATAATAGAAGATCACAAAAGCTGGCTGGTATGCTGCAAGCACAGTATGCTAACTCCTCTGAAGGGAATGCACAAATTCTTTATTTATCACTAAATTTTAAGGGCCCTATACATTGCGAACAATATAGACATAAATTAAGTTACACATTTATATAATTGGTGCATAGGTAAGTGGAGAGTATGAGAAGACAAGGAATAGATCAGATCAGTCGGGTATAATTAGTTCAGAGTTGAGACAGTCTTCACCTAGGTTTGAAGGTGAAGTCTCCATCTCACAGATCTCATTTGACTCACTGCAATAATAATACATTTTTAATTATTATAGGACTACTCTCCTCTTAAAATAATTACAACAAGTAAAACATTGGTTTTAGAGTATAATGCTAATTTATAGACGATGTATAAACAAATAAATAACATTCTAAAATAAATATATCAATGAATAAAAAAATACCAAAAGTTGTGTAGTACTTGGTATGGGTCATTAGGATGACTTGATCGACAGGAAACAATTAAAAACCTGTGATAGGAACATGGGAAGAATTATATGTTGATATTGAAAGGCATGGAGTTCGGAGAAAGATGAGGAATAATCTTTGTAAAGTTATAAATAAGCCAGAATGTACGGGTATGAAGGACGTGAAATAGAATCAAAGAAATTATTTCAATTGAAGAAGTTCAGTAACATATAAGGGATGTTGGGATTGTATGACTTGGCAGAGGAAGGAAGTATTCAACAAGAAGGTTAGAGCCACTTCAGCTCTGTGTATATCTAATAAATAGGGAACAAATATACAAAAAGAAAAAAAGGACACTCCTGAAGAATAATAAGACCTATAAAATGAAAATACAAATAATGAAAATCATGAAAAATACAACATAAAAAGTCCATCTCATTTTCTTTCAAAGTTTAGAGATTTTCAAAGAGAAAAGAACCTATTTTAGATTTAATGTTTTAGGTCAACATAGACCTGCAGAATCTGTTATCAATATCAATTAATTAAAATACTATAGTTATAATATGAGAATAGGTTTTTGCTTATTGTGATTGTAACAAGATTATTTCTTCAGATTGTATAGGGATTGCTTGAAAATAGATTGATTAAGTCCGCAAAATCGCAGCAAGAGATGACAACTAAATAAAGATATTTATACAGACTATGCACAATTTGCAATAATTATTCTAGATATAAACAGCCTTCAAAATAGTAAATATTACTTTATTAATTCAGTTATGAACTTATTTATTTTTATCGCATTTCCTTTATGAAAAATTAATTGTGCTTTTAATATAACAATTTTTGCGTTTATATAAGCAAAAACTGTAGTAAAAAATTATGATCATAAATAGTCAATTGACCGAGGGATGGATAAGTACATTGTGTACTAAGCAACTCGCTATAATTGAGCAGCCTCACTGAGTTGAATTTCCCCCTCTTAAATTAAAGTTATTATCTCTCTTTTTTTTATAGTAAATAGTTTTTTAAGTATTATTTAATAAGTATGAAGAAACTCATGCACCCCAATCAACTACCTCTCTCTAAATATTCCTTTACTTTTTATGGCTGTTATATAATTTATATATATTTCATAAAAACAAATTAGTTCATAATCAACATAACATGATTTGATAGCAGAAATAAACATGAAAAATAGTGAGGCCAATGATCCACTGATAAACTACAGTAGTTAATATTTTTCTGTTATATAACATTGAAAGTAATTGATAAACAGTCAGTCAACTATGATTTATAACTCAATTAATATTATTAAACTCATTCCAGTAACTCCATCTTTATTGATTCTTTCAAGAAATAATACAATAATTTCCAATAACTTAAATTCTGCTTAATAAAAAGAAAGAAATTGCCAAGTAAACAAAAGAAGGCCAATAATTGAGACATAACTTTACCTGTCTAATGATGGATCATTGCTAAACATCTCAGTTGGCATAGTAACAGGAGCCTGGTCCAAGTAACGCTGCTGCCTGGTACTCTCCAGGTGACTGACTACCTCCTCGGGGGTCATGTGACCATCGGAAACAGACAGAGATGGCTGGTGAATGGTCTGCAACTGATCAGGTCAACATTAATAAATTAATACAAATAAATAAGAGGGGGGGAAATGTGTATGTTTACTAAGTATATAACATACAAACCTGTGTATGACTTAATGATTTTCCACTTTTGATTGCTGGTTTCTTCTTTTTGGCTGATGATATCTTCGAAGGGCCACTAGAATTCAAGCCACTACTGTAACCTCCTAAACCCATGTCAATCTTCCTCCTGGAATAATCAAATAATGACTTACGAATGTAATTGCAACGCAAATGTAAATTGGGTTAATAAACAAATATTACACCTTTTAGCTTCAGCCCTTCCAGTCTCATCATCTGAAGATTCAGTATCATCACTCTCACTGCTGGTCACTTCTACTTTTTCATAATTTAGTAATCTGTCAAGAAGGAAACTTCGGTCTCTAGTGACTTTTAACATTCTCCTTTGGTTGTTACGTAATGCTTCTTGGAAACATTCATTCTCCTAAAATAACAATTCCATTAAAACTAGTAGGCAAAGATGTTAATTAGGACGATTTCGCCGACAAACACGGGCAGACTTACATAGATTAGAAACTTTAACTTCCTTTTGAAAGATCTGTATTGCTCTTTATAGTTGATGGTATCCTCTTGGCTTTCTTCATCGTCCTCGGTATTAGCGACCATATTGCTAAAGTTCGGGTTTCTTTAAACGTTCCTATCTAGTAGCCGGTGTGCTGGAGAGAGAAAAATAATTAACTATCTGCACATTATATAAATCGAATGCACTATGGAATAAACGCATGATCGATTAAAGTATAGCTAGGTATTGAAATTAAATACTCGCATAAATTAAAATGGCATACATATGTGGAAGGGTAGTTTTTAAACGTAAGTAAGGATATAAAAACATATTTGTTAAACATTGATCTTTTACAAAGTGCATAAGCGAATGTACAGGTCGCGCCACATTCAAAAGATTGATAACCTTTTCAAATTTAAAATTGAACAAAACAACTGTTCCATTGTCAATACTAATCTATAAGAACCCCTTAATCTATAAATATTTACCCCGTTAATTTAAACTGGTAAAGTTTATAAACTAATTAATTACATCATTTTAGCATTATTAAAGACTGTATTTAAGCTGCCTGATAAGTTACCTCATTGAGTAACATTTCATTTTCGAATCAACGAGACGTAGAGCTGACAAAGTCAACATGAGCTAGTTTAATGACAAACATAATTAAAACGTAAATAATTAAACAGTCCCTATAACGGATTTAATTCACTGTTTACAATTGTTTCAACTTCTGTTTTGAGCGCAAGTCGGCCAGATTTTTTCAATATTTTTTAATTCCAAGGTTATTATCATTAAGTCTGCATATTCAACATTAGAATCTGTGATATCATCAAGTAATACCTACATCAGTGATCAGTGTGTTAGTATGAATACAAAGACTTAAGGAGCCTTAACCAACTCATTGAAGTAATAGCAAAGGAGATGGTACAGCAGTTTTGAAAGACTGATATCTCAATGACTGTAGTTATATGAAATATACCGGCCGAAACTGAAAATTTAACACTGGCCTGATATCAGCTTGAAGGGAAGTGTTGCCGATTGGATTAAGGCGGCTGATAGCAGGGTCATTATCATTATAACTACTAACTGTGGTCTTAATGCTAAAGAAATAACGAAAGTAATGGGTGGAGGGAGGGCAATATTACGGTTTGGTAGTTGAGGACGTTTCATGAGATTAAGTGCCTGGGTTCCAATCCCTAGGTTCGTCGGATATATTCCCTTTCACTTACAGCTTTATTAAGTTATAACTGGGTTATACAGTTATCTTGTGCCTTCACGATCCAGTTAGTAAATAGAAGAGCGTCTGAAGCCAACGAACAAATTTTAAGGAACCCAAACCGTTGGAAAGGAAAGCCAGAGAGCTGGAGGACGTGCAGATATGCAAATGAAGCCAAGACGAAGCGGAGAGCTACCAGTGACCCGAGAATTGTAGACTCGGCAACACTGGAAGAACACTGCCGCCAAAGCTTCACTATTCCCACGTGGGTCGGCCCTGGTCCCACATTTACAGTGCAGACACTCTGCAAGTATGTCTTCGACGCCGGAACCCTGCAATCTCCTTCTACAAGATGGAACGGTCTACAATGGTACTATATTTGGTGCCAAAGCATCTGTCGACGGAGAAGTCGGTATGTTGGTCTTTAATGCCAATTGTCCTGTGTTCCTACTGTTTCATTAAATAATTATTTTTTTGACGAATTTTAGTATTTCAAACTGGAATGGTGGGTTACCCAGAATCCATGACAGATCCCTCCTACCATGGCCAAATATTAGTGCTCACATACCCTCTCATAGGAAATTATGGTGTACCAGGAGAAGAGAAAGATGATTTCAATCTTCCTTTGTAAGTATTTGTTTAATTATCACAATAGTACAAGGGTTGATTTGATTTGGTTCTCTGGTTACTTCTGAAGCAGTTCAGTTCCTTAATTCTAGTACTGTCACCTTGAGTTGCACTGATTTTAACTATAGGATAATGCAATTAGATGTTCCGATATCCTTCCCATGTTAAATTGTAATAGCTATAACATGATACTGAGGTATAAATATACACAACTTTTAAATAGGAAAATAAAATAAAAACCTACTGGAGAAAATAAAACCTAACAAAAACCTTAGTTACAAAATTCAACAAAAGAAAATTTTAACTAATTGAATAACAAATATTTTCAAATTGAATAAAAATGTTCACAATGTAATAGAAATATTGACAATTTAAATTAGAATGATGTTTAAGGTAATCCTAATAAAGATTACATCTAATTGGGACATGAAAATTTTAGTTTATCAACACATACTTTGTTTTTTTATGAATTTATCTTTTTGTAGAATTTATATTGTAGTTACCAATCTCCCATATTAGTGGATTTTCTGAAGCTGTTGTTTTATTGAAATAGTTTTCTGTTTTTGAACAAATTCTTGAATTGTGGGAAGCTGTTGATGTTACTAATTTCTAGGTTTTGGATTCTTTCTAGAATTCACTACAGTTAGTTTTGCAAGTGGAGCTCCATACTGGTGAAGCATAATTTATGAGTGACTGATTTTGGAAGAGAATAAGTTTGTCTTTGGGTCTTAACTGGGATTTTTCGTTAATGACTTGTTTTGCTTTATCAGTTTTCCTCTTGATATTTTCTGTGCACGGATCTGCCTTGGGTCAATCCAAGATGTTGGACTGATTTTAATCGCGGGATGTGTACAGAGTTTAAGGTAAAAAGATAGTAGATGAGTTGGGGCCTGCGCAGAGTGAAAATTATGGCCTTTGACTTGCTTGGGTTGATCTTTATTTTCCAGTTTGAGTTATGTTATAACCTGTTTACTATTGTGTCCATTCAATACGATGATGTATATAACTCTGTGTTATCAGCGTGAAGGGATCTCATTACTTTCAGATGAGTTGGGAAATCAAAAATAAACAAGTAAATTATGGTTGGTGAAACACAGGATCCTTGCGGTTTGTCGGATGTAACAGGGCGACTATACCGGAAGTAGATGTATTTATTTGGATGTAGAATTGTCTATTGGAAAGGACTGAATAGATGGTGTGAATCAGATATGGGAGGACTGGTTTATTAGTTTAAAAAGAAGCCCGGTTTGTAAGTCAGTGTCAAAAGCCTAACAAAACCATTCCTGTGTGCTGTTTTTCATTGAAGGCTTTGTTTATAACGTCGGTGAGTAGTGCCAAATGGTTCTGTGGAGTGGTGTTCTCTGAATCCGGATTATTTGTCAATTTTAATATTTTATGGTTTGATATGTTTGTGTATGCATTTAAGTATTAATATTTCAAGGACTTTCGGATATATATTCAGAAAAATTATAGGTTTGTAATTTGAAACTTCTGGGTCTTTGTTAGGTTTTGGTACTGTTATTGTTTTTGATGTTTTCCAGATAGTGCAGAAATATCAAAAAGTTCGTATCAATAAGAATCCATGAATAATGTATTGTGATCTAGAATTGGGGATTGGCCCATTTTCAGATTCTGATTACTTTTGTGAAAGGGATGTTTTTGTAGTCACTTTAAATCAAACAGATAAAATTGGTAAAGAAATCAGCTGAACATTCGTTTTTCTTTTCTGCCTCTGTTCTTTTGTTTGTGACTAATAATTTGTTAGCTTGCCACAAATATTAAGTTATTTGCAAGTTTTAAGTTATTTGTAATTTTGTCACATTATATTAAATATCTCTCAACTCTCATTACTATTAAGAGGGATATCAATGCGTTATTTATAACATTTCTTTGGGGACTTAAGTTGTTGCATTCTGTAATCTTTATATATTATAGTTTAGTTCTTGAATGGTTTGAATTAAAGGGATAGTGCTTTTAATCTCTTTTTAAATATTTATTTTGAAGTTTCATGAACGTCTTTGTATTAATACCCGCGTATTATAAAATTGACTCTTGCCTAAACAACTAAACTTGCCAATATCACATACTTAGTTTAAAAAAAAATTAGTATTTTTTCAACTTAAATGGGGCTAACAATTTAAGGTATATGTTGCATTAAGTAATCAATTATAATTTTAAGGTGATTGAGCCCAATCCATCATTAGGGATAAAAATCCTTGTATTTTTTTTATAAACAGTTCTTCTATCTTTTGCTATTGATAGATTTATGGGCTGTTATAAAGATCAATTAGGTTCAGTCTTGAAGTTTGATATCACAGTTGCACAATCTACTAATGTTTTCTTTGATTTAGTCTAGACAGTTTGAATATAACCAAAATATATACTGTCTTATTTTATTTTAGCTTTTTATATACTTTATAGCTAGTAGATCCAAGGATCAGTGGTCTCGCCTTTTTTTTTTTTTTTTTTTTTTTCTTTCAAATTGAAGAAGTATAACCAGAAAAACTTACAGTTCTCAGTGCGGGCTTCTCAAATTTCAGATTGATTAGAACATTTTTACAGTTGTAAAATTGCAGAATATATTGAGACTAAAGATAATCCCCTTGAACCTGTTTGAAAGTAGGGCCTCACCCTTACTCGGATTATGATAAATTTATAATAGTTACTTCAGTACATTCTTGTTATTACTTTATCATTCCACTTGTGAATTTGGCTTGCTTAAAATTTAATAGAGAAGGAAATTAAACAAAGAAGATATATAAAAAAAAAAAAATCGCGATTAAGTGCAAATATTGACTTTATTTTAATATTTTTAAAATATGTTGTAGCTGTGTTTTCCCCCTACTTTCCTGGACCTTCTAAATTTGAACTTTTCATTCAACTAGATTAAGTTTGCAATTTAGCCGATTGTTTTATCCTCCTTACCCAATAAAGAAGCTCACCTTTAGTACCTTCTCAACGAAAACAAAGAAGATGTAAAAAAAAAAGTTGTGATAAAGCTCAAATTTTGAATTTTAGTAGTATTTTCTTACTTACTGATTTTAATTTATGGATTTTTTAATGCCCATATAGGCATAATTTCAAAATTTACTTAATTTTAATTTGATATTTAATAATTAATTTGAGTCCATTAAAAGCAGTTTAATTTACAATATATTCTGGTTGTGTTTAATGGTTCTTATAAATGAGCTATCTGTGCTAGACGGTTCCTGCATGCTATTTCTTGAATTGAATCATGCAATTATTCCAACGTGGTCTTCTTCCTATCCAGGTCTGGCGTAACCCATGAATCTGTAATCCTTTCACTTACTTCAAGCTGTTGTTTGTGCTTCCTGTCTGAGTTTCGTTGACTGAAATGAATAGACCCAGGGGCTTATGAGCTATTTATCTGAACTCTAAAAAAAAAAACATGACTAAAGTGCATTAGACCCTAGATTCAAATTAAAAAAAAGAAGACTTTATTATCAATTAAAAATTACTTTTTATTATTTTATGAAATAAGGAATTACTATTTATTTTAGAATTCCATCAAATAAAATTATTTATTTTGTTCTTTATATTTATATGTTATCAACTTCCCTTAATTACATTTGTACATTTATATTGCATGTATATGTACACTCAATAAATATATTGATTTGGACCAATAAATTAGTATTGTAGACAAATTTTTTAAAAAGACTAAAAATTAATATACAATATATATATTTATACAAGATCACTAAAATTATTCTACCACTTTAAGTGATGTTTAATTTCTGCTTTGAAGGTTTTTTGAATCACACAAGATATGGCTCTCTGGACTTGTTGTCGGTGAGATATGTGAAAACCCAAGTCATTGGCAGCAGACCAAAACCTTGTCAGACTGGATGGTTGAACACAACGTGCCTGGGATAGCGGGGATAGACACAAGGGACCTGACCAAGAAGATAAGAGAGAATGGGACATTACTAGGCAAGATTGTGTACGGCCCACTCCCAAAACAACCCATTTTCTATGACCCTAACGAAAGGAATTTGGTTTCAGAAGTTTCTGTGCCGGTAATCACTTCATTTATTGTTTGTTGCATGATTTTTTCATCTATTTTACTATTCATAAAAGAATACTAAAATAATGAATTTTTAAAATTTTGTTGTTTTGGAAGGGAATTGAATTGACATCAAATCTCAATTTCCTCATTAACAATATGTTATTTGTAATTTATATTTTTAAACCAGAACTGCAAAAATTCATTTAAACTATCTCTAACTTTAATTCAACCCCTGTTGTTTATTTAGAGCATGGCGTCTGTGGTCATGAAAAACCAGATAAGGTGAAATCTGGTGAAAGTTCTGTAATATGTCCAAAATACTGGAATGACATATAAAATTGTTTTCCGGGCCAGATTTAGTAGTGACATTACAAAATTACAATTTTGATGCTGGGAAAATATAAACCAATTGTATAAAGAATTTATTATTTTATAACGTTTTTAATCCGACATAATGAGTTAACCACATTTGATTATGACTTACCTTATTTTGCACAGGTTCTTTTTTTACTTATGCTCCAAACCAATAATTTGGTTTATCTATAATAATTATCTTTTATATAATAAAAACTCTTTGAACAATATTAGTAAATTTTTAGTTTTAATTTGTATCAAAGGGTGGGTACTATAAAACAAAACCACTGGTTATAGAATTAAAATGTAAAACTGTTTTGTTGAAAACAAGTTTTATTATAATATTATTAAAAAGTATTTTTATAACTATTTTACTCAACAGTTGCCTGGGTCAATCAAGATCAATTGGGTCATTTTTATAGAATTCATGGAACAGACTATCTATCAATGGAATCTAATCCATGAGGTTCAGGCTCTTTTTGTTAGCTACACTGATCGGGATGGGAATATCTAAAATAATCTTAAATTCATGCATTTTCTCCATTAGTGACAAATTTATTTAAAATAAAAGGTCCACCGTTCTTGGCTAGGACTCTAAAATAATAAAAATCCTCTAAACCCATCAATATAACTGAAGAATGGATTTTTTTTTTTTTTTGCGCATGTTAACTAAATCCAGTCATTTAAATGATTTATTTTCATGTTTATCTTTTTTAATAGGGTGTGGTTGCTGTCACATTCCATATGAGTGTGACCACTAACCAGTAATTTGTGATTTATTATTTTCATAGTAGACTAATTCTGAATCCCAAATAAAAATATAATTGCTACCTTATAAATTTTAGTTTGCCCACCGCGTTTGTCCGAATAAATAGAAATCTCATTATATCTCAATGGGATATCCTGCAGCAATCTGTAAATACATGAGCATAATTCATTCGTTCCTCTACCTGATATTGTTTCATTTCATCCCATAGGAAAAAAGTTGCTTGGTCATTAGTAAGATTATCAACTTTTGGGTTGAAAGACCATAACTGTGTTTTATTAAAAGAGACGATGTGTTCAAATAAAGGTTTGGTAGACATTGGTAAGTCAAATGTGAAAGACATTGTTTTTTTCTCATTTTTGGTCAGGTTTAGTCTTGCCTTTTCATTTCGTATGGTCGTTCCAACAAGAATCAACGTTTTTTTCTGCTCTGCCATTTCGCCTTTCCTCGGTCTGGCAAGAAGGGTACTTTTCTTTTGTTTACCTCTATGCCTGTCTCCTACCCGAGGGGTTTTATGATCTGCGCTGTCAAAAATCACTAAAAGTGCCTCGCTTAGTATAGCCTCAAGTATAATTACACGGCAGGTAGGCACCTAACTTTAAGCCTTAGTTGATTGCCGACAGTCACAAAGAGACAATAAGTTAAATTACTGTTTATACTAAATTTCTTAGACTAATAAAGGAAAAGCCGTTAAGATAAATTACCATATTTTCAGTGCTCAACATTAACATTAATGAGAAGAACTGGACAAATCAAGTTAATGAAATTTAACGTGCAAAATTATGTTACCTTACACTTCACATTTGAAATTCTTTCTCATGCAATGGAATTCGACATTACTGATTTTAAATGACATAGACCAGAACAAAAGAGACCTGTAGATGCAATTACCTCATTTTCCAGATAGCTTGACTTATCTGTCTTTTCACGGACTGCCACAGATATTTTTTGCATAGTATTTGCATGTTTGATGTATCACACTGGTCTTGAGTTTTTTGTTTTACTATTATCAGGAGAAGAGATGTTACAAACCTGTTGGTCAAGACTCATCCCCAACAATCAAAATCCGGGTGATAGACTGTGGCCTAAAGTACAATCAACTGCGTTGTCTACTGGGCAGAGGGGTTACAGTAGATGTCGTTCCTTGGGACAGTCCGTTGGACATCGACTCCTACGATGGGTTGTTCATCAGCAATGGGCCAGGTAATCCAGAGCTCTGTGTACAAACTGTGGAGGCTATTAAGAAGGCGATGACAGTTGGAAAACCTATATTTGGTATCTGTCTCGGTCACCAGCTTATGGCGGTAGCTGCCGGATGTAAAACATTTAAGATGAAGTAAGTGCTTGGTTTTATAATCCTGTATTTTATTTTATTTTTGTGGTGATTTTTGTAATTGTACAATTTTGTTAATAGTACAATTTTGTTAATAGATATGGGAACAGAGGCCACAACCAGCCATGTATCCATGAAGGCACTCGTCGATGCTACATGACATCACAGAACCATGGGTTCGCAGTCGATCCAGCAACGATCCCGGATGGGTGGGAACCACTCTTCACAAATGCTAACGATGGAACTAATGAAGGCATCGTCCACGTATCCCACCCATTTTTCAGGTATTCATTCACCAACAATTTGACTTTGGTATCTCACAAATATACCTTGTTATACTACCCTTCTGCCTTCCAATATTACATTCTTGGACCATTCTTTTTAATGCCATCTTCACCGAAATATATAACTTCTTTAAATTAAAACCTGTCTATCTGGCTTATACCCTATAATCATAGTTGCATCACAAATTTCTCGAGCTCCATTCTCATCAGTATCAGACACTCTCTTTCACACTCAGTGTTAATACTGTGGAATACTCTTATATTACAAGGGGAATACCATCCATGTTAAGAAATGTCACCTTAGTTAACTTTAAAAAAAAATAAAAATGTAATATAATAACAGACGATATAAACATTTGTTTTTATTATTATAAGGGTACAACACCCCAGAATAAATTTCGGTTATTCATAATTTTTAAAAGCTATTATTTTACTGTTAATTATGTTATCGTTACATTATAAACAGAATTTTGGCAACCCTGTTTGGATTTAACGATGATGTCATTCTTAATCGTTTTATCACTTTTTTTATTCTTCCAATTTCAGTAAAAAATGCCTGATTTATTTTGAGTCTAGTTATTGAGAGCATATTGCATTTTGTTGCAGCGTACAGTTTCACCCTGAGCATTGTGCTGGCCCTGAAGACCTTGAGAACCTCTTCAACGTTTTTATAGCCGCAGTGAAGGCACATAAGAACCAACAGGCCTCTATCGATATGAAACGTTACCTCAATGACGCTTTACAGTTTAAGCTGACCTATGCTCATAAAAAACCTAAAAAGGTAATGTTTATTTTAATATAGCTTTTAAACAACTGCTGCCACATCGGTGTAAGCTGAAGAAATATAGGGTGTTTCAACCCTATATTTCTACTACAGAAAATTGCTGATCTTTTTATTAGAACCCTATTTTCTTTAGTCACTTTATTTTAGTTGTAGTGTGTACTATCCTTAGCACATAAAATGTTTCTTTATTTTTTTTTCTTGTCCTGGTACAAAATATTTTCCCTTATTTCCAGAACATTCTGTATAATGATGTTCAGTTAAAAATTAGAGAACAGAAATTAAAACCAACTTAATTAAATGTATTAGGTTCTGATACTTGGTTCTGGAGGGTTATCAATTGGCCAGGCTGGAGAGTTTGACTACTCTGGGTCACAGGCGATCAAGGCTCTCCAAGAATTGAAGATTCAGACCCTCCTCATTAACCCAAACATCGCCACTGTTCAAACTTCCAAGGGACTCGCTGATAAAGTATACTTCTTACCATTGCTACCCAACTATGTCGAACAGGTACAAATGTATATTATGTTGAATTCTTTATTTAAAATTAACATTAAAATAATAACTAGAAAAGTATACCCGTAAAATTATAAGCCAGGATTAAAAATGAATTTAATTTAGCCAATTGAAGTTTATATTTATTTAATAATTATTGAACAAAGAAAAAAATATGGTTACAAGGATTCAAACCTGTAACCTGATCTCCAGCAGAGCCCAACATAAGGCCATTCCTGTTCTCTATCATGCTAGAGAATCCTTTAATCCTTTAAAAAACAAACAAGCATTCGGAAAATTTTTGGTGATGTTTATGAGCCGAGACCACCCGTAGAAATTAGATATTGACAAAGCTACTGATGATACTAATAATTGCTCAGTTGGAAGGGTGCCTTGCCGGAGAGGAGATCATGAGGTCCTGGTTTCGAATCCTGGTCTTGTCATTATGTTTTTTCTTTGTCTAATAATTATTGAAACAGTCGGATTACAGACTGCTATTATTAATTATTAATTCCTTATAAGCTTGCAATTTTATGTAACTGTGTGGAATATTACAAGTTATACTTAATATAATTGTTAGCAAGAATGTGATAAGTTTTATCAAATTTAATTTTTAAACTTTTTTTTTTGACCTTAGCTCTAATTTGGCTGTTTATTATGATAAAAATATTTATTTAATTTTATTTATTTTTTTTAAAATGTATTTTATGAAAATGTAATCGATTAACATATTGTCAACCACGACCCATGCTAAATTCTGTATTATTATTGTTTATATGTTTTAAATAAAAGGTGATTCGTTCGGAACGTCCAGATGGAGTCCTCCTGACGTTCGGAGGCCAAACAGGATTGAACTGTGGTGTGGAGCTTCAAAAGAACGGAGTTTTCGAGAGATATAATGTTCAGGTTTTAGGTACTCCAATTCAATCTATCATAGAAACCGAGGACAGAAAACTATTCTCCGAAAAGATAGCAGAGATCGGTGAGAAAACTGCTCCTAGTGTCGCTGTCTACAACTCAATTGAGGTAATGTTCTTTTATTGTTATGAATATAAACTGTATTTTTTAAATTTTATTTTGCATGTCTAACTTTTTATCTATACAGGAGATTCCTACACTATGCGGGGCTACATATCGCATTGTAGATCTCGTTGGGGAAATACATTATCGGACCAATTTATGCAAGATTAAACCTGTCTCTAAATTTTAACTGTTATCACATATCGCTAGTGAGACCTGGCTCACAATAAATAGATTATAAAAAAAAGTATTGTTTACGTTATATTGTTTATTAGAAAAATTTCTGTTTTAGCCTTGAATACTGGTATAACCGAAACCTGAGAAGTTGTGAAGAAAATTTTTAACTCTTAAGGACAACCAAATAGAAATTTAAATCTGGTGCGAAAGTGACAATCATTGCTAAAGAATTAAACTTCTGAGGGTCAACAGTTCGAACAATAAAGCAAAATACGAACCATGATATCTTTTACTACATCTTTATTAGATTTGAAGATTAAGAGAGTTACTCTGATGAAAGACATGGTACTGCCTAAAATGGAAAAATGATTAATGATGTGGATGAAAGACTGTTACTGGAAAAATATGCCATTAAATAGTGTCACCGTAACATTTAAAAGATTCAGAGGGCGTTTCTTCCAATGAATTGCTTAAACCCAAATTTGAAGCCAGTACAAGATGGTTTGACCGATTTAAGAAGAGATTTTCTTTAACTATGTGAAAATTGTTGGAGAAAATGCATCAGCAGATATAAAAACAGGTCAAAGATTTCCCGAACGTTTTTCAAAAATTATAAAGTTCGGGAGGCAATTATATAGCAGAACAGAACAAGCCTATAACATTGATGAATATGTTTTGTATTGGAAAATGCCTACCAGAACATATATTGTGGTAGATGAGACTTCTGCTTCTGGTTTCAAGGCATGAAAAGACAGAATAAGTTTACTTTTTTGTTCTAATGCAGCTGGATATTATTTAACTAAGCCAATGTAAATTAATTGTACATTAAATCCACGTGTTATAAAAAACAAAGAAATCAGCGCTTTCTGTTCACTGGAGAGCTAATAAAAAAGCATGGATTATATACGAAATGTTTACAAATTGGTTTTATAAGTTTTTTGTAATGGAGGTCAAAGATTGATTACAATGAAAAACTATTAGTTTTTATGTTTTATTACGATGGATAACGCGCTAGGGCATTCGATGAATTCAAATCATCCTAATATTAAAAGTAGTTCGTCTTCCTCCCTCCCAGTGCAACATTAATTCTTCAACCACTGGACCAAGGGATTATACAAACAGTTAAAAAAATTTATTTACAGCTTGGATTTTAAATTAATTTACAAACAATTGATTGTAATTCAAATGGAACAGTTCCACAATTTTGGAAAGAATTTTCAATGCTAAATTAAATAATATCTTCGATCCTCAACACCTGTTGGTGAAGGAATTGAAACTCCATTAGAAACACTTGTAAATTGTGTAACAACTGCTGGGAAAAAGATCAGTGGAGAGGAATTTGTTGATATGAATGAGACAGATATCGATGAATTAATTAATCACAATGAAGATATTGATGAAACAGAATTAATAGAGTAACCGAATTTTTTTCATCCTATTAATGATGAGGAAAACTCATTCCAGACTTACAGAGCAACCCTTGAATTTAGAATATTTAAATAAAGGGTTAGAAACAGCCTTAACGCTTGAAACACATTTTATGAAAATAGATCTGTCTATTTAGCGCTTCATGGAATTAAAAAAAAAGTTTAATGATTGTCTACCTCCATATTTTTAATTTAAAAAGATTTGGAGAAAGAATTGTATTTAAATAACAATAAAGATAAAGCTATTGACTATTCGAGTGATGAATCTGAACAACCAATTTTAAAAAGACTGTTACTTCTGACAGTGAATAAATGGAAATAATGAAATACTTTAATTTCAATTAAAAGTGTAATAACATTATTATTATCTTACATCTTCAAAGGTGGTCTTTCACAAAAAATTGTTTATTACGCAAAAGGGGTGATAAAAATTAAAAGCACGTCAACAACAAATACAATGTTAAGTAGCCAAAAAATGACCTTCAGAACTGAATGCTAAGGAGATGAGGAGTAAACTCTTTGAGCATGGATAGAAGGGCCCATGATTCTATTGTCGCTGGTTGGTGGGCTTGGAACCATGTAATTTTGGATTGTATTGAGTAATGAATGAGGAAGTCATGTCATACGCTCACTCACATATTATAATTTTATTTAAATTTATAATTAAAAATAAAGCAAAAATAAATGATTTACTCAGTTATTTTATAGTACATCAGGGCCATATTAGTATTCATGATAAAAACCTGGGTTTCGAGTTTCTTTTACAGAACCTACCAATTTTTTCAATCATTTACTTTTTTTTCAAACTAAATTGAGTTTTAACCTTCTGCTCACATTAAAAATAGTTAAATGAGATTTAAGAAAAATAAAAATTCTATATTTTACAAAAATTTATTTATTATTTATAAGTTTATATCTCAAGGTGGTTCGTTACTCTTGTGTACTGGCTGAATAACAACTGCCATGTATTGAGTTTACAGGACAATGGACCTCTTTCTCTACTGTTGGTTACCAACTGACAGACGGTTAAACAAGACACAAATGTCTGAAACCTATGCATAAGTAGTAATCTAGACCTCAAAGCACTATATAATGGCGCTGTCTAATGCTATGACCTCATAGATCTATATAATATCTATTTAAAGAAAATTTATATAATATGAAATCAAAATATCACTATAATAAGTACTTACTTAAATTATTTTAGTTTTAATTATTTATATTTAACTTGTCGCGTTATTTAACTGATCTTATCCACCCAGGCATTAGATGCAGCTGCAAAGCTGGGCTACCCAGTTCTAGCTCGTTCAGCATTCTCTCTCGGAGGATTAGGCTCTGGCTTTGCCAACAATGATGACGAACTGAAGAGGCTTAGTCAACATGCTTTTGCACACTCCAGTCAGCTCATCATAGACAAGTCCTTGAAGGGGTGGAAGGAGGTAGAGTACGAAGTGGTACGAGATGCCTTTGATAACTGTATCACTGTAAGTATTTACTCAGTTTTTTTTTCATTATTTAGGCTTTATCAGTGATAGTGAAATAATTTTATAAAATTGTTTTTGTTTTTTATTTGAGAAATTATTATTTTATTTACTTAAAACTGATTGAACGGCTGTGTAGGGTTTTCTATAAGCATGAATCTTTTCTAAAACCGTATGCTGGTGATTTAAAAATCTTTCAGTTGTGAATTCAGCTGAGATAATAATCTGTTTAAACATTTAACATCCGATAAATTCTTGTTTTTGATAAAAACTTATCGATCCAAAGTTATAAATGATTTAAAAAAATATAGAAAAGAATTACATCCAGGTAAAAGAAAATGTAAATATTAATTATTGACTCAATTTTTTTTTTCCATTCCCAGTTGCCATTTCTAAATAATCATTGACAAACTAAATTCATATCATTAATGATTACCTGTCATAATTTTTTTATCAATGTAGAATATGTTTTATTGTGAGGATTAAATGAAAGAAAAAACTGTGACATGGGCACCAATGACACACTGAACTGTCACATAAGCAGTAAAAAGTTCACTTGCATGGATGTTCGCTAGGCATGCCCGGAATGTTTGATAGATCAAATTCAGCATGGTGATTAATTACCACTAATGGGATCAGGCAGATTAAAAATTGCAATCCGTTCTTATTTAAGAGCTGAAAAGAAGAAAAAATTGTTGAAAAAAAACAAGAAATTGAACGATTAGTTTTTCGTTCATTGATTCATAACTTCTCAACTGAAAGAGCTAGATATTCGTAAGCATATCGTTTCTTAGGGGATGAAACCCTGATATTTATTCTGCTTGCAATAATATTGAACTATACCAGTGGTTACTGTTTATGAGATTTTTTAATATAATGCCAGACTAAAAGTGTTCAACATGTGATGAAATGTTATCAATTAGTGATAAAAACTTAGAATTTTATACTTTTTGATGATGGACAAACTGGAATTGTTGCATTACTCTGCTAGTTAAATATAAGTGCATACTAAATATTATTGTTATGCTATCAGTAATGAATACTAATTGATTAGATTTTTAAAGCGTGCAATTGTTAATCAATAAAACCTATTCAAGGAATTTTGTTTTCTAAAAACTGTTAATTATTTTTAGTCTAAAAAATATAAGAATAGGTGAAACGTTGACATCTGGTATTTGTTGTAGAAACATACACAGTTGAGAGTTAAATCCTTATTTTAAACATTCTTCATTTTAACATTCATAAACATTGTACTCATTTTAAACATTCTCTTGTATGAAATAAAATGTATGAATATAGTTACTTCCAATTGCAATGTGGATTTACTCTATTGTTGATTAAATTGTTGTGGGAAGAGAGTAAAGAAGGAGGAATATTATTGCAGGTGTGTAATATGGAAAATGTTGACCCGTTGGGCATCCACACTGGAGAATCTATTGTTGTCGCTCCAAGCCAGACACTCACCAACCATGAGTACAACAAGCTTCGGTCAACTGCCATTAAGGTCATCAGGCACTTCGGGATTGTTGGGGAGTGCAACATCCAGTATGCCCTCAGTCCCACATCTGATGAATACTATATCATTGAGGTATGTGTCGATCGTTATATGTTTTATGAAGCAATTCTGAATGGCTTTTTATTTTTTCTTATTATTGTTTACATCAAGTATAATGTATAAGATAATGAGATTGTAAATACCTACATTGACAAAAAAACAAAAATGCAATGAATAATAATTAAAATTTTATAGTTAATTAATAAATTCTTATTTTTGAAGGTTAATGCTCGATTATCTCGGAGCTCAGCTCTCGCTAGCAAAGCTACAGGGTTCCCACTTGCCTATGTTGCCGCCAAACTATCTCTTGGTATGTCGCTGCTGGATATCAAAAACTCCGTCACAATGAAAACTACAGCCTGTTTTGAACCATCGTTGGACTACTGTGTTGTCAAAATACCACGTTGGGACTTGAGCAAGTTCTCTCGAGTGAGCACTAAAGTGAGTATTGTCACCGAAATAGGGAAATCAACTTTTCTCAAAAATGTTAAAAGGACTACACATTGTAAAAATTACAAACTTATCTTTGTAAAATTAAAATTGATTACCAATTAATTATTTTCTATCTTAGTCGTAAGGAAATTGACTAATTAAAGCAAAAACTATAAAATTAGAATAATTTACTAGGGAAAATTAAATATTAGGGTTTGTGAGTTCAGAATTAGTTCATTTCTTTGTATCAAAAGCTTTCATTACTAAAGAAACCTGTCATTAATTATTTGAATGCAATAAAAATATCAATTGAATTTTTAAACCATTCAACAAAAATACACTTTCATACATCTCTTCTAAGATCTACTACCTTAGTAATGAGACTTGATTAACCCCAAATGATTTAATAAGCTGTCATTTATTCTCTGCTTTTATAAAGGTTGTTTAATAAAATGACTGATTCTACTAAAAACATCATGATACAAACTCAAACAACAAACTATTACTGTTATTATTTGTTGCATTTCCTATAGAATATGAAGCTAATATTAACCTCGACACCTAGATTTTCTTTCATTTATTTATTATAAAACTATAATTATATATTGGTTGTAACAACAAATCTTATTAGCAATTCAAGCATGAAATATAATTACTATATAGTTGAAAAATAAATGGCTTTTTGGTATTTTTTAATTTGAAAAATTTCTGTTAGATATTTAATGTGTTAAAATTTAATCAGTCACATAAAGTTCACAAATGATTATTGTTACTCTAGATCGGTAGCTCAATGAAGAGTGTTGGTGAGGTTATGGCAGTTGGCAGGAAATTCGAAGAAGCATTCCAGAAGGCGATGAGAATGGTTGATGAAAATGTCATAGGGTTCGACCCGTATGCAAAAGGGGCGTGTGACAATGAGCTGGAACAACCGACAGACAAGAGGATCTTCGTATTGGCTGCAGCCCTCAAAGCGAACTATTCAATAGACAAGCTGTACCAGCTGACCAAGATAGACAGGTGGTTCCTTTACAAACTGAAGAACATCATTTTGATGCAGAACAAGTTAGAGTCTATCAAGCAGATGGATCTGACCCCCGAGCAATTGGTTGCTGCCAAGCAGCTCGGATTCTCTGATAAGCAGATAGCTTCATTTGTTAAGAGCACAGAGCTGGCGATAAGGAAGAAAAGAGAAGATTTTGGTGAGCATAAAAATTTGATGGTTCATTACTGTGACTTTTCTAAATGTTTTCCTCAGTGGAAGCAGTCTTTCAAATTTGACTATTTCTGTGTACAAAGATAAATCAATCGAAGGAAGTTTCTCATCATGATTATAGCACTTTGATTTATTTATACTACAATATCAGTGGTTTAAAATGTAACATACATCACCCAAGAAAATATTTAAAAAATAATTGTTGGCAGTGTGTGACTTAAATTAATATGAACTATTATAAATGTGCATTTGCTTATTCAGGACATTGTGGTGATGTCTATGAAAGCATCGATTGTTCTTTTCGCTAACTTAAAATAGAAGATAAATTCTTAGGTATAAAAATATTTTTAATGATAATTTCCAAATGACTTAAGTGCTATGCCTTAAGAAGTTATATTGATGTACTTTTTTCATTCTAGTTTAAATATCCAAGTAAAAATAAGGACAGTATTTTCAGTGAAGTGTCATTTTCTTGTATATATTTTATGTAAACTTTAGTAACATAGCATTCGTCTATTCGTTATTTCTATGTTTATGTATTATTGCTTGTGTTGTACAAATAGGGATCACTCCTTTCATAAAGCAGATAGACACCGTTGCAGCGGAATGGCCGGCATCTACTAACTACCTATACATAACCTATAATGCCATCTCTCATGACATAGATTTCCCTGGAGGCTACACTATGGTTATAGGTAATCTCGTATATGATTCAGTTGTTGTAAATGTTTTGTACTTTCAGAGTTTTTAACAATATTTGCACACAGGTTCGGGAGTATACAGAATTGGCTGCTCGGTAGAGTTCGATTGGTGTGCTGTCGGATGTCTCAGAGAGCTGAAGAAGATGGGCAAAAAGACGATCATGGTAAACTACAACCCAGAAACTGTCAGTACAGATTATGATATGTGTGACAGGCTCTACTTTGAAGAAATATCCTTCGAGGTAATTTTTAATAAAATCTCAGACATCTAATCAACTGGAACCCATTCGATCAATAATAAAACTGAACTATGGAAGAATAAAAATATTTCCTTTTAGGTACCTCATGAACTCACTAAATTATATTTAAAAAACAAAAACATTTTTTCCACTGTTATCCTAGCTAATTCCCATAAATTGAAGTGTCCTCTATGTCCTTTCAACAGCCCATCAATGAATTGCATCATTGAGATTCAATAGGTCCCTTAGTTACTTTAAATATTATTCACATCAACCTGGGATTTGAATTATTTGATTGCATAAATAATGTTCCCCATTCAGATCAAAATCATTCATATATTAAATAAATATTTCTTCCTGCTTTTAACATATACAATTTAATATTTAAAATAAAATATCCTGTTTTTAAAATTTTTTTTTTGTTTCACACTACTATGTCATTGTAAATATTACCAAACGATTTTAAATCATTGAATAAGTAGGATCATCTTACAAGAATTTTTATTATATTACCATTGAGCTGTTTATTTCCATTACAAGCTTTATATTATTAACTATTTCTACTTGACAGGTGGTGATGGACATTTACACTGCAGAAAACCCTGACGGGATTATCCTGAGTATGGGGGGCCAGCTGCCAAACAATATTGCCATGGACCTCCATCGCCAACAGGCAAGGATCTTGGGCACTTCCCCTGAAAGTGTAGACGGAGCCGAGAACAGATTCAAGTTCTCCAGAATGTTGGACAGGATTGGCATTTTGCAGCCTAGGTGAGCTACTTTTTCAGGTTTCATCGAGAAAAAATATCAGTTTTCCAAAAAAATAATACCAATATAACCAGTTTGAGAATCCAAAATATATTACTTTTTGGCCATAGTAAAATGTAGCTAAGGACTGAAGAAAATATCTAATTCTTGGATGAAAAGAGATGATACGTGCATATCTCTCAATCAGGCACTGAGCATGTCAACTTCTTTGTCTGCTAGCATCTAAAAATTCTACATAACTCAGCTAATCTACTACACTGTTTCCTCCTAAAACATTTATTTTGTTTTGCTATTTCAAGATATCCACAATACAGTTTCTCTCGTTAAATGTGGATTTCTCTCAGCTGTTTTCATCTTTGCAAAAAATATTTACTTAGAAGTTTTAATAATGGACCATAAAATTTGAATTATTATAATTAACATGAAGTTTTATAAAATTAGTATGTTCAATACTTAGCCTCTGGCCACTTTCCAGTGGAGATTCTAATACTGTTCAAATAAGAAATTTCTGTTTTATGCCCACAACAACATTCCCTATTATTCTAGTCTTCTTTTTATACCAGTCACTTGTAAGTCACCCGGGTATAGTTACTTTATCTATATATACCCTTCTAGTTTCTGTGATAAACTTTAGGAAATGAATAAGACTGATATTATCTTTCTACAAAATTCTTTGTTCATGAATTTTTGAAAATGAGTTTACTAAAAAATAAATGCAAGCCGTTCGTTTTCAATAACATGGAACGTTGTCCACCTTTAAAAAAATAATTGGTAAAATAATGAATTTGGTCAAACTAGGTGGTAGTTCTCGAATTAGGAGGAAACTTATTTCCTTAAGCCTCAAGATAAATGCTTAAATATCTCATTTCATTTGGTAATTAGCTATTATCAATAAAAATTGTTAATTTATAATAACTTCTATAAAAAGCAATCTTTTTCCTTGTCCCTTTTATGACTGATTTTTATTGCAGAATACTTTTGAGGAACTCATTCGTTGAATAATAAGGAGTAATGCTTACTCTTTCTTTGTATGGGTACATTATCATTGTACGGATTTTGGGTAAATCCTTGTTGTTAAAATTAATTATATTTAATTTATTTTTTATTATTAAATCTATAAGAAATTTAAATCCATTTGTCTTATTGTGTCTCCCTTAGATGGAAAGAATTGACGAATCTTAAGTCAGCCATAGAATTTTGTGATGAAGTTGGCTACCCTTGCTTAGTGCGACCATCTTATGTTCTGAGCGGTGCTGCTATGAATGTTGTCCATTCAGAGCGAGATCTTGAAGACTACCTTTACCAAGCTAGTGAAGTTAGCAAAGAGCATCCTGTCGTCATCTCTAAATTTCTGCTTGAGGCAAAGGTATTGACTGTTTTGATACCATATCTTATAATACTTGCCAAATTCAAAATAGACAAGTAGAAGCTACCCTCTTTATGAACCAGAAAACACCCACCTACTTTTCTATATTTTTATATATATCAACCCTTTCCAGTGTTCCTGCCTTCTGCCCGCTAAACTAGCATATCCTTGGAAGGAACCTCTTCCATGCAGGCGATGGCTTCTGGGGCCCTACTAAATGTACCTAGTAGTGTCTCCTCCAGTGGTCCATTCTGCTTCTTTCCATTTCACAATCACCTTTGGGATCCAGATGGTTTTCGCTTACCCTCAGATTCAGATTCCGGGTGTGAAATTATGGTCATTCCCCAAGACCACGTACACTAAGAATACCATACCTACCCTGAACATAGTGCACTGTTGAGGCACACCTTCTAAGATCTTATGGAATCAGATCAATAAACAATTCATATTAAGCTGCCGGCCAGCAAACGTCAACAACTACAGGTTTATCTCTCTGACGCCCGCCATGTAGTGACTAGGTCAATGAGACCTCCCCTGGCAAATGTGCTCGGCACTTATTATTATTAAAATAATAAAAGGGAATATTCAAATTTTGTTTTAAAAGAGGGGAATTTTAAAATTTTAATTATAATTGCTTTCTTTATGTTTGCATTTTAATTTGTCAATTTATTAACTTATTACTTGGGGCTTTTATGTCAATCTGTTTGCTTTAAGAATTTATTTTATAACCTAATTTACGTTTATTAAATTCAATAATAATAAATCATCATAATCCATTAAAGGCAGTTCAACTTACATAATAGTTAGTTTATATTAAAAACAAACAATGCCTAGTATCAATTATCACATTTTCAAACATACAATTTTCTCAAAATTGCATTAATATTCTAGTTATTGATTTCTTTAAATAAATAAAATTTTGAGGAAAGTCTCTTTTTAGGTACCAAATATAATATTTTCAATTATACAACTAAGTAACAAGAAAAATTATTAATAAATCGCGTTAAATTATTAACCAAGAACATTGTGTAACATTTTATTTAGCTACTCATGGTATTTTAGATCCATTCTGTATATTTTAAAAATTACTAATTCACATTTACTACCTTCAATATTAATAATTAATTTCAAACCATTAAAAGCAGTATGACTAATATTATTATAGTTGTTAGATTATGTACTACATAATCTTCTTAAAGTTTCTCTTTCTCAACTGATGATTTCAAATACATTACAAAATGACTTTGACCACGTTTTCAAATTAATTTAAAATTTACTTTATTTATAATTAAATATTAGTTTATAACATATCATTACAATGTGCCTAATGATGATTTTGCTGATTAGGAAATAGACGTGGATGCTGTAGCTTGTGATGGTGTCATCCTCTGCATGGCAGTGAGTGAGCACGTGGAGAATGCTGGGGTCCACAGTGGAGACGCCACCCTGGTCACACCACCTCAAGACATCAACCAAGAGACTTTGGCTAAAATCCTCACCATTTCGAGGGCTATAGCTAGTTCTCTAGAGGTGACAGGTCCTTTCAACATGCAGCTCATCGCCAAAGTAAGCAGTCACAATGCTCAATACTGTTTCTTATGTTAAATAGAATTTATTAGAATGTTTAATTTTGATAAGTAGATTGGTATGTTATTTACAGGGATGGTGTTAAGTTAGTAATAATGAAGTCTTTAAGTAATATAACTTCCGAAATCTTTGACATTTGCAGATAGTGTTATTGTAAAACTAATATTCTGTTGTTTGTAATTTTTGTTATTTAGTTTTATTATTGTTTTTGAGCTGATGTATTTTTTGGTAATTGGCTTAGTTAGGTTGATAGAATAGAGGTGTTATATATTAATCAAATTCATTTATGGATAATTTTAAGCCATACATAGTATGCACAATACGTTTTGAAACATCTGCAACTAAATTTGTTGAAAATCTGACATCTTTTTCGTTATGAACCTAAGCTTGTATCCCAACAAATATGTCTACTAAAATACAAATTCATGGCTACCTATGAAGTCTGTTTGTTATTGTTTATTTCTTTAATTGGGTTCAGTTCACTTAAAAATGTAATTAGTTTATTAACAAGTGAAGAGCCTGCAGAAAAAAAATGTTTTTTTTTTTTTTAAATTGCTCTATTTGAGGAAAAAGAATGTTGGGGGTTATAGTTGGGACAGCAAACTTTCTCCTCTACATTCCGTTGTGATATATTGAAGTGGCCCTGACCTTCCAAATCTTCCATTCATTTACAAAGAGGAGTATGCCCTTTTGATCCTCCACTAACATAGCAGCTGTGTTGTTTTGAGGTCTGTTGATGAAGTATTATCAACCATTTGTAGTGTACAGTGTATAGTTCAATCATAGTGTTAAGTGTCAATATTCTGTTGTTGTTTTTTTAAGAGATACATGCTAATTATTTTTATGCATAAAATTTAAGACAAAATGAAAGTAAACAAATTATTGAGATTGTTTGAGCAAGATTCAATGGATAATTTGATCATGGACGATTATTTCTGTTGACAGGACAATGAACTGAAGGTCATAGAATGCAATGTTCGTGTTTCAAGATCATTCCCTTTTGTCTCAAAAACACTTGACCATGACTTTGTCGCTACGGCAACAAGGGTAATTGTTGGCGAGCAAGTAGAACCAGTTGATGTGCTGAGGGGTAGTGGAAAAGTTGGAGTCAAGGTTCCAGTTTTCTCATTCTCTCGTCTTGCAGGTAATTCATTATATTTTTTCTTCAAATTAAGCTTACATTATAATGTGCATCAGAGGGGGTTCTTTTTTTATTTACTTTAAATGTTCTATTCTCTTTGACAGTTTATTTACTAAATTGAAACTAGATTAGTAGAAAATAACACTGGAAGCAGAGTTACAAAAAAAAAATTTTTTAAAAAATCCTTCCAGGTATGTGTCATTTAGTCTCATTAAAAAGTGTTCTATATATTTTAACATTTCTTTAATTTATTTATAAAAAAATATAAATTAAACTTATAATTTGTTAAATCTCATGGGGGTTCTTGAAGACCAACCATTTATCTGAAAGATCTAAAAAGAAATACTTATACAGCTTTTGAGTTGTTCAGAAATTTTCTGTTGAGTGCTTGTCTTGCTCCATCCAAGTATGGAGTTTTGTGATCCTGATGCACCGAATACAATGCTGCCTCAATGGCCTATAGACTCCACCAATACGCAAATATGATGTATGAGGTTATATGACCGCATGGGATGATAGGGGGGAGGGATACCAAGAAATAAAGAGGTATGAGGTTCTATGTAGAAATAAAAAGTAAAGGGTTGGCCAAAAAGTCTGTTCGGTTTTTGTTGTCACGAATCTTCAAGCAGTCTAATATGTAGCTAACTTCAATCCGTCCCTTGCGAGTGCGCTCTTGTCAGATACTAGATATTTCAAAACGTAGTTTGACGCAAAATTCTGATGAGACTGATTGTATTTTTGTGTGTTTAGGATCATCCTGAAAATGGAAAACCAAAACGAACATTATCGACACCTCATGCTTTTTTATTTTAAAAAAGGCAAGAAAGCAGTCGAAACTTGCAGGAACATATGCGCTGTATACAGAGAGGATGCTGTTACAGAACGTGTGAGCCAGAAGTGGTTTTCAAGATTTTGATCGGGAAATTTTTCGGTTCAAGACGCACCTCGCTCTGGCCGGCCAACTGAGATTAACAGCGACAAAGTGAAGGAATGAGTCAACACCAATCCTCGTTATACAACTAGGGAGATCGCAGTTATCCTCAAAATATCCAAATCGAGTGTTGAAAACCATCTGCATCAACTTGGCTATGTGAGCAGGCTCGATGTTTGGGTTCCCCATCAACTTAGTGTGAGGCTAACCTCGCCCAAAGGATTTCTATCTGCGATTCGTTGCGGAAACGTGAAAAAAACGATTCTTTTTTGAAGAGAATGATGACAGGGGACGAAAAGTGGATCGTCTATAACAATGTGGAGCGCAAACGCTCATGGGGGAAGCGTGAGAAATTGCCACAAACAACCCCCAAAGCAGGACTTCACCCAAAGAAGGTTATGCTCTCGATTTGGTGGGATTAGAGGGGTGTTGTCTTTTACAAACTTCTTCCCACGAACAGGACCATCAATTCGGATGTGTACTGTGACCACCTGGACAAATTAAATGTAGCAATCCACCAGAAGCGTCCAGAACTAGCCAACCGTAAGGTGATTGTCTTCCATCACGACAATGCCAGACCGTACGCTTCTTTGCAGACGCGGCAGAAGCTACTGGAGCTTGGCTGGGAAGTTTTGCCGCACCCTCCATATTCGCCTGACCTTGCACCTTCAGATTTCCACCTGTTTCGGTCTCTTCAAAATTCATTGAATGGACAGACCTTCAACTCTGAAGAAGATGTAAAAATCCACTTGGAAAATGTTTTTGCCAGTAAAGACAGGGAATTATTTGAACATGGAATTATGAATCTGCCCACAAGATGTTGTGTCTTATTTTCACTTTAAAAACCGAACGGGCTTTTTGGCCAACCTGATATAAGGAAATACAAAGTATGAGGACCCTTACGTCAAATATGTTTGACCATCCACAAACTGCACAAAATCTTTATCAACATCTCTCTTTTCTCTTTTTATCATAAGTAAAATCATAACTTCATAATATACATTTAAATTAAAATCAAAATAAGTTGCAATATTTATATTTTCACATTCAAAAGACAACCTGATTTTCATTTTCTTCAGCATCTGTTTTGGGGGGAAAACACTATAAATACTAAAAATATGATAGTATAATAAAAAATGTGAGAAATTCTATTATTGCCAATTTCTTTCTGAAGTAGCATCTGCCCCTAAACTCTAGGCACTTAGTATTGGACAAATTGCATTAATTGAAAACAATCTTCAGCCTTACTTAGGTTGCTCAATGAGCTTAAGTCTTATCCCCCCTCTTTTAATTGATATCTCCATGTTGTCTTTGAGTATTTAACAGCAGAAGTCTAAACAGTTTTCATAATGGGGATAATGGGTGTTCACGGGGGTCCAACTGCCAACTGATACTTTTGAGAGGTAGCATTCTTCTTTACACTTTTCTATTTATTTATTTTTTAGTTTAGTAATAACTGTTCTGTTAAAATCTAAATTGCCATATTATGTTCTTTTGATGATTTTTACCACTGATTAAACTAAATATGTAAATTTTAATTGTATCATTAGCTGTAATCTATGGCAATCTGTGATTTGGCAATTATTAATAAGTAATATTAAGCTTTAACTAATTAACCTACTGTCCATAGGAGCTGATGTGATGCTTGGTGTTGAAATGGCATCAACTGGTGAGGTTGCCTGCTTCGGCGATAACCGTTATGAAGCCTACCTCAAAGCGATGATGAGCACAGGTTTCAGAATCCCACAGAATGCAATCCTACTTTCGATTGGAAGCTTCAAAGTAAAAACATTATTAATTTGCCTATTTATTTATTTATTGTCTTCTGTTCGTTTTACCATTTTGTCCTTTTGTTTTCATTTGTTCTTAGCATAAAATGGAATTGTTGCCAAGTATGAAGTCATTGCAGAAAATGGGATACAAGCTATATGCCAGTATGGGCACTGCTGACTTCTACAATGAGCATGGAGTCCATGTGAGTTCTTTAATTCAATATTTACTATTTATATTACGTCATGTTTTGTAATTAATTTGTATTCTCTTGTAATGCTAATATTTTCTGATAAAAGTTATTTTCCAGCCCAGAGAGAGAGGTTTTACTTCAAAACAGGTATTCTCACCTCAGGCCCATATTTAATTTGGTAGTGGTCAAAAAAATCTTCTCTCTCTCTATATATATATATATATTTATAGCCATGGCTACATTTATTGATATCCCTCCCTTTAGGTTTTTTAAGGACCGGTTAAGGTCCATTTTATATTTGGGCTCGACTTATAGTTGGACCACATTACTTGGGTGGTTACCACGTTATCATAACTTATATGGCATTGAGATATATTACTATCACTGTGTTTCTTAGCCAAATTAATGCTTACCCTGTTGACAAATAAGAATTGAACAATGCTTATAATGCAGGTGGAGCCTGTACAATGGACGTTTGAGAACATTGGTGAGGCAACAACTAGCGGAGAACTGAACAACCTTGCAGACTTCCTGGCTCGTAGAGACTTTGACCTAGTTATTAACCTACCGATGAGGAACCGGGGCACCCGGAGGGTCTCATCTTTCCTCACCTATGGTTACCGCACCAGGAGGCTTGCAGTCGAATACAGTGTACCTCTTGTCACAGATGTTAAATGTGCCAAGCTCATGGTTGAGGTAAAATTTACTTGGTTAAGATGTTTCAAAGATAAGTTTAGTACTAAGAAAATAAATGGATGTAGGGGGGGGGGGAGAGATTGTGGAATTAGGCTAATACAAAAGTTATGTTTCTGTAACCTAATAATATTCTGGGAAGATGCGAAAATAATGTACTCCGTTTAATGCTGAAAGGCAAACTATTCTATTGGGGGGGGAGAGGGGTTGTAGATAGAACTTATTAATAATGCTCGGAACATGTGATTCTTCAAAGTTATCTATTTTATCTATAAATAGTTATCTCCACTTAAACAGGTCTGTCCTGCTTTGAGCCAACATTATGGAGGATTAAAACCTACCTGTTCTCTCCAAGGTGTCTCTTTGTCTGAGTTTAACTGTCCCTCGACTCTCTAAATAGACCTGTTAGTTAGACTTTTGAGTTATATTTTCAAAAAAAACTTTTGTCCCTGGATTCAAATTAAAATAAAATTTACTATGTTTCTAATTACAAATTACTATTTGAAACATTATGCATAATACATTATATTCACAAAAGAACTATGAGTTTTTATTGTTATCTGTACATTTCAAGCTTTACAAAACGATGTCATTGACTTAATTATTGAGGAAAATTAAAATATAAATGATTACAGCTTGATAAAAAAGCCGTGTCATAGCCTGGGATTTATCCTATGTGTTTAAACAAACTAAGTTAAAGTGTTTGTATTTCTGTAGAAATGTGGTTAGAACATATTAACTAGAAGGAGGCCCCAGATTCTAACATTTTTTTATAGCAAATATTTCTTTTTAAATAGTGTCAGTTGTTACTATCAATAATTATGTTAACATATTTGTGGTAGATATTAATAATAAGTATTTGAAAATAATATTTAAACATATTATGCTAATGTAAAAAAAAGCTAGGCACTGAAATTGGCTTTCTATTTTTAGCACTTATTTATAGTTGCTCCATTTTGAACAATATATACAAGTTTAGAGCTCCTTGTTTTATTAGCAATACTGGTCGGTAATTATATTTAGTTAATTGTATTTATGTTTTTAATGGAGGGTATATTAAAAAAACTAATGTGAATAAAATATTTGCATTCATAAAACATTTTATTTCATTTATTTTAAATATATCTAATCATATTATTCTTCTAAGTAATTCTCAAACAGAGACACTTGTATACTGATTGTATAAAAAAAAATTAGTTTGTTTAAAAAAAAAACTTGAATTCTCTCCCAAAATATGCTTTTTTATTGATATGACATCATCAGGCTTCGTTTCACCTATTCAGACATCCTCAGGACTAACATTCAGACAAGAAACATAAATTTACATTTATAAAAGACAGTTACATTTAAAACATTAAATTTAATAGATAACATATATATATATTATTACGTTCTTCTAATATATTAGTTTTATTGTTAACTTTAAATTTATTTTATTTACTATTAGGTTCTATTAACAAAAATAAATCTGGCAAAAAGATGAATTTAATTACAAAAAAAAACTTAAATTAATTATTTATAAATACTTGTCTATAAATTCGATTCCTTTTCTTCTTTAATTCTCTTCATTCGTTAAACAAAATTAATACTTCTTCTCTTCGTGCTATTTCTCTTCTGTTCTGCTTCAAGTCCAATACCACTAACCAAAAGAAATTTTAAATTCTTTCTGACTTACAATTTACAGCTAACATGTATCACAGGCCGATCCCAAAACTAGAGTCTAACTGTGTGTGTTCTCTCAGTACCACAACAACAACTAATTATAACTGGCTAAAACTAGAGAGTAATTTTGTGTGTGTTCATTATGATATACTCATGACTATACTCTCCTTTTTTTTTTTCATTTACTCTCACTTGTTTTTATTTTGCCTTCTTGATAAGGTGGATTAAATATTATATAAAAACTCCACAATCTCTAATATTACAACAATATAGATAACATTGGAACAATAAAAAGTACAAAAAGTCATACCTGTGAATGATATTTTAAACTTCCTATTATTAATTCATGGTTATGTAATCAGAATTAGCTTAAAAAATAAATTAATATTTTAAAACAGTAAATCAATATTATATTAAAAAGTAACTCCGTTAATACAAACATCATTTTACATACCTAAGGTATAAGAAGAACTTTATAAACTTTATAAGAAAAGCAAACCCTGTTGGAGGAGGTTATATAACTTTAGATGAAATATCAGTTCTTAGCCCACTAAAATAATATGACATAGCATGACATAAAAATCATAAATCACCAAGAAATTTTTTCCCCTTGAGAATTTGTAAATGGAAACTTAAACTGGTTGACATTTGAGATCTCATCCATTGTTCCGGTGAGGAGATGGATGTGAGTTTAGACAAGCAAATAAATGGCTCCGGGGCCAATTATTGGAAGATCCACTCATTGTTTTGCCTAATTATCTACATTTTCAGTGCTATTTAGTATTAGATTGTGTCCTAAATTCATGTTGTACAACTCTTTAAGAGGACTAATACTGTCTGTTACCTGTGCAGGCTATGCTGCGCATCAAGCAAGAGCCACCAATGAAGACTCACACTGATTGCCTGACGTCGAGGAACATTATCAGATTGCCAGGCCTGATAGATGTCCATGTTCATGCTAGAGAGCCCGGTGCAGAGCACAAGGAGGACTTTGCCAGCTGTACTGCAGCAGCACTCTCTGGAGGTGTCACCCTCATATGTGCGATGCCCAATACCAACCCGGCCTGTGTCGACCAAGAGACTTTCTCGCTGGTTAAGGAGGTCTTTTCTTGGAATATTTTATACAGCTGCAGTCTTTTTTCATATCAATCTATTGAATTTCCATATCTGTTAACTTTATTTTTTGCAGCTAGCAAGTAGCAAAGCCCATTGTGACTATGCTGTATTCTTAGGAGCGACTGCAGACAACTATAGCTTCATACCGGAGCTTGCCCCTCAGGCAGCTGGTCTCAAGATGTACCTTAACGAAACATTTAACACTCTCAGGCTACCTGATCTGACTTTTTGGATCAAGGTAAAACAGATTTTTATGTTCTATATTATATGTATTATACAAATTTGAAACTTAAAAAATGTTCCAACTTTCAGCATTTTGATAACTGGCCTAAGAAGTACCCACTGTGTGTACATGCTGAAGGACAGACTACAGCTGCTGTCCTACTGTTGGCAACACTGCACAATCGCCCGATCCACATCTGTCATGTAGCTAGAAAAGAAGAGATCCAGATCATCAGGGCCGCCAAAGAGAAGGTTTGATGATTGGAATTATGTAGTTCTGTTTGAGAGTGAAGGCTAGCTCACTGTTGCAAAGGGTGATCCTTGATCAACATCTATGTAGTAAAGTTTCAATTCATAATACCAATCCAGACAAAGACATTTTTCAGTTGCCACACATTGGTCATATATACCATTCTGACATATACCTGGGGCAGTTAGGTTAACCATTGCCTGCCTGTACTGTGTTCTGTTTACAGATAGTTGTAAATAATGATATTTAATTATTCATTTAAATAATAAAAGGAATTTTTCATAGAATCAATTAATTTTTTAAAGAGGGTTATATTTTTACAATACATTGTTAACATTGTTAAGTGTTTAGTAAGAATATATACATTGAGATATATTGTTGGAAGGAAGGACAAGGTATTGTGATTCCAACGACTAGGTCTGTAGTTCCCTTTTGTTGTCCCTATTGTTACTTCTGGAATTTCCCCTATCTCTTGACGAAGTGGAAGATCGATTTTCATTTGATGGAGTTTAGTATTTCTAATCGATTTGTACCTCAGCCTAGAGTATAAAACCTTAGTCTGTTGAGTGCTTCATATTCTCCAAAGAAATGTTAGATATTCTCCTGTATTCTACATTTAAAACAAATGGGGTTCTGAGAAACACCTATCAAAAGTAGGTATCAGCTCTATCTGCAGTGGCCAGTTGATATTATTTGTGGGTAGTAATTCATTTGGTTTACTTTAGAGGGCCTGTTGATGAATAGCAGATGCTGTTGCAACCATTGCTCATCTGTCCTATACCACATCCAGGGTCCCTACATTGAGCAGATGTAGCTTTAAACTGGCTGATAGCTGGAGGACCAATGAATGGTGAATCTGCTCCTAGCTTAGGAATTTTATCTGCACTCCCATTGCTTTCTATACCTTGGTAGCCACAGATCTAGTATAAGCTCAGGTCAGTTAAGACTCCTGTCTTCTCTTACCAAAGGTGATTTTGGTTCACTTGAAGTAAGTGCTACTATTGCTGATTTGCTGGACAAGCATATGTTTATTTAATGCTTATAGGCTCTGGTAATAATTGTGCGATGATAATTGCGACAGCACTGCCGCTGATCTGAGGGATTTCTTCCACGAAATATATTATAAAGATTTACAATGATTGTAATAATATATTTTCACCTCAATATGCAATCATACAATTTAATTTAACTGACTTTGACTCTTTTTTTAACTCTTGCTGTTAACTGTAAATTGTTACAAAGATAATATAAATAAAATGAAGGTGTGACCAGCTATACTGTATGAATTTATAAAGTCTCAAAATAGTGTTCATACATGGCCGAGAATTTGTAACTCCTTGTTTACATTTAACTAATTTTGGTACTCGTAGTTATCATCTTGGAAATATGTAAATTCCCTGAATTGGCTTGACGAGCTACAATTCTTCCATCCGTTTCGATGTTCTTTTCTTGATCCTCTTCAACCCACACCAATCAACATTCTTGAGGAATATAAGATGAAACCTTTTCACACCTTGTGCCTAAATCCTTCAGCTATGCCCCACACGTTCCATTGTCTAATTGATGTCTTCCTCACTCGGACTCAGAAGGGAACAATGCTCATTCTTCCTCGCTAGAATTTTGTAAAAGACAAGAGTGATCCAGTGCAAGATGTAGTGACCTCAAGTCTCTTCTACCTATTCCTTTTATAGCTCTTTCCCCCCACTGTCATGTTCATCACGTATCCTTTGTTGTTAAAAGTGTTATTCCCGTTTATGTCACAGTTTTACAGCAACACATGGTCAATTACAATGACTTTTATGCCTAATCTAATTACATCTATCTTAATAAATTTACTAATGCTCATTTAATAAAACTAAATAAATTTAATATTTGTTGCCATTAAAAATTACATTGCAATATAATTTTATCCAAGAAGCTATATAATCACACTCAAAAGGAAATAAACTCATATTTATCTGTTTGTTGCTTAGGGACTGTCAGTGACATGCGAGGTGTGCCCTCACCACCTGTTCTTGACTGGGGACATAGCCAACAAAAAACTTGGGGCTAACAAGAGCCAGGTGCGCCCTGTTCTCTGTACTGAGGAGGATCGCCAGGCACTCTGGGACAACCTTGATATCATCGACTGTTTTGCCACTGACCACGCTCCGCACACCGTTGAAGAGAAGACCAGTGAACGCCCACCTCCCGGTTTCCCAGGCCTGGAAACCATCTTGCCCCTTCTCCTCACTGCAGTCAATGAAGGGAAGCTTACAATCGAGGTAAGTTAACTTTCTAGATCATTATCTTTATAATTAATCTATGTAATTTATTATTGTTATCTTTTTATTATATTTTAAATATGTAATCATCACCTTAAAATATTGCTTAAAATTTATTTTCATAATTTTCCTAGTCAAATTTAGTGTTTTTTCTTCTGTATTGCCCTCATCTTTTTTTCTATTGCCTTTGCTCTGGTAAATTATATTTTTATTAAAAACCGGGCTCATATTTACAAGAAGATTAATGTGTTGATAAGAACAACTTAATTCATTTTTGGTCGTTATTATTAAGATGTATCTGTAAAAATGAGTTTTCTTAAATGTGAGTGACTATTATCCCTATTTTAACCTATTAATAAAATACTACTCCTATCCTATTAATATAAAACTACTCCTGCTAACTTGTCTTTATTTTTATCTTTGCTTTGTCTAATCGTAATTTGTCAGTAAAAAAAAATGTGATTTTGATCTTTCAAACGTTTTGTGTTACCTTAAGGAGTATCCTAATATCAGTGAAGTTTTTTTTTAAAAGAAATGCCTGTGTATATTAATAACCTCATTTGCTGTGTTTTTTACAATATTTCATTTTTTAAATGACGATGATAATTACCTTTTTTCTTTTAGCGTAATCCAATAACAATATAAAGTGGATTTAATATGCATATATTTATGTTTTTAATCACTATGCATGTTTGCAAATTTATATGTGTGCAATAATATTGTAACAATATTACTGCATTGTAACAAATATTGTACAATATTAGGAACATTTGTAAACATCAAACATTCATAGTATGAACAAGCTCTAATGTATTAGAGAAATATAAGAGTTCGGAGTTATAATGTCTAGATTAACAGTGAATTCATTTCATTTCCATAAATAGAAGTCATTGGTTTCTGATAAGATCGCCTTTCCAGGCATTAATGGGAGTACATAAGGGTGCAAATAAACAAACCAAAAGTATATAGTTTTTGGGATAGTACAAACATGTTATCTACACTTATTATGGAAAGTTCTATTATTATTACTTAATCCCTTAACACACCACTTAAAAATCATTAAAAAAAATATTTTTTATTTTTATTTATTTTAACTGTGTACAAAGTATTATTAGTAAATACTTGTAAAAAATTACATAAAACAATGCTTAAACAACTAAAATAAGTTTTGATTTACATTCCTAGCATTTCAATCTTTGTTCTATTACTTGAAACTCATTATCCTTCCCTGTCAGATTTTATTATGACTTGGCCATTCATGAAGCAGGAATTTGTTTCAATGGAAATGTATTACTTTTAAATTAAATTATAGATTAGAAACAAAACATTTCTGGAAAAGTCATGGTTTACAAAGGTTGTTGGTATTCTAGGCTAGGTATTCTGGTTGCATTCTCTATTCTAGGCCTGATTCATTGTCTATTAATTTAAGTAGCTACTTATTTTCTTTCACTAAGGCTAGAATAGTCCTATTCAAACCCATCCCAATAGCAATGCTAAGCTTTTGTTAGGATTCCTATCCAGGCAGAACAAGCCCAGTAATCAATGGTATGGACTGATTTATTTAAATATTTTCACGGTGCCTGACAGGATCTGATTGATAAGATGCACCGTAACCCTCGAAGGATCTTCAGCCTGCCTGAACAGCCCAATACCTACATAGAGGTGGATATGGACATAGAGTGGACCATACCGGAGAGCCCTCCGTTTAGCAAGGCTCGGTGGACGCCCTTTGCTGGCACCAAGGTCAAGGGTAATGTTCACAGAGTCGTCCTCAGGGGTGAAGTGGCCTACGTTGAAGGCAAGGTAAGGGTTCTCTCTCTCTCTCTCTCTCATCTATAGTAGGATACCATATTATTAAAAAAAATTTAATTATAATTCTTTTATCCTTCTCTTATAATAATTCTTTTATAGACTTTATAACAATTGAGTCGTAGAGTAAAGTTAGTGGAGATAGCCAAACTCATTTAACAGTTTGATTCAGAATAAGAATAACATGTAAATTTTTCATACCAATAATTAGCAACTGAAGATGACAAAAGAGCTGCCGAAACATTTTTGTTTGAATAAACGATATTGTGGAGACAAAAGATTAGTTATATGATTTATAATTCTTTTTCTTCTTAGGTACTTGTGAACCCTGGTTTTGGACAGGACGTCAGAGAGCTGAAGACATCTAAGATAGTAACTCTTCTGACTGCTCCTGAGCAGAGTACTAGTCGCCCTGGTTCTGTCTTGGATATAGTGTCTCCATATGACAAACATCAACATTTGGACCAAGAGCACTGTAAGTGATAGCTTTCTGTCATTATTGATGTTGGTATAGAATCGCTAACAACCATGAAACGACACAACTTTCTAGCTATAATTGTATTTTATAGCATGGAAGGAAGATAATTAACTAAAGGCAATTAAATTAGCGTGTGAACATTGGGTAGCTGTACTAATTTTTTTTGGGGGGGGGAAATAGGTTGTATTGGTGGAATTTACTGAGGTACAAAAACAGGAAAAGTGTATTGTAGCTATAGGAAAATTGAAGGGCATGGGGTGATAGCTCAAACAGATATTCCAACAAAAAAATTGAGATTAAAACTCAACAAAAACAGAATTAATTATTTTTTACATGTTTTATGTCAAGACTCAACTGCGGGCATGAGGCATGATTTCTGTTAAAAGGTGCCAGTCATTTATAGATAACTGGAGAATATTTGACTTATACTGGGACTGTACCTCATAAAATGGCTAAACAGCCACAGTAGTACATATTTAAAAAAGACGGATATAATTATTTTAAAAAATTTCATGTCTAGAGAGTTAATAGAACATTTATTTGCTTGTTAGCGGCCATGGGACTGGGAGCCGAAAGGTGGAGCGGAGGCAGCGAAATGACAATGAGGCCGATATCTCCAGTGCCCCCTGTGAAAGGTCGCCCACCCATCGATGGTCTAGCAATGAGGCCTACCCATTGCCTCCACCATCAACATGTCCTGTCGGTAGACATGTTCACGAAGGAGTCCCTCAACGAGGTCTTCAATCTTGCACAGCTTTTCAGGATTTATGTCCAGAAGGAGAGGACCATTGACCATATACTCAGGGTATGTATTATAATAAAATTTAATTTACTCATTTTAGTTTTAAAAAGGAATAGAATATTTTAAAAATTATTACAAGGTTATATCTGTGGTTCTTATTAATTAGCAGGTAAGTAAAAAAAAAAACAAAAAAAATATTTTAGGTCTTTGTTTTTGTTATTCTAATAACAGGTCCTGCATTTAACCAACATTAAAACTTTTTTCACAAATAAGGACCTAATTCACTCAAAATCAATAATAGCGATTTCTTCCCTTGGCAAACAAAGAGTAAAAAAACTATTTATGTTCACTTACGAGTATCTCATTTTGACATTAATTCTACTTACCCATTTATGATCTGGACCCAATGACACATGTTGAGTCAAGAAGGCTTGTATCAAGTTTGACAAAACAAGAGCCTATCAAAGAGGACCAAGCGGAGACTAGTTCAAACATGAAATTGTTTCTCCTATGTGAATATGAAACTTGGAGGACAATAAAATGAGTCAACACAGTCCCAAATTGTTGTCTGAGAGGCATCCTCAAAATAAATTTTGGGACAACAAAGCTTCTAATGAAGAACTGGAAAGCTTGCGGGTCAAAGACCTATAGATCAGATAGCATTGTGAGTAGATAGGCCCTACATTGAGAAAAAAGGAGGGTGCGATTGATAGGATTGAACTGGACTTTAACCTACAGAATATCAGAAGGTGTGGAAAACCTTGTGAAGGACAATATAATAAGGGGTGAAAAATGGGAGAGAAGTCAAGGCCTAGTCCCTGTGCAGAGGGAAAGATATGAATAGGTAACACAGCTACAGGACATAAGTGAAGTCACACATTTTCTAAAGCTATTAACATACATACAATTTCATTTTAATTTATAAACTTATTTTTTATTTTTAATCTGTACTTTTAAAATCTCTTCTATTGAAAACTAATTTATATTTACTAACTAGCAATTAATTTGCATCAATTAAAAACAGTTGAACCTACGTAATTGACAATATGGATTGCCAGGTCGTACATAGAATGCTTCTTATGCAACCATGTTCTTTATTAGCCTAAGCTATCTCCCCTAAATAGATTTAACCTCTGCCTCCCTCATCATGAATGATAGATCACATACTTCCCTTGAGCCAATCGAGGCCATGCTCTTGTTTCTACCTGTTGGGGGTCCCCCTGTCTCTTCACACTTGTGAAGTCTAAAGTTCTTTCTTTTTTCTTTCAAATCATTTCAACAAAACCCTTTCGACTCTTTATTCAAATTAAAATAAAATTTACTCAATTTTTTAATTAAGATACACAATATAGTTACAGTATTCACTACAATGACAGTCATAAAAATGATAAGATCGATCTAAAATTTTAAATCTATATTTTATAGCACATCACATTGTACTGATTAGGCATATATTTGCTTAAAATACATTAACAAGAAAATGTGAAAAAAATTTGGGTTGAAAATATAGAGTAAATTTTATTTTAATTGAATCAAGGGCTGAAAATGTTTTAACATTTTTTAAACATATATAGATGACTGCTAGAGTCCCAAACGATCCATAGTTAATTTTTCTTCACAATTTACATTCTTTATTAGATTATTTCTTATATTTAAAAAAATTAAATTTATTTATTGATTAATAAAACTAAATGTTGGGTATTACAAAAGTGTAATTGATCTTTTAATATAAAGAGACATAACATTGGTGAGGTCATCAAACCTTCAATCTAGTAGTTTTGATTCAATCTGTTATTAACAGGGTAAGGTGATGGCGTCGATATTCTATGAGGTGAGCACTCGAACCAGTTGCAGCTTCTCGGCGGCAATGCAGCGCCTCGGGGGTCGGGTTATCCATGTTGATGAGACCAGCAGCTCAGTCCAGAAGGGGGAAACCCTTGAAGGTAATTTTTCATCCTTCTGTTTAAAGATTTATTCATTCTATTATATTTTCATACTTTTATTCTTTGCATTTTTATTTTTATTTTATTGTTAACTTTATAACAATATGAATTAGAAAAATTTAATCAGGTCTGAATATTAGTATAACTAGTATAAATAATTGTTGGTATAATTAACGTATAAAAATTACGAAAAAGTTTATAGTCACGATACGATGGATGTTTGGCTGGAACCTTTCTTGGTGTTTACTATTGTTTATTTAGGATTTATGTTGTTTTGTATGTATTAACTTAGAGGTTCTATTTTAATTTTGTATTGTATTGTATAGATTTCTTCTTATTTTTTTGTTTTTTACATGTGAATCCATCTATGACTTTATTAACTGAATGCAGTTAAACAATCTTTTATTTATTTTTTTATTAAAGAGATTTACACTTTATTTTACTTTGTTATCTGTTCGTCATCATTATTCATAGGGAACTGAACTTAAGCTAAACGGACCCTATATGTTTGGTGCTTTGTTAAAGAACTATGGTAATCATAATAATGAGTTCAATTGCACTTATGAACTTGACAGAAATAAGTAATACTTAATTGTGGTTGCAGATACTGTTGCTGTGATGGTCGGCTACTCTGATGTGGTTGTATTGCGACATCCGGAACCAGGAGCTGTTTCGGTAAATATCATTTATGTATACCCTAACACTAAAAAAAAAAGATAGACTGTTTCCGCAGCCTGGTGGTCAGCATCCTTTCATCAAATATGGAGAGCCATGTTTGATTCCTGGCTCCTTCAACAATTTTTTACTTTCTTTAGGAAGTACGTCAGTCCCACTTATCAGGCAAGACAGCAACCTTTGGTTTGCTTTATCTCTTGATGAGATGTTGCCCCATAGATTTTTTTATTCATATTTTTTAAATACTCTAATAAATCTGTGTTTGCGCTAGGGCTCTTAAAAATCAAGAATTCCCCAAACGCCAGAAAATTGCGCCGGTTACGTCGTGAGAAGCTGGATGTTGGATTTAGTCAGTTAGTGTTACAAACTTGCCAACAGTAAGGCATAAACAAAGTAATTAAACAAAGTCAAAAATAATAAATAATTAAATATTCATTTTTAAAAAAACAAAAAAAAAATAACTGATCAGAAATTTAACCTGGCCTGAATATTAGTATAAATAATTGTTAGTATAATTAACATATAAAAATTATGAAAAAGTTTATAGTCACGATACGATGGATGTCCGGAGAAGAGTGCGGATAGTCAACCGCAGGGCGGCGATGTGCACGGAGAGATATGTAGGCTGGGAAGTTATAGGCCGAGAAGTTCAAATAAGACGTTTCGAAAAAGAGTGGGTATAGTCAACCGCAGGGCGGCGATTCGCACGGAGAGATATGTTGGCAAGATAGGCCGAGAAGTCCAAATTTGTAGGAAACAGCATCTTCTTGTTCGCAGGGGAACAGGGGCCTGTTATAAATACGGGCGTATTCTGCTATCTTTATCACTGACTAAGCCAAGCTCAGGCCTAAAGCCTTGTCCTCTAATACTCAAAGACGTATTTATTTACTTCCTCGAACTATTTTCTCTGTATGTTGATGTAATAAAATGAAAATTGCTGTTAAAGAGAAATAAAATAAATACATTTCATAACTTACATTTAAAGTTTTAATCTTAAATATATGTCCGTGTATACAATATTTACTTGCACTTTTCCTAATTTTCTCTAGCCGAAACAATCAGAAAAAGAAGAAAAAAAAAAAGAAAATACATTTATAATTTTTCACTCATCTCATTACCATAATAAAAAAAAGTAATAATAATAAAAAATATTGTTGAAATCTTCTTGAACAAAAAGATGAGGTCTCCCTATTTTGAATTACCCTTCTAATCAAAACTTATTTACTGCCTATGGAGCCCGAACAATGTGTATTTTATGTACATGTCTGTTATATTTGGTCCTTCAGATTTAACAAACCTAATCCTATGTGACCAGTATTAACGGCGATTGTTGCCTTAGAGCCTAATGTACCCTGGCACCTACTAGGTCTTATTCAAAAATATCTATATTTAATATATAAGTTTTGCTGATTAGATGTGATTTTTTTATTGGTTTAGCGAGTGGCCCAGCACTGTAGAAAACCGATATTGAATGCTGGTGATGGCACTGGTGAGCACCCAACACAGGCCCTGCTGGACGTTTTCACAATCAGGGAAGAAATAGGTACCGTCAACGGCCTCATAATCACCATGGTTGGCGACCTCAAGCACGGCCGTACAGCGCACTCCTTAGCAAGGTAACTGACGACCTTATAATTTGCACAATTTTTTGGTTTTTTTTGTTATTTGTTTTTTTTTATTTTTGTATTATTTCTCTAGCCTATTGATTTTTTTTCTAAAGGGTGATTGCCTTTAAGCATACGCTAATAAACATCTAGAAATTGGATAAAAGAAGTCAGAAAAGTAAATATCAAACCCCAATAAATACATAATAAAGATCTGAAGAGCCTAAGTTTTTTTTTCATAATAAAAATAGTAAGATGAACCTTATTAAATTTAATAAAAGTAAAATAAAATAGCTACCATGTTGAAAGAAGAAAACAAAGAAAATTGTTAGCTCTCACGTCTAAACACATAGATCAGTTAGAAATTACTCTGGTACAGATTTGGTTTTAAAAGTGAATAAATATGTGGACAAATTATATAAGGCAAAATACATTGTAAAGAAAACAAATTGCCTGCCAACAGCTTAACAGACTCTAGAATGCCTGGAATAGAAAAAAACTACATAAGTAAAAGAAAAATAACTCGGACCAATTAATATGATCATAAATTGATTGACTGACAAAATTAATTAATTTGAGCCTCAGTGCATTAAATTGGCCAAATGATTATGATATCAAAAATTCAACAGAGTTAAAAAACATTTTGAATGTAATTAAAATGGTAACAAAATATAATTTGAAATGGTAAGTGGCTACTTCCCTATTCACCAACAACACACAAGATTGTTAATCTTGTAGCAGAATCGGTAAAACATAATGCAACAAATAAACTTTTCATGGAAGGTATTAAAATTGTATTGTTAACAATTGTTTCAAATGCAATGGTAAGTAATGTACACTGCTCGATGAATTTTGAATTATTAGGAATAGTTGACTTGTACAGTTTTAATATGCCTAATGTATGATTGTAGATTTAGTTTTAAGATAAAAAATGGTTTCAAACATTGACAAGTTAATCTATCATCAGTGAAGGGTATAAGCAAAAAATTGTTACTTATTTGAATCATAGCATTCTTCAAGCAATTATTATGAAAATTAATGATTATTAAAACCATAAATTAGTTATTGATTGCACCGTTAAATATGTCAAGTCAATTATTTATGGTTATCATCAGCAGATTCACTGATGTACATAATTGTAGTTTATGATCACATAAAATTTGACAGGTTTTTAACTAGTTGGCATTTATATGAAAATTATTGCAGGATGTTGACTCTATACAATGTGCAACTTCGCTATGTCACCCCTCCAGGGCTCGAGATGCCAGAGAAGATTACAAAGTTTGTTCAGAGCCGTGGGATATCCCAACAAATCATTTCATCCCTTGAAGAGGCCCTCCCTGACTCTGACGTTGTCTACATGACCCGTATACAGAGGGAAAGGTTCGCTTCCAAGGAAGAATACGACAAGGTAAATGAAAAATATTCTTCTATTTTAATATTGATCAATTTTTAAAGATTTATTAACTATAAATTAAAAAAATTGACAAAATGTGTTAGAATGTAGGCTGAATAGGCATGGAACTCATATTAAGAAATATTTTCTTAATTTTTCAGTGTTAAGCTATAATTCTGAAAATATACTATATAATATTTACTTATTTATGCTTATATACTATTTCTGTAATTTTTAAAAAAAAAAATTTTTAATTTTAAAATATTGCTGTTATTTAACATAAAATCCCTTTATCCCTTTAAATAACGACTTCAAAAGTGCGTTCTCATATCAAATCCTACTCAGAGAACACATGTTTTTGTCTCCTGTAAAATTTCTGACAAATAAATTGAGCTGGTTTAGAAACTTAACTCCTATGATATAACTTATCTTATATTATATATATTATTACGTTTCTTTATCTTTTTATTTTAATTACTTTTTTATACCTGAGGTTTTATAAAGGTTCTGTTAATATAAAAAAGAATTCTGACAAAAGGAAAATTGTTTAATATCAAATTGATTCATGAGTTACACGTATGCTATAAATTTACAATGTTAAAAAAATATAAAGTTACAATGTACCTTGCTATAATATTTACTCGCCAGTTTTACTAATTTGTTTTCTACGCGTGGTCTTCTTTGTCTCGAGTGTGGGTGGCTATCTAGTGCTCTGGGCATGGTCCTGGCAAGTCTTCTCTGGTTCTCGTGCTGGATCAAAAGTGAATGAGGCTCGGGATTCTCTCTCTCTCCTCGTCCTTGTCCCGTTCCGCTTCCTTCTTGAGTTTTTTAGATCTCTTTTGGTTCAATGCCATTTGCCTTAGATATAATTAACTTTACTTATTTTAAAGTTAACAAATCCAATATTTAAATATTTATATTTAATTTTTGGTATTATTTATTTGATAACTATTAATATTAGGCATAACGGCAACAAAAATGTTCATCCTTTTGTAGCCATGAACCACGGGTCGTTTTTACATTCTTCTACGCTCGCTAATTTCGAGTTAATATCAAAGGTAACATCAAAACTCACCACATAAAAATATCACAACAATATCTTAAAGCTGTGTAATCTTTATCTTATCTTCTGAGGACAATTATGTTGTGGCCAGGATAGATGTACGTTAGCATTTGTCATTAGGCTATACTAATATTTTTAATATCTATTAGCATCTTACATAGCTATCTTATACATCCTCAGGAGGCTTGATATTTTTTACACGCAGTGTTGGGCTAAGAATATAATATCTTTTTTGTTGCAGGCGTGTGGGGTCCTGGTTCTGACACCTCAGCTGATGACAAAGGCAAAACGCAAGATGGTGGTACTTCATCCACTGCCTAGAGTATTTGAAATCTCTCCTGAGTTGGACTCAGACCCACGGGCTGCCTATTTCAGGCAGGCCGAGGGTGGTATGTATGTCCGTATGGCGCTATTGGCCATGGTATTAGGGAAATGTTAACTTCCCTATTACATAAGATACTATTTTTTTATATGGTGATATTGTGTTGGCATTGTCAACACAAAACTGTTAAATTTTTATATATTATTATGTATTTGACTGCCTTACATCTGTGATTTAAGGATCGCCTATTCTGTCTCGCTTATTTGACTAGTGTTCTCAAAACGCTTAGGACTTTTTTTCATAAATAAGGTGTATTTATACTTAGTACTTTCTAAGTAATCAAAGACAATTTAATTTTTACAATTTCTTTGTGCTATCAGATATTTTGTTTAGACACATGTTTATATTATTAATAATTATTCGTAATAAACAATTGATTTTTTATTGAAGTTGTGCTTTAGGCAAAATATATGTAAAATTAGTTAATGCAACTTCTGCCACAATTTCCAAATTATATTAATTGTTTGTAAATCTTAAGCGGTAAAGAATGGGGGTTGCCTATTAAATGAAATTTTCCATACTGTTATTTGTTTTCATGTGCCTATATTACATTGTTGTAGTATAATTCTTAGTGGTAAACAAATATTTTAAAATGGTACATCCAGGCATTTCTCTTCACCTTGACTTCTTGCTCAAATTTTTATAATTAGTTATTCGTGTGTAGATTGATTGTTGTGTTTAGTTGTTTGGTAAGAAGGATGGGTTTTTTTTGTTGAATAATAACAGGCTTGTTAATGTTTGAAATTTTTATAGTAAAATCATAAATATTGAAAATGTTGTTCAGTATTTAGTATTTTTATGCAATTATACATGACACTTATTTAATCTGTAATTTTTATAACCTCATCAATGTAATATTTTTATGGGAGCTTAATAAAATAATATCTCATTTTGTTTATTCAGTATTAGTTGATTCTATGTGATCATTTAGTTGTTACCTGTTGCACCTCCCAGTCAAGTTACCCTTAGGGACACTTGAAGGATTAGTTCATTCACTTGAATGAACAGCTCACTGATGAATGTTTATATGAATTTTCATGTATAGATTACACAAATTTTTAATTTGTATAACAGCAAGTTTTGTATCGGTCTTTGTGAGCTAAGTAAGCCCACACTCAAATTTTAAGCAAAAACTTATTTGAATATATTTATAATTCGCACACCTAGGACAGATTATACAAAATATGCATTTTTATTTTTTCTTGCATTTGTTACTCTTATTAGCACTGTTAATGTAATAAGAAGTGAGCCGTCAGGATTAATTTTTAATATTTATTTTTTTAAATTAATCTGTAATAAAGATGAAACAATAATTGAAGGAGCAATCTTATTTCAGTGTAAATTCCTAATGCTTTAGTATAATGCGTGTCACCCACAGTACAACCTGACTCATGTGACTTTAGAATCAACTAGTACATAAAAAATACCCTGGTTGGTTGAGCAAGTATTTACAATTTTGTCATTAGCGCAGTAATGCTGCCACTCCTTATTCTTATTTCATTAAATTAAGTTTTTCCATATACTTATGTCAACATAAAATGTATTTTCATTCAATGGCAAACAAGGTAAAATTAATATATATTTTATTGAAATGAACACAAATGATTTTCTACAATTTTGAAAACTTTAACTGTAAATAATGTCAAGAAGTTTTGTAAAGATATTCCTCCATTCAAAAACTTTCCTAATTTTTTTGTGCCACATTCCATCATTATATTTTTACGGTATGAATTTATTGCCAGTAATATTGATTTATAACTATTTTTTATTTTTTCTATTATTTGTTATTTTGTTGGTAGCACCATTAATGTGATAAGTAGTAAGCTAGGTCTCAAGAATTTCTTTGTAATATTTTTTCAATATATCATAAATAAATAATTTAGATTTTAAAATGATTTTATTTACACCTACCGACTATAAACTTTAATGAATTACTGATGTCTCCACAGCAGCTCTTTCTCCTGAAAATTGTCTATATTTCTATATAAACAAATAGTAACAGTTGTCATGATACAACCAGGAAGTTAAGTAACTTTCCCATTAATGGCACTTTCTCCATTGAAAGATAGAAAATATGTAACTTTTCAGTGACAGAAAATGTAGTGAAAAATGAATGAATAATGTTCTAAAGAATAATGGCAATAGATTTTCTTTATGGTTATGTTCTTGTTCAGAAATCGGGATCATTTAGAAATAAATAAAAGAAAATAGTCCATCACTCATCGGAATCCAATTAGCCATTTCATTTATTTATTTTTATGGGTAATCTAACATGAAAAATGTTGTTTGTATTTAAACTTATAACTTTTTTATTATAACTTATAACTGAACACTTGAGCGACGATGACATATTTTTTTGTTAGAATAATGGTGATGCTAGTTTTAAACTATCCCAAATGGATTACTTTTATTGTTAGTGTAGTTTGTTAAATTACAAGGTCATTTTTAGCTGGGAACAAAATAAATTACAGCATAATCATAGTTTTTATATATGTTCAGCTAATTATTAATGAGTACTGGGGAAAAACAACAATTCTCACCTATTGAAAACTATATTTTTTGTGTGTATTTAATTTTAATACATGAAATATTATTTGGTCATTCCAGTTTAAAAACAAATTTGTGATTAATAGCTGACATCTGCAAAAATCTGGTTGACAACTATTACTGTAGTTAAATGCACAACATTCATTTGTTATTTTATGGTTTTGCTCTAACCACGTCTTCATTTTACGAGTAGATTTTTATTGGGGGGGGGGACTTTTCATACTTTTAAATTGAGAGGCAAGTCTCCTTCTAGTCTTCTCTCCAGATCCCTGATAGTATTGATGTGCACTCCAGCTGAAAATGTTGATGCTCTTGAGGTTGACGCTGCATGTTGGTTTAAGTGGGCTAGTATTGCTGCTTGATTAACAGTCCCATAGTTTTTGAATTCAGGTTTTGCTCGACGCCGAAAATCCGGAAACCATCTAGAAGTAACTGTTTATGTAGTTTTCTTATGAGCATAAAAAAAGTGTAGTGTATGGTAATGAGGTGAATACTGGTAATGAAAAAAGTATTCGCTGTTTTTTAGATTTTGTAAGAATTATTATCTCAGTTTGATTTAAATTTTAATTTATAAAAATAAAACTAATTTTATAAAATAAGTTCCTAGAGTGAACAAAAAACATATGTTCTGATTTTTTTTATTTGCCAAGCTCAAAGAGACTACTTTCATTCAGGTTAAAGGTATATTACACAACATCTCAAATTAAGCTGATTAGTTTACAGATAAATGAGAGATATGAAGAAGGAAATAAACATTAAGAAATTGTGCACTGGTTTCACTATCTTTTAAGGAGTTATGTGTGGGTTAAAAGGACTTACAATAGAGCAGATATTATCTGGGGGCTGAAGATAAGTGGTAATTATTTTATAATTTTTTTTCATGAGCTTTAAATACTTTGCAATTCTTAATATAAGTTATATGAATATTTTTAAATAAGTACCTGTTAAAAAAGAACATTTTTGCAAAAATATTTTAAATGTATCTATGAATGCACATACATATCCTACATATTATGAAAACATTTTAAATTATTTTACATAGCGGTGAAACACAAGTTTGCCTTTCATAAAATAAAACACCTACTGATACATTCTTGAAACACGGGTAGTTAGGCTCTTTGAATAGTTAAGCTCGTCGATTGGTTTGTTTCCTTAGACCAATTCCAAAAATTCTTTTCTTAGAGGAATTTCATTCTATTTCAGCTTTCATAGCGCTAGCAGATGAATTAAGTCCTTTATAACTTTTATGGATCAAGTAGGCGGATAAATAGATTTAACTAGATACACTCCATTGGAGAAGGGGAACAATTGAGTGGAGATATTGTTTGAGTCGTGGAGTTCAGCAGTGTCCAGAATCCTTTTGCAAGATACCAGAAAAGTATGTTAACTTATTTTAATTATTGTTCCATTTTATGTGAGGTGCTAGTTTATCTTGTCATATTATTATTTATATTTTAATTAAAAATTTATTATAATTTAAAGAAATTGGTTATCTTCACAAGGATGACCTTATCCCTTGGATAACTGGTGTTCTGCTGTACTTGTGATGGAAAAGCAAAAAGATTTTCAAAAATATTTAATGTTTCATCATCTTCCAATGGTTTTTTTTCACCTACTGTAGTTAACAATTGACATTACAAACTTAGATTCAACAACTATATTAATTATTACTTACTTAGTGACTTACTTTCTTTTAATTTCTTCCATCACAGTTCCCAAGAAGATGACAAGGCCAAAGGCCAAAAAAACAACAGGTATCAAAATCGCGATGAGGACTATTATTGATTCATTATTGGGAGCTTCATGTACGTCTGAGGAGAATATATCTTCTGTTGTGTTGTCGATTAGTCCATCTGTTAAAAGTTACAGAACATTAATTCACAAGGTTTGAATGACATATCAATTTAATTGTTTAACTCTGATCAAAAAGAACAATCTTCAGCTAACATAATTTATTGACAGAACAAAATAAGGTACATAGATTATTTACACACATTCAAGAATGTTCTCTCTTGGCTGTAAATATATATATATATATATATATATAATATTTAAATTATAGAACTTCATCAGCTACTCATTGCCAAGCTCGTAGCATAGGCTAGAGGCTCTGCTTCCAAACAGGAACTTTGAAAATTACCCGATTGATTTGAAATTTTAAAGGTTCAATTAACAACACCTGGGGATAAGCAGCATTTGTTTTAGTTAAGATATAATGTCGAGAAGTTTGTGAAAAAACATTGAACTCATATAAAAGAACTCCTACCTATTAATCGACCCACTTCTCTCAGGCTTTTTGACTAATGACTCCCACAGTGGTTTTAACTGAAGCGATTATCACTGTGATTTTTAAGGTTAACACACAGCAGTTTATTAAATGTGGTGGTTGACAATACCTTGTGGAAAAAAGTGTTACAAAGTTGGTGAGAAATGAGGAAATACTGAATTGAAGATGTGAGATACCTTATTTATATTAATCAATAACTTATAAATATTAAATTCAAATTGAACTATATGTTAATTTTTAGTTTCAATTATAATTGAATTTAATCTTTATTAATCATTTTACTTCAATTAGAAAGCTCCTGATTATTCAATTAAATAATTTACTATTCACTTTACGTACCAATTATTTTTACAATACTTAAATTTACTTTATATGAATTCATCAGTAATTAAAATAGAGTATAACCGAATAATTCTGGCAAAATATGTGCCTTTGGGTTAAGAAGGAGATTAGCCGTAACTAAATATTTCAGAATATAATATGACAAACGGAACAAATAGTATCACAACTTACCTTTTTTTTTTTGTAAATTTACTATTTTATAAAATATACTATTTACTTGTGGTGTTTAATCTGCTGAATAATCTTGTTGGATTATACCCCCTTTTATACTTGCAATTTCAATAAACATTAATTATTATTATTATAATGCATTAAAGTACAACAGATTCTTACATCTGTTACTGCACTGTAAAATAATTTTATTTTTCCAAAAAGTTGCATTCCTGCTTGTCTTCGATGGGCCAAAAAAACATCATGACATAGTCTAATATTTAAAGAAATGTTATCTATAATAAATAAAATTCTTCTCTTTCTTTATCATGCTGAAAAATAGAACTATCTTACATACAGATTATTCAAAGAAGAATTTTCATCATTAAAAGATAGTATTCATGGTTCTTTTCATTACGGTACTGCTAGGTAATGTACTGCTACATAGGTAATGTTAAATTAGGACAGAAAAGGGTACAACCAAACAATTATATGTTTCCCCATTGTTACATGATACAGAATTTAAATGAGGGCGAATGAGTTAATTTAATCATAATTAGGAAAAAACTCCAGAATTGCCTGCTTTTTAAAAGGTTCACAATGAGTACCGTGAAAGTATATTTAAGTTGCTATATTTTGAAGCACTGCTGTTTTCTGATTTATGTTAATTAAATTTTATGCCACACCTACAAAAAATATAACTTAATTGTTATAGCCTCTGAAGATGGTAATATAGCTGCTAGTTAGCTTGAAATGTGCAATTTGTGGGCAGACTTATTGAAGAAACTTATTAGTGAGCTCTATTGAAAAAAAAAAAAAAATTGTTTCAATCATCAAATTCATCAAAAAGGGTATCTTTTATGTATTTAAGATTATGTAATTTTAATGTTAACCTATTGAAAATAAAGCATCCTCCTACTTCTAGGAAAATTAATTAATTAATAAAAGGAAAATTTTGTTTTGAGTTACAATTATATATTTGATAATGATTCTGATAAAAATTTGCAAGATAATAAATATTGTCTATTAATTTATTTATAAAACTGTTAATTTCACTAAACAAAAATAAAGCTTCTTCAAGCAAAAAAAAAATAAGACTTCATTCAAAATAATTTTATGACCCCCGTTTAGTAAGTTTTATAGCATGAAATTGATGTGGTGGGAAGGTAAAGTGTCGTAACTCCATGTCACTGTGGATTAAAGTCCCACTGTGGGTTTCGAGTTGTTCATTTTAAGATGAAATCCAAGTGCCTTATGGGCTAGAAAAAGGATGAAAACCTGTCAATAGCCAACCCCTTTTTGTTTGGAGAATGATCCTCCTATAAAGTAAATATCTAAAAAATTTACCACATTACCAGCCCCTGTATAGTTCGTCTGTTATTGGCCACTGGATAAAAGCAACAAATAAACATTTTAAAACTTGGGATCTGGTATGCAATTAGACCTTGGAAGGTTTAATGTTAGGAATGATTCACACCATTTACTGGATAAGACTCTCATTTTGTATGGTTTATTAAGAATGTGACTTCTAATGAAGGCATTGGGAAGTTTAACATCTGCTCTGAAGGCACCTAGTATAGAAGCCAATGGCCTCAGGTGAATGAATAATATTAAGAAACATGACTGTTAAAGTCAAAAAATAATTAGTTGTGAATGGGCTTACATGATGAAAAAAGAGACATTATGTTCTGATCAATTAATTGTCTGCATGTGGTCTTGATAACAAAAAAAAATGACTAATTGTATTTGATAAAATAACTGGAACACAGTGTGATCAGATTTATTTTTATTCTCACTAGCTGGTTCAGAACAGAAACAATTATTGAATTGAATCGTTAAAAAAACAGTTAATTTTTGGTTGATAATTCAAGGCAAACAGAAAGAAGATGAATCAAATTGGTTACCGGTTTCCTGTGAAGAACTATTAGATGTTGTGTCCATGGTAGTAACTAGATACTGCGTAAACATCATCATATTTTTCTAGCAATGTTAGTGCTGTTGCAGACTGTTTCGAAATGGCTAATGTAAATCTTAAATGTTTACTACCCTACCCTGGAAGATAAATGGACAATGCATTCTTTATCAGGCTTTGATTGTGCCTTTATTTGAACACATTCACCATTATCTTTAATGTTTGGGACCTTTCCAATGTTGAAGATAAACAAAAAACTTTTTTTCTTTCTCTTTTTGTACAATTTATTTCAAAACAAAAATCTTAACAAATAAAATATACATTTTCATCATAACAGAGTAATATAAAATCACCCTGTTTTAATATTAGATCTTAATCTTACATACAGTTGAAAGTACATCTATAATTACATTGCTATTTACAGAGATTTTGTACATTATTCTAATCCCATTAAGATGAGATCTTTTCACGTATGTAGTCATACATATACATAAATTATACAGTCTTCGAAGAGAATTCTAAACTCGATTATCCTTTCTGATTAGATTACTAAAAGAACAACACCCTATACATACTATTTTAAAAATATGTTATTTCCCTTCTCTTATTTCTATAATAAAAAATATAAAAAGCTATGTCAATTATTAATCAATTTTATAGTCTTTTGAATTGTATAGTATGAGACGCTGTACTTATTGCTTTGGATTTGCGGGTTGGGTTTAAGGCACACCGATACATGTGCTTGTGAGTGAAATAGGGTAGATGAAAATGTATACTGACTTCTTTAGAATTCTATTATTAACTGTTAACAACTGGAAACAGTTGGCCCGTGTGGTTAATAACTGAGATATGTATATACAGATATCTATATTTTTTAAAAATAATTCTAGAAATTTATGCTAAGACAAAAATGTAACACAAAATAACTTTTTATCTACCAGTCAAGCTATGATTTAGGCACAAATATCTAAGCAGATAACTCATCTATAAATCATCATCATTTTAATGATTCGTCATGTTTATATGTTGTGAAGAACAGAGTATAAAACTTAAGGTTGTCAGTGTATATCATCATTATTTTTTAAAGTGAACCAAGGGCTATCCATTCAACTCCATAAAGTTATATTCTGTAGATTGTGTTTATTTAGGTGATGGGAGACAAAAGAAAGCAAAGGAATAGTCCATTGCTGGGAGAGGAAGGTATTCATCCAAGCTTATGGACCAGTACACAAAGAGGGTGAGTGCCATTGTCGTGTAACAAACTCAAGGCTTTTTTGACTACCCAGACATAGTGGAGCCATTAAGGACTGCGGACTATGATGGCTTGAGCATGTGGTATGACCCCAAAACATCCACCTCGGAAACTTCTGTATGACAAGGCAAGCTGTGATCGACTTTGCTGGCTAATTGATGTTGAGGATGACCTCAAACAGAGAGGCTGGAATCCTTATAAGTCTGTTGAAAAATGAAGATGGCTTTACAAATTACCTTAAATTATTTTTTCAAAGAAAAAAATAGTTATATTTTTCTATTAAAAAAATGTGAAGTTATGATTAATTATTCATAACATGTTAGGCAGCCTTCTTGAAGAGTATATGACATTGAGTGTTGTTCACAGGAAGAGGCCCTGTTATAATTGACTGCGAACACTATGTCATTTTTGTTGTGTACTCAAGTTTTAAATTTATATTGTCTTTATTCTCTTTCGTGTTTCGATTAAATTAAATTAAGTAACCATATTAACTGCGATGTCTCAACGATGATACATTTTGCAGATATGAGCCAGTTACTGGCACTAGTATGTGCTGATCGTCGACAGGACCCAGTCTACATTGGAGTCGATCTGGTCGTACAAGCGTGGCCGCTGGTCACCGACTTTGGAGCAAGCAATTCTCCAGTTGGACACTCCGGCCAGCATCCACTTCTGCTCGTGGTTCAAGCACAGCATTGGACTTCCAGCGAGCTCTTCTCCCTGTGACATTACACAACAGTTGAGAGCCTAGAGTGAAAGATATCTTAGAATAAATTTATAAAATAAAAATGAAAGACCCTTCAAGATAAATTTTCAGTTATTAGATGTAATAGAATTATGGACATTATTTGGCACATCTGTTATGTTTTGATAATGTAAATATTTTACATGGGATTTCTTTTATTTTTAGCATCTTTGGGGAATCATGTAAAACTTCCATGCAAAATATCATCCAGTTTTGTGAAACTGTAGTTGGAAACATGACTTTGATGACAGCTTCATGTTTTTTTTGTAATTACTGTCCATTACAGGTAATTGTAGGACCCAAAATATGAAACAATCAGCAGTTTGAGATCTTTAATTTGATATCGCACTCAATATGAGAGGAAAATATTTACTTTTTAATTTCTAAGGAATTCGTTAATGACTATTTTTCATGAGGCTTCTTTATATTTAGCACCAGAGGAGCATCGAGTTAAACTACCATGAAAAATATCATGCCTCTTAGTCAAATTCAGGGTGAGTTTAAGTTAGACATAATTTTAATTAAAAAAATTTGTAATTACAGTTTTAAAGACAAAGAAAAATTACTACATTATTAATTGTGAATCTTTAATTTGATACTTTACTCAATATGATAGAAAAATATTTATTTTTGATTACCAGTTAATTAATTATCTTCACCTAATCATTATTAATCATGTTTTATAAAGATTGCAGTATTTTTTAAGCTACCGCAGCATTGGTCCCATTCAATGAATGAAAAATTTGGTGAAACAGGGACATCCCCTAAAAACGGTGTGCCCCAGGGACAAATGGTAATGGTTTCTGGGTTTTAAAAAAGTAGCTAAACTCTAAAAGGCTAGAACAAAACTTTCCCGATTATGATGAGTGGAGCATCACATTACATTTCTCACATTCTATTTCAAACTGAAATAATGGTAGTGAGGGAATAGCCTAGTATTGAACATCTAAATCCATGAATGCTATGGACTTGAAAATATTGTTTTCTACTTTTTGGAGTTTATTTCTATGATATACATTTCATATTTTCACATAAAATCCAGTAAGATGTATTACTATAGCACTATATACTCACACTACAGTCTTGATTCCCTTGGAAAGAGTTAGTACAAATGCTGTTGACTGTTGTGATGCTGATGTTTGTACACTGGTCCATTGCACTGAGCTTTAACTCAACCCTCTGCAGTACTGTTCCTGTAACAAATATCTCAGTTATTTTTTAAAAACCTATACTATTTAATTTAATTGTGTTACAGATTTTGTAGATTTCATATTTTAGAAGTAAGTCAATGTTATAATCATATAATAGATTATTTGTAGTAACCAATAACTTAAAATGCAAAACCCAAGTGAGATGAGTAAAAAATTTTGACTTACTGTTCTTGGTCCAGCCAAGACTGTTGCAGAATTCAAGAGGAGCGGTTGGACCAACTACAGGCTTGGGCAGGCATACAGACCTCACAAAATCAGATGGGGTGAAGGGTCTATCCACCTTTAGCAGAACCACAGTGCTGCCCTCGACTGGGGACTTGACCATCCCGACCACAACTCTCTCCTGTTGCCAGGGTGGCGTTGAACCCAGGCGGGTGGTCCCTCCACGGGCAATCCACTCTGCCTTGCTTTGCCTGGTATAGAGAATTACATTATCTTAACTGAATATATTGTAGTATTTTTATGGTGCCAATATTATTTTATTTTATTTATAAAATAGTAATTTGAATCTGAGGTTAAAAAAAAAGGAGAAGTTATGCAGGCAACAGAAGGCATAATCTTATAAATATAGGTTATGTAAATATCATAAACATAATTATGTATTTATAAATTTGGAGGATAAAGAAGAAATAAATCTAAAATATATTATGTTGGCTTTTAATAGAGGCTGCTTGAGAAAACCCCAGGTAATGAAAAACAGGTATTCAACCTGTGGAGGTGAGAATGGTAGTTCCGGAGGTGAACATTTGTTTTTGTATATTTAATGCTATAATCCCCAGTCTATACTAAAACTGTTTATCTAGCTGCTAGTATGCTAACATTATGACAAGTAATTAGTACTAGAAGAAAGAAGATTTCATATAATTCAAAGCCTATACCTTTTTAAGAGGATTAAAAATGTTCAATCATTTTCAAAAACACAAATAAGAACCTAACAACACTTAAATTATGAATTAAATTTATTAAAATATAAACTCAGTACTTGTTTGTACTATTTGTAATTTGTAAGGAAATTACATGTTTCAAAACTTTATGATTTTATATCTGTGTTTGTATTAAAATTAAATATATAATTCAATATATACACATTGCATGCAGTTTAAATTAACTATAAAGTAGATACCCTTGGAAGCAGGAGGCTGTAGTGATGACCCATTCCATTTGTACGAGAGTTCCGTCGCATATGTGTGTACCGGATTTGAAGAGAGCTATGTGCCAAGGCCAGTCACCCGGAGCCGAGATCTTCCTCAGGCCATCAATACCATTTGTAGTTCTCACAGTCTGCACTCCACATTCTGGTACATAGAAATAAGATAATGAAATGTACAGTGAGTTTCAATTTCAGTCAATCTGTTACTAATAGAAATTAAAGATTGTTAAATTGTAGAGATAAACCAGTTATTTGATAAAGGCACATTGAGCTTTTAATCGTTTTTTTTTTTTTTTTTAATATGTGTTGTTAGAAAAGTCCTTTGTTGGGTCTGACTTATTTACTAATGGATTCAAACTTGAGTTTCTACAAAAGTATATTCATCCATCTAGTAAGCTTGTGTTGGATTGATTCAGACTGCATTATAGGCAAAGAAAGATAGGAAACAGATTTACCCCCACTTCTCCCCTTTCATAGTTTCCTCTCCAAAAGTTACTCCCTCTAAGTGGTGTTTTCTGCCTTCTTGCAGATTATTAGTTTTTCAAATATTGTTAATACACCGTACAAGAGAAATAGAAGAAGTCAGTTGCCATTTGGAAGTAAGTCTGGTAGTCTGAATGTGGTATTTAGTGAAATTATGAGAAGCAATTGGTCCAGAACAAAGAAGATATTATATTTATATTACTGTAAGTTAATTAGTTTTAAATCGTTATTTCACCTTCATATTTAAGTTTTAGCATTTGGTTAAATTTAAAAAAATACAGAATATCACGTAAAAACCTCTGAGTAATAATTTAATTCATTTATTAAAATATTAAGTATTTTTTGTTGTTAATAATTGGTCAATGTAACCTTTTATGAATGAAATGCTATGAATTTAAGGTTTATTTCCTTTGGCTATTTAATGGAATTATTAAAATTCAGTATAGGTTGCGGCAGGAAAAGAAGTGGCTTTGGCATAGAAATTCTGTCCTACTACATCTCCTTATTGATATATCCTATCTTAGTGCACCTATTATAGTTAATAAGTAATATCCAATAAAAACACTTGTTTAAAACCAGTTAAGTTACATGAAACCCTAGAACCAATATTCCTACAATATTTTTTGCTTCTTACCTAAATTCTGACATTCTACTGAGAGTATCTGTTTGCTAGGGCAATGGGTTGGAATGAAACTTATTTCACTTGCTACGGGATCAGTCATCTTGACGTAAATCGAATCCACCTCTTTGTCCTTTTCAATTTTAACACTTTTTACATTGCTGAAAATAATAAAAATAACATCAAGGATAGTTGCTGCATGAAATGGAAATTATATGAAGTATAAGTGAAATGATAGAGCCATCCTTACCTGAATGACAGATCTTTGCAGAGGGATGTTCCGATGGTGTTGAGCACAGCTTCTGTCTTATCTTTCGGTACCGAACTGTTGAGGTTCTCTGTGCACACCTTGCCATGAAGTCCTTTCTCAATAAATATCACATTTCCTTTGGAGAAATAATGCATGGCTTGTACACTTCGCAGTTTCTTCAGTCCATTCAGGTTTAGTGCGAGTGACACTATAAGGCACATAAATATAGTTAGTCATCTTGTGGTTTTACTTGATATCTATTAGTGCAGTGTAAAATATCATTATAGTTTTTAAAAATTAATGTGCCAACTAAGTGATGGATTACTCATTGCTGTTATCGGTCAGATATTTTTTATTTTCAAAAATCTTTTATCATACCATCTTGAAAATTATGAGTAGTTCAAATATTTTGGCTTATAGGATACAATTTTCTATTATAAACAATAACTATAACTTACAGCAGCCCCTCTCATCACTGCCATCAGGACAGTCTTGGACTCCATCACAGAGAGAATGCCTCTGTACACAAGCCTTTGAGGAAGTGCAGTGAAGGCTTCCAGATGGGCAATGGTTGCAGGAAGTTTCATCACTGAGATCTGCGCAATCAGCCACTCCATCGCATAGTCTCGATCCAAGACCTCGTGATTCCAAGTCATCACTGCAGCCTGCAAGGGGTTATTGTGTCTGAGAGAAAGGGCAGGACAATGGCATAGAGAGATATTTGAATCTAAGAAGTGCACATACCTGGCTTGGGGAGACAGGAAGAGTCCTGGTCAGCGCTGTACTCCGGGAATTTTGAGCAGTTGAGAGCCTGCTGGAGTGGAGGAGGCAGCCTAGCACCACAGCCAGCCCAAAATTCTCTGCAGAAGCTGCGACACGGGAGGACAAGGCTCTCAGAACATGGTGGCTGCAGAACATGGCAGACAAACTCATAGGCTAGTCTGTAGCACTCGGAGTCCACTAACTCCCTGCAGGTAGAAGGTATAACAAGTTAATATTAGCCAGGATTTTGATGGATTGTATAGCTACTTTATGAGGGTTAGAAGCAAAATGCCTGTTATAGGCATAAGTATAAACAATTGAATTTGTATTTGAAATCTCAAGTTTTCTTCCTACATCCTATTGAAATTTAACCTACTTTTCTTTCACTACCTTCATTTTGCTGTTAATCCAGGATCAGCCTCAGGCCATAGCCCAAATAATTTTCCTCTGAATTAGAGTTCTTCCAGATGGGTGATTAGCACAGTGTAAGAGACCTCATTACCTCAGAACAACTGATCATTTGAGATGCCCAGATGGTAAGATAGGATGTAAGGAAACAGAAAATATAAATTTTGTGGATGGGAAGGGATATAATTTCTTCTTAGTATTAATTCATTCTCAAGGAGATGGGGAAATCAAGAGCTCACAAGAGCAGGTACCTTTATAGGTTTGTTTTAACTTCTTGCTGCCTTTTCTAGATACTTTATCACTTAAAAACCTTTGCTTCCATGTCATAAGCAATATATTAGTTATACAACTATGTAATATTTAAATGTGTGTACAAAAGTATGAAAGTTCTAGCTCTGAGCGAGAGGAAATTTCCTGAAAGATTCTCCTCAGTCAGATAAAGATAAGCATAAAAAAACTTAATATGAACAGTGACCTCAGCTGATTAATGTCAGTGTAAAGTAGCTACCTGAAAGAAATAACATCTGCCAAAACATCTTCTATCCTCATATGACCGACAATGTTAGGGTAGGAGGTGAGGTTGGCAGTGAGTGAGTGCTGGCAGTAGCTGAGATCTACCGGAGAACATGTCCTGGCGGCTGGTTTTCCTGTTGTTGTTGACAGATCAGAGGATCCTGTAGCCTCTGACCGGGCGCTCTGAGCCTCACGTCTTTCCACTTCATCATCCTGCCATCAAAATCATGTGAGGTTTTTTTAACTTCTTCAGTGTACAATCCAATTTGTTAAAATGTGGTATAATAGATTAATAATTATGGTGTTATTCCTTAAGGTTTAGTATTAGATTTTAAGAATGAGACCATTAACTAGTACTGTTAAGAACCCATCAATAGTGCAATACACATCATCTACTGCTATTTGGAACAATTAAAGAAAAATGTACCTCCATTAGGCTGATGCTCTTTGGGTCGATGGTCCTGTTGCCGAGGTACTTGCTCCCTTCTGTGAGCACAGCCATCACACTCTCTAAGTCCACATCCATCCTCCGTGTGGTGAAGCGGAGGGTGAAGTGTACTATCAGGTCCTCATTTTCTTGTCTGGATAATTCAAATGCAAATATAAGATGAAAACAATTATCAAGCCAATTTAGGCCATTATATCATCAGTAATTTTAAAATTATTAATGTTCATATAAAATGAATGTTAGGATAGTGATTAAAACCATAGTTGGGCACAATTACATAGTAATTGTAATTATGACAATACTTAATTAAATAATAATTACCACTATAATTGATAACTGTAATGTAATTGATATTTATAATTAGAAATTACCGTGTAATTACATTGTAATTGTGATTTAGTGCAATTGTGAAATTACACTGCAATTGTAGTTGTTAATTAGTCATTAGATCGTAATTGTGAACCAATTAATTTGTGATCTCAGCATCAATATATACAGATTCTGTATTATTATTTTTTTAGGTAACCAAAAATAAAAAAATTGAGCAATTTGGTATGTTCACTTCACGAAGCTGCTTTTCTGAAGGTTTCTTCTTTATTAATTAAATTGGTTGGCAAACTTCAGAAAAGAGTTTTTTCTTGGATTTATTATGCAGCGAGTTATTAAAGTAACTAACTTCAAACGAAACCCTTCATTGTGTAATGCATAATTACTAGCATAACCGAACAGTGTCACTTGTTAGAGTGCCTAGAAACTTACATCTAGTAGAAGTATTATTTAAATTATTATCCAAAGGAAACAGATAGTGCCAGCCTAGCTCCTTAATCCTGGAGCTACGAGGTCCATAAAAGAGTGGATGAATTTGTTGGGATGATGAAAGAAAAATGTTAGAATCTAATTTATTAATTGACAAAATTTCAGCATACTATGTATGTATGACAGCAACAGGTCTTAGTGTGAGATGGTTGGAATAAGATGTTGACTACTTAAACCATACTGGAGGAAACTGCTGGTGGAGTGAGTTCCATAAGCTACTCAGATGGAAGAGTGGATGGTCGGTAATCAGGAGGGTCCAAAATCAAATCCCGGTCCACTACCTTTTTTTTTAGGTAATAATTATTAAAACAGTGAGATTACAGACAACTGCCAATTATTTGTTTATTTAGACTTAATCATTTTACGTAAAGTAGAGGACTTACCCATCGAAGGCAAGGATGTCAGATCCGACAAAGGCCGGCCTCAGGTTGCTCCGCCTTAGCCAGAGGTTTAGGGACTCCCTGTAACTGTTGGCTGTCCTCTTGAAGAGCTTGGTGTCTGGATTAGCAAGTTCTCCCTTGTAGCTGTCCCCTTCGCTGATCCTAAAGGCTCCCAGGTAGGTCTTCTGGTGGCTGGTCTCCGTTGAAGTGTACTGGTCTGTAAAAGTCCTCAAGATGAGTGATCCTGATCATGGTTAGTAAAAACAATGATAATGTTAATGGAGTCAGATACAGTAGGTGCAACTATGGTTTATGATGGAGGGGTATCATATTCAACTAAATATGAGAAGAAGGAAGATAATAATTTTCCATGCTGATTTTATGCCAAACAATAATAACACTTAAACAAATGATTTCCTATTCAGAAAAATGTGTTTGTTTCATGATTAATCCATAAGTTCACCACCTTCAACAAGAATGAACAATTCAGTTTTTGACGATAAGTTAAATGGTGGTACCTTTACAAGCTTACCTTGCATCGGTTATGGGGAGCTGGGCCAGAAGAAGGGAGCAACTGTTGCCTCCTGTTCTCTTGATACTTTTTCCCACCTCTTAAGTCTTGCAATAAAGATTTTATTTTAATTTATAAGTAATTTCATATATTTATGACGGTGTCTTTTAGCTAGCCCAATTTATCATCCCAAATTTGAGTCCTCTTATTACATAACCGTATGTATTACAAGCTTATGTAAAGAGTATAAAGCTAACGTCCTGCTATGTTTGCTGTCTGTTAAAACAGATAAAAAACTAGAAAAAAAAGAAAAAAGTTCGTTGTTTTTTCTTCATAGAGGCTACAAAAAATAGTTAGTTAACATCCTATTGCTCTCTACTATATTAATTTACTTTAACAAAGTCTCCATTTTTGGAATCCGATATGAATTTTTCGAATAGGAATCTGCTGGCAAGAAAGAGAAGTTAGTGTTGATGTAATATATGACGAGAAATTAAAATAAAAGAGATATGAACAGATGAATAATCAAGGTGGTTTTGTTTAAAAAACACATTTGGGTGGAATCATAAATAATAAAAATATGGTTGGGTTCTGTTGTATTAAGACTGCATTTTTTTTTATAAAAATTATTCCCTGCGAGTAACGTCTCTGTACACCTGAATATGACTCGAGAGTCAGCTGTAAATTCTGTAGAAATCAAAAACTGTTTTCCACCATAGCTACATTAGGACAGGTTATGGATAATCGAAAAAAGGCAGGCTAATCGGGTTTAATGACAGGAGAAGACCTTTGTTAATGCGAGCAATCTTCGAGGGCCTTCACTTTCACCTGACCGCAGCTGCGGCGGCGCTAGATAGGTGGTATAGTTTTCAAGCAGGATGTTGAGGCATTCGGCTTTATTTCGATCTAAAAGACAACATAATACTATCGTCAAATTAATTTTCCACGATGGGTTTTCCAAAAAACATACCAAAATGTATAAGATTATCACGAAAACAAAATTCATTTTCACTTTACGCAAACTGTAATAAAAGAATTTCTTCCAACGGACCATTGACGCCGCCACATATTAAAATGTCATAAAAATGTCCTCGCTCCATAGCCTTTTAAAGTAATGATTTATTGTTAAAATCGCTGAGGACAATAAAGCAAATAATTTTGTCTGTTGACTAATTTACAGACACGATGAGTAAATTATAAAATACCTTTATTTTAAAGAGTAAAACTTAAATTTAGAGCGCTAACGTGATATTACGATTAAGAGCTCTAATGTGATGAAGTCAGTCCCAATATGACGCAGTTCTATCGAACCCGGAGGGCATTAGCTCTGGGATTGCGTCGAGTGAAACCTACAAAATTGGTGTCATTTGAAAGCTAAAAACCTGCTTTTGATTAATAATTGTTCAAACTTACTCGATAAAGTAATCTTCGAGTAATAAACATGCATTGATGAAACTTCCTTTGTATGCCGTAGTCGTTCTGGACGTGGAGCTGTATGTTAGTTAGGAGTAATAATATTGAAAGCCTTGCTCCATAAGAAATTGCGGAGTAACGTTTATTGAAGGTCACTTTCAATAACTTTGTCGTTCACTCCACAGTACAACATTAAGGACCAATATCCATGACCCTAACACAAACTACAATTTTTTTCTCTCTATTTCAGAACATCCAGTTTAAAGTTAGAAACCTCAGCCATCATTCGGAGAAATTGGTGATTTCCCATAGCGTTCTGCTCCTTATATTTCTTCCTTGTGTTACATTAACATTGTGTTACATTGTTATCTTACATTAACTATTCAGCAAAAACATCGACAGATTGCATTAACTTGCCACTGTTCTATATAAACTTGTGTTTACGTAACAATTCGTTTCAATTGATTGCCCATAAATTATATAGAGCTTTCGAAATATTGGAATTCTCTCAACAGGTGTGATAGATGAAATTTTACAAGAGTTGATTTCTCATTCAGAATGGTTTATGAATAGAATAGTAAACCTTGTACACAATGCCTCGCGTGCACCTGGTTCAAGGAGTGTTTTTTACTCAATCATTTTCTTAGAAACACCATTGTTTGTAATGTAACTTGATCATTGGCGTACAACTGCAGTCCAAGCTGATGGTGTTTGTCGATCTGTCGACTCAACTAAATAGAAAATAAAGTGAATAATTTAGGGGACTTAACGAGTCATAGTCCGTTTGGTTTTTATTTTTCGGATGAAATATATAAAAAACAAGTATAAACGTAAAAAATATTTACTATGAATGAAATTACTAAATATATTATGTAAACATATTTTAGGAAGCAAAAAACGCAACTACTAGTTTTTATGTAGAAAGTGTCCTGGGGATCTTTTATGAGGCGTGGTGGTTGATGTAATAGCCACATGATTTTGTGTTCAGGTCGGTGTATTTTTCTCAATTACACATTACCCAATCACACATTAGCTCCGTAAAGTAGAAATGTGTGAAGATAAAGGGATGTTTTTCCGAATCTCAAAGAAATATGAGCTCAACAATAATTACACCTGTTATTGGAGTCAGGTCATCCAGTTGAGGGCACTTTCGACTCGCTGTAAATCTCTACAATTTTTTTAAATATCCTGACTATTTATCAAAATATTGTGAATACTTACAATATTTCTGAATAGGACAACAACTTTATTATGATAAAATTACAATCTGGCTAATTGGGCTATAAGTAATTGTGCTAAATGATCTCATTCATACCAATTTACAATTTTCATTCACTCGCTCATTCGTACTATACAAACAGCACAGAGGCCCCCCAAGTCCACATAGTTGTCACCTCCCTCGCGTGCGAAGGATCAAGCGGAGTCTTGGAAAGTCCCCCACGCTCCTACGTCAGCCGCGTCACTGGATAAGAGCCAGCGGAGGCTGACCAAGAGCACGAGAGCCACAGACGCTCAGGGCATGATTGGAGAAACTGGCCATTGCCAGGACTCCCACTGTCACGTATTTATAGCAGGTCACGAGGCCACTGCCGTTTTAGTCTCCAAGAAGGATTATAGTGATGAGTGGTACAGTGCAATGACTGTGCTAGGGAATTAGGGTGCTTGGATAGGTTACTATGGAATTTTATGAACTTGGAAGGGATGAGTTCAAGAATGTAGGGTATATTCAGATCAATATGAAGGGTTTTGTTGCTGACCTAATAAGGGTCATTTACTATAGTTCTCAGGACTTTTGATTGAAAGGATTGGATGCGCTTGATGTTCGACTTTTTTGCTGTCCCCCATAGCTCTATTCGGTATGTCCAGATTGGCTTAAGTATAACTTTGTAGATTAGTAGTTTATTTTCTATTGAGAGATGGGATGTCCTTCGAAGTAGTCTGTACAGTTGTCCAAAGCGTCTGTTTAGTTCTTGTCTTTTTAGCCTCGTGTGTGGGTTCCATGTCAGTCTTTTGTCGAGATGGAAGCCTAAATGCCGTACTGTCTCAGACACAGGGAGAGGAATCGAATTTAAAAAGACTAGTGGACAGGACTCTTACAATATTAATGACGTTTCATGACATTAATACCATGTAATTTATGAAACATAATTAAACCTTGAAATATTCTTCCTTTGTTGTCGTCGGACGTCTAACAGACAAATGATCAACACAGACTCAGATAGGGAATGGTGTGTGATCAAAGAGTAGGACTCTTAAAAAAAAATAACGCGATGCTTTTTAGAACTTGCAGCAGTGTGAAAGGTCTTGTTCGCGAAAAGATCTCCATCATAAGCATGTTGTGCATCATAGTTAGAGCACGTAGTCTTCAGTTACTTGGAAACAATCCCGCGTTCAAGTTGCGCCACTCATGCTCCGCCATCTATGGCGCAATAGGTTCTTCCATGATCTGATTCCATTCCATCATTGTACCTGATTCTCACGCCATCTTCTAGAATTGATGTTCGTGTTCGATATCTTTCAACCATCAATCACATCTTGAATATATTTATTTTCCATTACTACATTTTTAATACAATAAATAATACTCCAGTGCTTTCCTTGAGTTTCCATAACACGTCCCACCCACTGATAGCAATCTTATCGAGGATCATAAGTTCCTCACCAGCTTCCTAGTTTTCACTTGTCCTGTTTTCATCACAGAAAAGAATGTTAACACATGTTTCATTTTTGAAAATCTCTTTGTAATGGCTGTCAGCATATTTCAGACAATTATTGCTAATGCTACCACGTTTAAATTCATCCCGATGAAAATTATCCATGAATTTTCCTGCTACTCATAAATTGACAGTAATGATATTTCAATAAACAGGTCTAGTTACATTTATTTTAGTAGCGTAACCTTCATGTTTATGCAGACGATTTTCCACTACTAGGTACAATGATATCTCGATTATACACCATTCACGGGACTGTCGCAATGACGTACAAAAGAGAATATACGGGTAATGGAAACTCCCCCTTTTACCGCTTTACCGGCGATTTCCAATGCTCCCTTAATTAAAACGTTTTACAAAAATATGTAGTAATTGTGCACTGTAAATACTTACATATTATTTACCTATTGGAGTAACAATAAGGAACATTAGACAAGGCAGTTCTTTATTATTGCACGTATGGATAGAAACATATTATACTTAATTACTATTACTATTGGAGGAGCGTGGGGGACTTCCCAAGACTCCGCTTTCTCTTCGCATGTGGATTTGGGAGGTCTCTGGGCTGTCTGTAAATATTGTATGAATGAGCGAGTGAATGATGAACTGTAAATATAGTATGAATGAGAGCATTTATCTTAATTACTTATTGCCTTATAAAAGGCAGATTGTAATTATAGCACAATAAAGGAATATATAATCTAAATTACTATTGTAGCGACCGCTAACTACATAAGATAAATTACCCTCTGCTCTTTTGAAGCGAGTTTGCTATGTATATATTGTAAATTAGTTAAATAAACAAATGTACATAATACTACCATACCACAAAGTCATACCAGTGTAAATATTGTGAACAATAAATGGCTTAGCTCCAGATGAGTTTACAGGCAGCCCCTAAAGTCCTTAGAGCAGCCCGACCCAGCTAGTAGGTACCCCCTGCAAGCCGATTGGCCAAAATAAAACCCCTGCTCATTGGCTGTTTCGGGCTATACATACCCCCTAGTTTTAGCCAACAATTCATTAACTCGAAGGCGAATCGCATAACCTAGTCCTGTTTCAGTTTATATAATTTTAACAATAAAAAGATCCTATTAGTTTTAAGTCACATACTCCTTTTACACGTAAGTTATGCAGTTGAAGGAGCCACTCACAGCTATTAAATTGCTTACAATTTATCATTATTTTAAAAATATTGAAAACAGGGGTTAAGGAAAAAAAACAAGAAAAAACAAACGACAATTCATTCAAGCTACTGCTCGCCTCTAGACTGGTACTGGCAGCTGCACTGATGTTTCAAAATATTGCCTTATCGTTCATGAAACCCTCTACACTTTTATATCCTGACTTGTTATGTTTTAGTCCGGCGTTGTCAGACCCTGCACCTTTCTATTGGGACTCTCTGCCTTCGTCTCGCTAAAGCGATCACATCCTTGGAAGGGATCTCTTCCATGAAGACAACGGTCCTTGGGCCTTACAAACACACCTAGTAGCGTCTCACCCAGCGATCCAGTTTGCTTCTTTCCAGTTCACTCTTGCATTTGGGATCCAAACGGGTTTCGTCTACACTCGGATAGTGGAAACTCCCCCTTTTACCGCTTTACCGGCGATTTCCAATGCTCCCTTAATTAAAACGTCTTACAAAAATATGTAGTAGTTGTGCACTGTTCCACTCTCATACTGAGTGTGAACTCGTGGTCATTCCAAGACCACTTGAAATACTTATAAAACCTAGCGTGTACCTATTCTCTTGAACATAGTGCACTGTCGGGGCACATACCTGACAGATAGCTCATTAGTAAGACCCGTCACCAAGCAATCATCCAGGTCATAGACTGTTCAACTCTCTCTCCGTCACTAGGACTATGGCAACTAGGCCCCCTCGTGACGATCTGACACTGTATTTATGTAATTTAAGATTTGAAAAAGTCCGTAATTTTGGCTTGCTGCAGTACCACATGGGCCTGCCGTTGAGTTGCGTATCTTCCATAAAAGTAATAGCTGAGAAGCATCTGTTTCCTCCTACCTCTCCACCATTCAATGTACTTTGTAGGAATACTACCTAAACTTTCCCCTTTAAGCAACCTTTTGATGATCTCAAATCGAATGTTTTAATATGTGTCACAGTTTGCCTGACAGATAATAGAAACTGACGGATTACCGAGTTTCTATTGTACAGATCGCACAGAATAATGCAATCTAGCCATGCTACTTCATGATAAGTTAACATAATTCTAGATTTGAAAAATTTATTGCAATTTAAGTGTTGATCGATTTTCATTTGGCCTTCCAAATGTCTAAATATGCAGATTTGAATTGTGGAATCGTATGCTGTTTTAATTTAGCACGAGATGTAAGGGTAGATAGTTCCAGGATCCGGTAGCAGTAATTTTTCATTCGATGTAATTCAAATTAGGCAAATAGAATTAATTATAGCTATTTTGTATTATGCATAAGTACATCACGTGCTGTTGAGTTCAGCCCTGTTCGAAGCAAAAAATAAAACTTATAATAGTTTCTTGAATAATTCTGAAGGTGGTTATTATGGTGTTAGTGTGTAATGGTTAAAAAAGTCTTGAATTTGTTCCTTGTGGTATTCCCCCCTTAGTGAATCCGTTTAAACCTTATTGCTAATAATGACGCTTAATATTCTAACTTGTTTTTCAAAGGAAATTATCAAGTCAAGTAGTAGCTGTTTGAAGTGGTGTATTTTATTTGTCTTGAAAAACCAACCAATACGGGAATCTTGACAGTGATAATATCGCTTCATGTCGAGTAGCCAAATCGGCGTTCCTTGGATTGGATTATTAAACTTAGTTAAATTTAAAGTTAAATTAAGGTATTGGATAGCTTCCGGTTTATAGTACCCCCTTACAGTCATAGATACGATTACTTTAGGTCATAGATATGGGTTAGTGGAGGGAGGTAGAAAGTACGTGCTGCGTGGAAGACGGGGGTGGAACGTAGCCGATCTAATAGTAGGTACGAGAGCTAGCGGCAAGTTGGACCGTTCTCTGCTATTGGACCTCACTGGATGGACCAGGCTTTTCGTGTCATCTTATTGTGCAAGAGAATAACACGCACCTAGCTAAACGATTGTCTTCCACTGACCTAAAGTCGTGCCTGAAAACATTTTACTGTTCCTCTTACAGTCCAAACCGGTTGGTTACTGGCTAGTAGCTCTTGTCGACTTGATGAACTGTACCCTTCACAGCCACCTGAGACACAGAACTATTTCTCAAGTAACGTTTAACTTACGTGAGTGATTAGCAAACTATTGTAATCCGAATCTATCTACTGTTGATTTAGCAAATTCCCAAAACACTCCTAAAGAGAATAAAATCTATTTGTTTTCTATGTTAGCTTTGGGTTATTTCAGTCTTATAAAATTATGATTTTTTTAAATATTTTGTAGTATGCTTTAAGGTCACCCACGTTCTAGAACATATTGAATTATATACTAACAAGTAGAGATGAGTTGCTATCAAACCAAAACTAAAACTTAAAGCTTTTTATAAAATGGTACTGGGTTTGGCATTCTACAAACTACATACAAGGCGAAAATCCCAAAAAATTACTGGTCAGGTAATAAGGTTAAAAAGGTACAAACCGTTGGGTTGAATCAATATCTTCGAATAATGACATAGTTACCTTGAGCCCCACTCCTTCTTTATTTAAAAACAGTATAAACAATAAAGTTGATTATTCACAGATGTGGTTAAAATAACAAAACCTGTATGTAATGTAGCGATGCTACAGGAAAATACAAAAAATAATTTGTAAATAGATTCGCCTGAGGATCTATAATTATATATGATTATCTGCAAATTTAAAGGGGCTATGGGCAAAAAAAAATAAATGAAAAAATAAAAAAATAAAAATGTGGTTATATTTATTTAATTTTGGTGCGAAGGTCACATTTACAATTAAATGAGATTACTAAAAAAACAAAAACAGGACAAAAATGGTTGTACTTTATCTTACAAAAATATACTTATGACTAAATTGTGATTGGATTGTTATGAACCTTAATTTATTGAATTGGGAAGTAGCTGTACTAAATTATCACACCTTACCGTGAGTGAGCTGTTCATTGCATCTTGTACATCACGGTGGGGAGATTTTCTCCAAAAGGTGGGAGTGAGTGAGGGTGATCGACTGTCTGGTTAACGCCGATTCCTCTGTTCTGGTTAGGTCGTCAAGTAAATATAGAAAATTATCTCCTTTAGTGATTTGTTTAATTTATTGGACTGTTGCGCACGAATCCAAGCGTCCTGGCACACTCACCTGCCCCTGGATTTGATAAGCCATTCTTTCACCCGTCGCCTATATAGGATATTTCTTTTCATACCAAAAAGCTATGTAATAGCCAAATAAGCATTTCTTCTTGCGTTCATGTTGGTTAGGGTATCACCTAGTATCCTTACTCCGACCCCGTATCATGGAGATAATATTGACAATCTAATCGCAGGTGTAGTGTGCATTCACTATACCGGACGTAACTTGCTCTGGCTAGAAAAAAGGTGTCCTCTGCGTAGATAACCTGCCTTACTTGCCTATGTGGGAGTAAATAAAGGCGTTGAACCGAAAGAAACATCATCTACATCTACATCATCTAGATGTAGATTAAGTAGGGATGTACGTTTTAGATTCTAGAGACGGTGGGTAACCTTCACTTCACCTTAAAAGAGTTGCAATTTTCGATTTTTTTTTTTCCTGACGACTCACCGATTTCTCCTTCTTAATGGAGAAAGTAAAATCAGATCTTCCCTTCGCTAGGCTTCATGGTAGCTGTTTTACGCTCGTCAGTTTGGACGTTTCACAGGACCAGAAAACATTTTTTTCACGATGCAGTACGCATTAATCAGATCAAGAGCTTGACTCGTCTCCTTTCGATTCATTGTTTTCCAGCAGTGGATAGTGGCCTTCTCCGGACAAAACATGCCTCGGGAAAAAAAAAAATAGAGCGAATCCGATACAATTTCACGTCGTGACAGGCTGAAGCTAAAGAGTGCGCTTGCAGCAGTTTATAAAGGGCTGCCTCTCAATCGAGGTGATAGCTGGAAAAAGAGCAATTGGGTATATGTGTTTATTATTTTTTAATCTTTTTATAAAAATACTTAATTGAAAATGTTATATATGAAAATTCTTTATTGTGCTAAAATTAAAATCTGTAATATTGGGCAGTAAGTAGCGGCATTAGACCGGATTAGCATAACGAACCGGACCGTCACTTGGACACTTTTCTCTCCTCTCTCTCTGCACTGGCGTTTGCTGCTCTACTAAAACCATGGTCTTCTCATTCAACTACCTATGCATCTCTCTCTTCGTAACCTCGCTATGTTTTAGTCCGGCGTTGTCAGACCCCACACCTTCCTAGTGGGAATCTCTGCCTTCGTCTCGCTAAAATTAGCAACTCCTTTGGAGAAACCTCTCCCTCGTGGACGACGGTTGCCGTGACCCTTCAAATTTAACCTAGTAGCGTCTCCCACGGCAATCCAGTCTGCTTCTCTCCGGTTCTCACTCGCCTTTGGGATCCGGACGGTTTTCGCCTACCCTTAGATGCCGGGTGTAAATTCGTGGCCATTCCAAGACCACACAAACTACCTATAAACCTACCCTGTACCTCTTCTCCTGAACATAGTGAATTGTCGGGGGACACACCTTCTAAGATCTTATGGAGTCAGATCAAAACGAATTAGGCTGCCCACCGACTAGGCCGGCAGTCAGGGTGAAAGACCACAGGTCCACCCGCCTTATCTCTTTCTAGGCACTCGCCGGACGGCGGCTAGAGGTTGTAGTGACCCGGCGGCCTCCGCCCCACCTTGGGGAATCACATATCTGTACCCAACACCATATTTACAGTTTTCATTCACTCGCCCATTCATACAGTATTTACAAACAGCCCAAATGGTATTGATAATTTTAAATCTTTAAATCATTCAAGGGAACTATTTTTTAACAAAATAATTAATGCCGGATTGCGAAAAAGATGGGCTATTTTATTTTTTAGTTGTTTGGTAGGTACCTTTTAATAAACCTCATATTTTTCTTTCATTACATATTTAGCATTCTATTTGTGTTAAGTGAGAGGGAGTAAACGATAAAAACGTGGACAAACCATGGTGCTCACCATAGTAATCAGGTAAATCTCTTCACCTTTAGTCATAGCGTTATATACTCCATCTGTTATTTGATTTGCTATAGTTGCTTCCGATTTCTGTAACGATCGATCCATATCTTCTCTCTGAAGAAGTTTGTTGCTAGTGAGTAAAAGTCAAAATATTAACAGATATCGCTTAATTAATTTTCTTTTCACTTATTCCTGTTTTTGATCACATAATTTACAAAAATTTTAATTCTGTTTGACCATTTTCTAATCTGAGCGCATGATAAATTAAAATGTATAAACTCGTTTTTGGGATTAGTTTTGTTATGTTAACCTGGGGCAGGCTGCTCCTCCCGCTCGTCTAGATCTTTCCCTGCTTGGTGTTCCAATATTTGAAACGTCGCCAATCTCTATTATGACTAAGCGACACGTAGACTTCGTGAAAAACTTTGTTCCACTCAGCCTCTTACATAAGGGACCAATCGTCTTCTTTTAGGGAGGACAGTCCTTCTTTTTTAAGTTATGTCCGTCTTTTCGATATTTGATGACTAATCTGTAAATCTCTGTATTTTATTCCAAATCATAGATTCAGCCATTTCAAACATGAACATATTCCATATGAAAACGTATTTATTCTTGTTCAATTCACGCTGTACTGCTCTGGAACTAATGTAGCAGTTGAAAGGAAAGAGTTTTTATAAATTATAAATGAATTTTGAATTGTAATTTCAATATGAATAATAATTAACAGGAATTTAAGCGTAATGAGAATATAATATAATAGAAAACAACATATAAAATGTTAAAAAACAATACAAAATGTTATTATTGTACATTTATCATAATGCAGTGTATTATAGCTGCAATGAATAAAATGTTTCTTTTATTTACGATATTGTTTTCTTCAATTTATTTGCGTCCTCCTTTTCATTGTAAAAATCTTGGACACCTTATCTTACAAGAATTTGTCAAACATGGTGCATCAAAACAAACATTAATACCTAAATAAATAACCTTATAATTGGTCATGAACGATCGCTCAATGAGATGCCCCCAAAGAAGCAGAACTGGCCCAGTAGACAGAGGCGAACATGCATGAAGCGACCTCGACCTTGCCATGCAGACCGTACAGCCGACCTTCACCTTAGTGCAGCCGACCTAACGGGGCAGCCAGTACGTGCTGCCTTCTCCAGCTTATTTACTTATGGCTAACAGGATAATGGTTATTTGGTTATTGTCTATTACTGACTATAGACCGGACATTGCTCACAAATCCACAGCTGTCATATTTTTTTTTTCTCCTTTAAAATTTTTAATTCGGTGTCTTGTGTGCAATACGAAACTATGTGGATATTGTAAAGACGTAAAATTAAAGAAAACAATACTTACTACTTCTAAATTATACTGTATATAATAATATTACTACTACAACACTTATTACATTACTTATTAACAATACAATTTATATTTTGCAACATACAGAAAAATATAAATTTTGGTATGCTTCACTCAATCGCAGTATTGTTTTGTTTTTTCACCATTTTATAACAATTTTCCTGGCCAGGAAATGGAAAAAAGAAAACAAATTCATATAAAAATATGGTATAATTTAGGTTTTAAGTTAAAGGATGATAGACGTGGGCTGTTGGCTGGAAAATACTTGCCCATAAAAGAAAAGTCTTTGAGCAGTAAAGAACATTTGCGATATTTAAAACATAGAAAAAATAATTATTTAACTTATTGAAACATGACATAATACGTAATTATAAAAAATATTTGTTTGTGTTGAGTTAAGAAAACGATTGTTACTAATTGTTTAATTGTTGATGGTGATTTTGATCCCTAGCTAGGAGGATATTTATAGTGGACACTGAAAGAAAGCGTGAGATCCACAGACTCTCCGGACATGAAAGAATACTAACTAGTGCCAGAAAAATACGTGTGTAAGGACGTTTAGTCTATGATCACACATCATATAAAAATAGTGCAGATACCTCAGAAATTCCTGTCTCCAATTACATACAATACTGAGAAGTACACCTAGACAAAAAATTAGCTTTTACCCAGCATGTCTCAAACTCAAGCAATAATGTACAAAATGTCCCCACATTTTAATAAACTTACTTTTTCCAAGAAAAAGAAATTCTGTATAAATCCGTAATTCGTCCGATAGTCCTGGGCGCCCAACATGGAGCTTCAACATTAAAAAGTACAAACAAACATTCAAATTTCCTAAAATAAATAATTAGTGAAATACATAACGTCTTAGAAACGTAAATAATTACCATTAATACAGCAAATTTAAAATGAGGCATGACGAACTAAATTTCCTTTCATTGAACATTTCTTGTAGTCTCAAACTAAATTTTTTTAAACACTTTTTCCCCTCCACAAATCCACTGACCAAAGAAGTAGGAAATTATAATAAATTTACATTCATCAGACAACCGAACATATTCCATTACAATAGTGCAACATGTCAAGCTAAATTATCGATAATCCTTTTTATTTTATTAGATTATTTTTCATTTATCATTTACTTTCTATTTAAGCTGTTCGTTATTGTGTTATTTAGTTGGGCTTTTGTAAGTTTTCCCAACATGAAAAATTGTGTTAGTAAACCGCTCATAAATATAATAGTGAACAGGGGATTGGTGATAAACCACAGCATCGTTGTATTATTGGTACATATATTATAATTAAAAAAATAATAAATATTTTGTTATTATTATTATGTAGTGAAGAATAAGTTAGGCTTAGTTAGTTAAGGTTAGTTTGAAACTAATTAACGAATAAACATTAATTGGATTTTTCACTTGATCTGCTCCCTTACGAAGTATGACCATTCACAGTTGTCCGGTCAAGTAGACTTTCTAACCGGTCTGAAGTTACCACCACTAATCGCTAAATGTTCATTCGCTTTCTGAACAACTCTCACCGGATACGAACCCGACATCTGTCCTGACGTTCAGTGAACCGAGATCCATTAGCATTAATAGGGGAAAAAATGAAATATCTATATAGCCTACCTGGGCTCAATGTGAAATCGATTTCAAGAATTGTTTTATAATTACATACTTTTTAAGGTTCTAGAATGATGAGGTGTGTTATAACGCGTAAGGCTTCGTTGACATTCACTAGCTCATCATCATAGCGACGTGCTGCATTGCGCATTGCGTTATTATCGCCTGTTTCATGAGTTTTTAAAGTTCGAGGTACCATCTCATATGATTGTTTACACATTAAAACTTGCGCAAGTATGTACGAATCCTCCATATCCACGCACTCTACCCTATCTGGCCTTAAACGTAATTGTAACACCAAATTAAGTGTTCCTCCAGTTTAGTTGGTAAACTGGTAAAATTTCTCAAAACAAAATTCTTGTCACTTGGTCATTATGGAAAATAGTGTCCCTTAGAATTTATCATCAAATTCATTAAAGTCTATTCCAATGACTCCATGCTATTGAATGTAAAAGTTAATATATTTCTAGGAGAAGGGGTATTAGAAATAGCCGGGTAGGGATTCATAATAGAAACACTGTTCGGAATGATTGAGATCACTATTTAATGAACTATAAACAGTAGCGTAGGACAGGAAGAAGGAGTGCTCCCTCGACAGTCTGTACACTACCAGTGTCCACCTCAGAACGAGCGTCCACTGGGGCTTTTAACAGAACATCTAAGTCCTGGGGTGCTCCGAAAGATGACACTCATGTCATATATTCTTTTATATCCAGCTCTGCTTATTGGTCCAGTCTGCCACGCCCACATATTTTATAAAATGCACTTGTATTTAAATTTTATAAACTTGACCGTTCATATGCTGTATTTGGTCAGGGACTAAATTTAATAATAGAATTGATTTGGGATCTTTTGAACAATTCAACTCTGAGATTGAAATTGGCTGGTGAACTGTAAAAGTTATCGTCCGCTTTTTTTTTGGATACCTGAATGTGCGGCTTACAATGGCCGTCGAATTAAAAAAATTAATTGATATACACATTCTGGATCAAGCATTAAACGTTGTGGTTAAGGTAAAATAACAGTAGATATGTGAAAAAAATAATTCAACTTGTGATCACTAATCAATAGAATGAATTATTTTTTGTTTAAAATACCAAATAATTTTTTCATCAACAATTATCATCTCTAGTCACTGTTACATCATTTTCTACCTCATTTGTATCATTGGTATAAATATTTTATTAATGAAAATCCAATTCAGTTCATTGTTTTTTTTCTTTTTTTTTTTTTCTTCCAAAGCTCTCAAACTTATAAAAAATAGGATGTGGGAAAAATAAGGAAAATTATTTAGGGCTGATGAGTGCCTTTCACTAAGGGGAGACCCCCATTTGAAGGATGTATGAGAAGGATATAGGGTGTGGAATGCCTAAAAAGACGGATGGAATCAGGAAGGTAGTGAGAGTCTACCAAGGATTGAGCCTAGGGGCGCCTAGTTCATTGTTGTAATACGAATGATGATAAGGGGAAACCACTGGTACTTGGAACGAGTAGGTGGTAAAAATCCTGTTTTTTTGAATAATCATTGCATCGTGTAATACATTCCGCATGAGTGGGTTACTTACCACAGTTTCGGCACCTGTGCCACCGCCATTAGTGGTTTGAGCATGCAACATTAGAGATACAATCACACCGACTCAATTGTCACTACACGGTATGACCACAATTTCACAAGAAAGTACTGTTACTTAACCAGCGTTGGATAACTTTTGTCTTACTGCTGTCAAAGCAGTTAACTATACTTGAGGAGTACGTAACTTGTTAAGTAGTAAGGACAGCTTTGTCTGTCTGACCCTATGTAGTGACTGGCGGAAGCTGAAGATAATAATTTAGTGAATATTATTGATATTGACACGGGGGAGAGAAAGGTATAATTTGTTCATGGGGACATTCAAGTTTAGCCTTTGGTGACGAGTTTACTCATTTCAAGGTTTCGTTGTTTCAAAGCAGCTATTAATAACTGCAAATGAACTGCAAAGTAAATTATTAATAAGTAACAAAAGACATTTTTTAGTAAAAATTATTACTACATACTAAATAAAAACTAAACTCAGATACTAATAATAAGTTTAGGAAGAGATAGTAGAAGGGAGATTTGTGAAAAGGTACAACCCTGTATTTTTTAATATGTAAATACGTCCTAACCGTAAACCAGCCTTGACCGCGTGACCTGATGAGATCTATTTCTTGGGTTTTATCATTGCAGGACCTATTAAAGCGGACCTTACACGAGTGTTGCTTACTCGATCATTTGGAATGACACTACTTTTCATCAGTAGGTTGAAAAGTAATGATGGAAGACTTATGAATGTATTAGAATAACAGATAATGATATTAACACTAATCGTGTAAAGTCCGATTGAAGAGTGGGCGGGCCTTAAGGTCCATTTCAGCAAAAAATACATTGCACGGGTCTAAAAGTGACATAAATAATAATAATAATAATAAATAACTTTTTAGTGTCACTGGTCATGACCGTGTGACTCTATCTGATTATTGTAGGATTAAGAGATTAGATTAAAATAAAAGTTTTTAGTACCACGGATGATCGTGAGCTTGATCTGTATTGGACTTTAAGGGTTCACTCTGCGAAATTTGAAGAATTTCTGCTGAGTTTGTAGGCACTTAGAAGGATTAAAAATAAAACTTCTTATCCAGTAACAGTCATCGTTACAATCAACCTCGTGGCCTGTCACCTAAAACGGTGGTGACCTCTTGATCTAATGTATTTAGATAAGTATGTTATGGGGTGGTAGGTTACTGGTCACCATTCTCATTCATGCCCTGACCGTCTGTGGTTATTGCCTCAACGGAGAGGGAGGTGGGGGGAGCTCCGCTGCTTGCTGAGGGAATTCCCTTCGGAATGGGGGGGAGGTCCTGAGCAGAATGTTTTGCAGAGAAAGAGTTTGCATGTAGGTATCAATGGAAATTGTGCATGAGTATGACTAAATCATGTCATCCCAATTAAAAATTGTAATTTTTCAAATAAAAATGTAAATACCTCGACAGAGGACCTGAAATATCCACTTATGAGTGACGAATGATCATACTGACGTGTCATGACGGTGAGAAGTGAAGGGTACTGTGTGCCCTACACCGATGATGAATAGTATGCCCTTAGGGCAAATCAACAGTGGTGCACCTTCGCAGTGATTTATCACATATACCTGTTTGTCTGTACTCTCGTCATGTCTTCACGATGCTCGTCAAAATTACCTCGAGTACTTTTTAGAATCTACTGCAGTGAGATCAAGCCTACCTCGTACCTCTTTAATACTTCTATGGCCCTTGAAACGCAACTAAAATTCTTCAAATTTTGCAGAATGAACAGTTATGGTGAAATGTAGATCAAGTTAGAATATCAGCCTGACCTGGTCAAGTGTCCTTAACATATGGCCCTAAAAACTCTTATTGTCACATTTAGACTCTTTGGATTGAATCGATCTTATATAGGCCCTATTCTATCTGTATTTTACTTGTTCGTTAATAAAACAATTTTTTGTAAACAACTCCATTTATTAGTTTGTCTATTTATTACTAGTTTGTTTGATACTGAACACGTGATATGGGAACTATTCTAGACCCACGAGTGTAGCCAAAACACGATCACGGGCTACACTTCGTCCCGAGGTATAAGAAATACATATTATTGATCAAGCGCTTTCATTTGATAACTTAGCTCGATATGATAGACTGATATTTTTCTTATTACCAAGTAATCACGCCAATGCTGTGGGGTCAGAGAATACAGAAATCAAGTCTAGTAGTTTGAATAATTAAGTGGCAGCTTATAAAATTAAGTATTTTAATTATTGAACTTGAGCGTAGATGTGTTGTACTACGGGTGAAGTAGATGAAAATATGTATTGATAGATAGATAGATTTAATATTATTTCCCCATATATATGAGTTATCGTCTCCCGGCTGTATACGATCAAGAAAAAAGAATGAATAATGAGGTTAATGATAGAACGTGATGGTTTGGTTTATAACTGGCTTTATTCTCCTCCTGATCCTCTATACACACGTTACGGGTTTGTTTACCTTAGGCTATGTGGTATTAGGTAGGCTTAACATTGACGTACCACTAGCCATAACTTATATATAAGTTAACTGGACAGACTGGTGTGAGAAGGTAAACATAAACAGGCCTCTACAGTTGATTCCCTGTAGAGTATAGAACTATATATAGTACTATATATATATATATATATATATATATATATATATATATATATATATATATATATATATATATATATATATATATATATATAAATATAATCACAAAGTCCAGACATCGACGGAAGCATAATCATGGGGATGCCAGTATTTGTCATTTGGTCCAAATGAAACCTTGTAAAATTTCGCGCCTCCAATTCGAGTAGCCATAAATAATGATAACAGAGCATGCGAAGGGTGCAGATGGTGAATCCACTTAAGTCCCTTTATTTAGAATATTTTTGGCAAATATTTAACGATCTTCGGCCGATTTTGGAGTGCCCTCTTTTTCCACAGCTATTACTGGTTTCATCACGTACAAGATGCGATTAGGAGCAACAGCCGGAGATTTTCCCCTCTGGTGGACGGAGAGCATTAGAGAAGATGACCGGATAGCAGTTGCGACAGAAAAAAAAAACATAAAAAAAAGGTTAGAAATCAAACAGCAGAAGAACGAAAAAGAAGTTGAGGATACTCCGCTATCATTTAGTGGTGAATGGCTAAAGGAAGATACTTCCGTACTTTCTATCTCACGAAAAAACTCACATTTCGACTTCCTCCTCCATTCCGTTCTCGGTTATTTTTAATTAACAATTCTAAAGGAAGAGGTTTTACTTTCAAACATGTTTGGAATAATCGTCATTCGTGTGTCTGTCTGCCTATCGGTAATATTGAAGGCTCCGAAAAACCTTAAAATGCGCTGATTATCTTTTCGTTAAAATACGATTATAGGAAGTATGGATAACTTGAACTGATTTGAAGCTTTTATGTCGCACAGATGAAGTGATAATAAAAAAAAACAAATTATCAATAAACAAAATCTTGGCAAAATGGTAGAATATTGTCTTTGTTTACCATGAACCTATGCTAATGGTGAACGTATTTTCTCCTTGAAAACTGTGCGGTGCATTGATAAAACTTAAATTTTTGTTAATTTTTGGAAAATTACTTTCATAATCCATACTAATTATAAAGAGGCGATGTGGTTAACATAGTTGTGTTATGTAATTTCTGAAATGCTAAATATCTTAGTAGTCACCTTTATCTTAGTATCGTCTGTGATGATATATGATAAGAAAGAAGTATGACCTTTGGGTAGCATTCAGGTGTCAGTGTTACCTGCCCATCAATGGTGTACTGTTGTACAGTATAACGGTCTATTGCTTCCTTTTATTGTTCAATTCAGAGAGATTGATGTTCTATAGCAGGTATGGGCAACCTTTGACATGTTATGGGCCAAACTTTAGTGTGCAAATACGTTCGCGGGCCGCGTTTAAAAGTAGTGCATTTTAAAGTAGTGTTCATAATTTTTAGCGATAGATATCAGTCAGCCATGAAATAATACGACAATGTTATTACAACACAATTTATTAAAATAACAAAATGAAATGAAAAAATAGGTACCTACAGCATTAAATTAAATCGTTAAATTTAGAATTGTTACAAACTACGAAAGTTAAATAGCGACACCGAAATCAATGAGACACTTGAGCTTGAATTTGGGAAACTAATTCATCGATGTTTGGATTAATTCCACTGGTACAAAGACGTAAAGAATTTTCCAAATTATCGTCAGTCAGCCTTGTACGATGTTTTGATTTATTAACTTTCATCAATGAAAAGAACTGTTCGCATTTATAAGTACTGCCAAACGCACAAATCAATCTTCTTGCAAATTTTCTAAGCTGCGGAAAATGGTCTTCTTCGAGGTATTTTTTGTAGAAATCGCACAACTCCACGTCTTCAAATTTAGATTTTAGGAGTGAGTTTTCTTGAATCTCGATCAACTCCATTTGCAAGTGTATTGGAGCATTTTGTACATTACTTTTTGTTGGAGTAGCAAATAAATTGAAACAGTCTTCCATGTGTTTGAAATCGCTAAATCTGATCGAAAATTGCTCCGACAGTAACTTGAGTTCTTCAGCATATTGAGCGTAAGCAATATTTTCATACGCAGAGAGCGTGGTGAAATGGTAACTGTTACCAGACAGCATATGTGCCTCCCACAAGCGGATTTTGTTCTGAAACGCTTTCAAATGGCTGTACAAATCATTTACTAACTGTCCTTGTTTTTGAAGTTTCAAATTTAAATCATTCAAATGGCCTGTAAGGTCGACAAGAAATGCTAAGTCACATATCCATTTTGCGTCACTCAATTCAGATAGTGGTTTATCTTTTATTTGCATAAATTCTGCTATCTCATTTCTAAGCTCGTAAAACCGTTTCAGCATTTTCCCTTTGCTTAGCCATCTGACTTCACAATAATATGTTACGTCGTCATACTCGGCTGATATTTCATCCAAAAACGCCTTGAACTGACGATGGTTAAGCCCTCGGGATCGAATAAAATTGATGGTTTTTACTACCACATTCATAACATTCTGGAGTCGAATGGACTTAGAACACAAGTTCTGTTGGTGGATAATGCAATGAAGGACTATCAAACCATCTTTTTGCACATTTAATTCAGTTGCTTTTTCATTCAAAATTCCGATGAAACCTTTACGTAAGCCGACCATAGAAGGTGCACCATCTGTGCATACTCCAACTAATTTCGACCATGGCAAGCCAAAACTTGTGAATACCTTTTGAACTTCATTAAAAATGTCCTCTCCTGTAGTGGTTCCTTTTAGCGGCTGTAAAGCAAGCAATTCCTCAGTAATAGTGAATTCTTTATCAACACCTCGAATAAATATAGCCAGTTGAGCTATGTCAGACAAATCGGTGCTCTCGTCTAATGCTATGGAAAATGATTCAATACCAGTCATACGGCCAGTCAATGTTGTTTTTATATCATTAGCCATCATTTCTATACGTCGTACAACGGTTCGTCTTGACAAACTAATTTTTTCAAATTCATTTTTCTTTTCAGGACACAAAACACTGCAAACTTCTGACATACACTCCTTGATAAATTCTCCTTCGGCAAATGGTTTCAATGACTTTGCCAATTTTGAACTAACTATAAAACTAGCTTTCACAACATTATCAAGTTGTGTTCTTTGTCTATGAAATATTTGCTGCTGTTTTTCCAAATTTGCGGTAAGTTTCTGGATTTTGTCTTTTCTTATTTGTCCTGTCAGTGAGAGCAGCGTAGGATGCTTAGTTGAGTAATGCCTCTTTATATTGAATTCTTTCATCACCGAAATGGATTCATTACACATCAAACAAATAGGCTTACCATTGTGCAAGATAAAGAAGAATTCTTCAGTCCATTTTTCTTGAAACTGGCGACCCTCTGCATCTACTTTTCGTTTCCTTCCACCAGACATCATTTTCATTTACTTATCGTTCGATAAACTTAATAAGAAAATAGGTATAATTAGTAAGCACTCAAGATGCACACAAAGTCACAAAGCAAACTTATCACCACGGTAGCTCGAATAGGACTGAACTAAGTTCCGGCCATCCACCCGCTTATATAGGCAAAATGAAGGAATGATCTAGAATCGTCTAGTGTAGAACAATACAATTGCGAAGCAATAATCCTTTGTTGCGCCGCCAGTGTGGCGGCAAACATCAATGGCTTTGAACTTTGATGTTTGCCGCCTCACTCTTTGATGATCACCGCCACTCGGCTTGCTCGCTCACTTGATTCCATGAGTATGAGTAAGTAGTGTATTTTTTTTTTTTAAATTGGGTTTTTCAAAATGTCTCGCGGGCCGGATCAAATCTTACAGCGGGCCGGATCCGGCCCGCGGGCCGGCTGTTGCCCACATACGTTCTATAGTCTCTACCTTATGTCGTTGCCGGGTTGTTTGTCAAATGACTGGTCACAATTACACTTAAGGTATTTAACAGGTCTACACAGCATATGAGGGGAATTGAAACAGCTATGACCAGTTGATCGATGGGTCTGTAGCGTAGCTTTGTTTTAAATTTTATTTTTACATCAATTATGAACTATAGTATAATCCATGCCAGTTTCGGGAATGAATGATTGCGACTAAAATACTGTGTAATCATACACACTGTACTGTCATCATAAATACTGACTGATTTAATTTTTTTAAACCATCCTGCTCAATTACAATCGGTTTTAAAAAAATCTAAATATAAAAACTATTGACATAATATTGACGATTGAATCATTATAGAACCACAATATAATGTATAATATAATCATACAGTCATGTGAAAAACGATTTACATTGTACTTTTTTTCCAATACACTGTATATCTTCGCCAAATTAATTAGACATTCATTTAGTCAAATAGTCCTTCGATCGAGCACCACTTTTATCTATATTTTGAACACACGTTAATTTCCATGTCCCTGTTCGGGAAGTCACTTAGATATGACATACTTGCATGTAATTGACTATCTTAAATTGAAAAAAATACAATATGCTAGTACAAATAATTAATTGGTATGTAAGAATTGATTCACAGACACCCTTTGATGACTTAAATAAAAGTCTCTCCCTTCTGTATTGACAATTAATTTACTAATTTACATTAGGAAAAGTTCTTATGAACTTAGTACACTGAAAATCGCCTTTACTAAGCATAAAAATAATTGAAAATATCTCAAAAATATAAAACCTATTGAAATAACTCAAACCAAATTAAAAAACCCGATTCATATTGCTGGCTTCCAAAACTTTACTTTACTTTAGTATTTTTTGATTGTTTTTTTTTTCTTGCGTTACATCTGTAATGACTCTTCGACCTTGTGGATTAATCATTAAGCATGTGAGCATTAATCATTAAATAGGTTGAAAACAATGACTGGAGCTTATTTGCCAGAACAATTAATATTGACGATAATAGATTTTTTTTGAAAATTTAGTTATAATTTTCTAATATTGTACATATTTATTTTAGTATCTTTTCACGTAAAAATATTTGAAATTATTTACACACATCAGAATAGCATTCATTCTAAACAATCAAATATAGTCGTTTCCTAAAAGTCACAGTTACTTTGGATAAATTTAAAGGTTGATTATATTTGACGTGGGGGGAGATTTTTTAAATAATTATTTTATACTCGTTTGTAAAAAAAAAAATCATATCATCGAAAGAATATTTGTAAAATCTAAAAAAAACAATGTATACCAAAAACCATTTGGGAGATTGTAATATATAATGTTGCTGCGGGACTGCCTAAAGGTTATGCTGATTCGAAAACTGAGTGAAAGCCTTCCTAATCTGAGGACTGGTCGAATGACCTTATCCCAGAAAGACGGTGGGAAGAAAAACCCCCGTTTGAAGAGGGTTTCAGCAGTCGGTTGTTTTTTAGCTGAAAATACTTAAAACTTCTTTGACACTTTTTACTAGAGAAAACCTGGGGGGCACAGATCTCTAGTTATGGCACATTCGAGAAAGAAATTAAATTAATAAATACTTTTCGGTGCTTTTCCTTGTTTATAGTTTCAAAACACATTATAAATCAGAAATGCCAACATTAAATTTGGACAAGTTGAAAATAACGATATAAAAAACTTAAATAAAGAATTTAAAGCAAGCCTTGTATAGAATGGAGGAAACATTGATGGCTTTATGTAACTCTACCATGACTTAATGCTTATTTTCAAAGAGATTTATCACCTTTCGGAGTAAACATGGTCTGCCGCGTTATTATGGACAATTTATGGGATTTAAGGAACGAGAACATGGAAGCAATGAGCTTAAGTCATTTGAAAACTTTAAGTGATGCAACAAGCCATGCCATCCATGGACACCTCCATCGCCACTCTGGTCTAGCCAAGTTGAAGTTGGCAACAAATTCTAGTCCAGGTAACAAAGGTAAAATAAATCATATAGTTTTGAATTTCAGTACAGTTGTGAATTGAAGTGTTCTGTACAACACACAAAAAGTTCTAACCAGTTGGGGGGGGGGGGTTGAGCAGTTTGAAGGTTTTTTGTTTTTCTCGAATATCTCGGAAACTATCAACTTTAGCAAAAGGTATTTTATAAGCAAAATTAAAGTACACACAATTTTCCAGAAGAAATGTTCTATTCATTTTTTTCATAGAGTCAGTAGATTAGGAGATAGAGGGGGATTGCAAGTTGAATTTGCCAAGGTGAGCGTGTTTTACCTGTGAAACTTATTATGATATTTCGAATATTGTATTATGCTTCATCCAACTCTTATCTACACTAAGCACTTCAAATTTGAGAGAGTATCCAAGTTGTAAAAATGAAACGAGACTCTTTCCAGGTTGAAATATCATTTTCAGTACAAGTAGGTAGTTTACAGTACTGTTTTCGTTTTGCTGATTATTACATGCCCACCATATTTCTGGGACAACTTCGCTCTAATATAAGCTACCGTTGGCTTTTCGTCTGATGAATTTTGCTACAGCAGTTCATCCAAAGAAAACTGGTAGTCACCGTGTTCATCCAAATACTTATAAATCACCTTCGTCGTACTGTAATTTTTTCATCTTTAGGGTGAACTCTTGGGACCTTTCTTGGTAGTCCATGAACCAAGAAGAAATTGACAATACAGTCATGGAGGTAAAAAGCATTATTCGCATGTTGGTGCCCTACAACGTCAATTTAAACGTCTTGAAACCATTACCCACCCATTCCTCTTCTTTTAGAGTATCACGTTCAGAGGACATAAACACTGTTAATCGGCACTAAAATGTTTAAAACTTTCACTGAATTTAGCGAAGTTTATAACTAATTGAAAGAATAGGACGAAAAAAAACCCTTGGGGCTTTCCAACTTATAAAGTTATTCACTATTCACGTTACTTCAAATATTATTTATTACCTATAAATAAATTGATGAAATTTAATTACTGTCCATAAATATACGTTTTAGAGCTAAAAAATGTGATCTGCTAGACAATTTTTAACATTTGATTCCGCTCTATTTCCCTAACTACTGAATCTATGACAAATATGAATATATCCTCTTTTATAGGAAATTTAATATTCTTTAATTTTGCATAGCTTTTTGCTAAAGTTAATAGTTCCCAAGATATTTGCGTAAACCCCCAAAAAGGTACCTTCAAACTGCACTACCCCTTCATCCCCCACCGGTGGGAACTTTTAGTATGTTGTACAGAACACTCTAATGAACAACTGTACCAAAATACATACATAACTATATATTTTTTTTTCTAATCATCGAGTTTTGTCCTTCGTTGATTGGCGTAATATCCTCGCAGGACTCCACACATGTCCTATATGTAATGACAACCCACTCATAGTCAAATGTTTCACATGCCCGAAATACACAAAGAAACGGAGGAATAACGACATAAAAACTACAACCACACTTACTAAAGCAAGTCAAGCAATGAACACCATATAGTACCTAGAAATCGAGATCATCAGTAATTTATAAGCCCAAGAGTTGTCACCAAGGCGACGATTAATAAATTTAAAAAAGGATCACGTGAACTTTATAAGTGGGGATTTATCGCCCTTATTGCACCTGCAAGCATGATGGGTCAACATTGAATTATTTCAGGCAGTGGCTCAAGTTCACATTACATATCTATACAATAATTAAAATATGGATGTGTGTACTCACAGATGACATACAGACAGGCCACAGCAGCCAGCATTACGAGGATGAGCGCGGCTGCGCAATAGCAAGGAAAACGGTACTGCCCACCGAACTTCCTGGTGAACCTTATGTCTGAATCCGAAGAGAGGATCGAACTGGGCGTCTCCGACCTTGGATACTGTAACACATATATAATACATTATGCATCTAACGAATATGTCATTAGATAATGGTAGGTTGTTTTAGAAACATCAAATGTAGAGATGAAAGCTGGTGCCATCTCACGATTAATTTTGAAACCTCACGGTCTCACGCGGGACCTTTAGAAGAACTGTTCACGTGCTGGCTGGTGATCTCTGATCTGTGACTGCTTATGAAAAATAAAATAGAACTACCAAGAGGAAAAGTTTTCATGAGGTATGTTGGGTAGGTACGGGGTAGTTTGGGCTACGGTATATAGAGGTACATTAATAGGGATTAGGTTAAATACTGTCAGGTTATTTTGAGCTCACTTGGAGGCAACATTGAGGTATATATCTTTCAAGCCTCCTAACACTTTTCTCTTATTAGCTAGATGTTCATGAACGTTTAGCTGTTATTTTCAGGCTTAGTGACCTATATACTTGTCCACAACAGACGCACGACTGTGAAATGCATTTCTCATTTTTGGTTTAAAAGGGATCATAAAAATGAAAACAATTATCAAAATAAAAAAATCAAGAAACCGGGTATTCAAGAATCGCCACTGTTGGAAATAACTGAAATAGATTCTTCAAATGAGTTTTTCTTTATGAGTGAATAAAATTGTCTTGGTTTACGGAAAGCTCATTTTTAGCCACTTTTACTCTGTGTAATGCATTTTGGCGTTTTTACATAATATACGCTACCTGGTGGAGATTTCTTTATCTTATAATAAAAAAAAAACTTTCTATTACTATCTATTTCTTTGCAAATATTACTACTTTAGTAATATATAGTAGTTTTAGTTAGATATTTCGATTCTAGTTATTTTAGTCTCTACTTGACTAGTTGTCTCATAAAACAATTTTTACTAAAAAAGAATCATTTATTGTTTTGTATGGTACTTAATTCGTGAGCTGCTAACTATCATAGGCCCCTAACCATATCCAAAACGGTCACCTGCGTACATCTCGTGTCAGGCCCGGACTACAAATCCCCCCCCCCCCTGCAAAAGCTTCACAAGAGGCCCCTACCGGGTGTTCCGAGGGGAAAATTTTTAAACTAAAGGCTTATAAATCACATTTACACAATTGTGGCACTTAAAATCTAGAGCAAAGTGTTGGCAAGTTCTTTTCATAAAAACAATTTTTTTCCTTCCTTCCATTATGCCATATCACAATTGAAAATTACTGAAGATCACGTTTAAGTTTTAGAAGATAACAATAAAACAACGTATTGGTTGATAGAATCGTAGACAGATAATTTTTGACATTTTTATTTTCGATTAAACAAATGAACATTTAAACTAATACGTGTATATGTTTTATTGGACATAAACACACACATACATACCGCACAAAAATATATAGGTAAAAAAATAGGTGTTGAACTACATTTATAAAAAAGCGAAAATCTAGAGTATAGAAGTAGTGTATAGAAGTCAGCTGTTAAAGTTAGTTATGTAAATAAAACCTTCAATAGTAAGTACCTAGGTATTTTTGGTCTTTCCTTCTTGCTTTCATTGGCTGCAAAACATTGCACAGTTCCGGTTATCCAGTTCTGAGACTTCTGCATGGCTTATGGCCCTTATCTAAGCACTTGGCTTATAATATCATTCGCAGTGACTTTTTGAGTCAAATGCTCAAAAATGCCTCGGTGGACCGTTAAATTGTAACTGTTATTAGAACTTGCTAGTATAGTGTACTAAACGTTCTTCTACTTCAATACCTCTGTTGTAAAAATTAAGGGGAAATAAAACGGATAGAAAGTATTATATAAAACATCTCGGAACGGGCGTGGTATTCGAAATCCTTGTGGCCCCCCTTTCAGGGTTTCAGGCCTCCCCTGGGGTTTTTCGCGATGCCAAAATCCGACCATGCCTCGCGTATAATTACGGCAATAGTGTTCAGAAAATGGATTTTAATTATTGAAAATGGAACAAAAAACTTTTGACGATGTTGCTGGAATAATCGTACCGCAACATCTGGTCGTAGTCCTCTGGGCTGTGCTTGCTTCAGCCTTGACATGAGAAAAGCAATAGTATCGTTAGTATCTGGGATCCCTTAGTATTTTCTAGACAGGTTGTTATTATGAGCCACCCTTGACTAATTTTCAGAGCTAACGAAACAACTACTCACTTTCCGTTCAGGGATCGAACCCCAGCCTTTCACAACCTGAAGCACATTACCCATTTGTATCGTAGTCTAATTAGTTTCCTTATTCATCTGAAAGTTAATCGATGTAGCGGAATATACATAGTTTTCAAATTTGAGAGATAACAACTACGGATTTCGTTTATAATATCTCCCCCTATTAGGAACAAATACAAGTTGAATTTTGTATCATTGTCGTGCTAAAATGTATTGTTAAAAGGAGATTTAAATTTAGAATATATGTTATACAACATAACCTTTTGCAGATGATGAACCTCAAAAGTAGGTGGGCGAGGGCGACCTTTATACGTACAGGTGCGGAGGTGTCGAAAGATAAGTGGGCCGCATGGTTCCTTTTTCTTCAGAGCCTGTTTGCAGTAGCCATTTGTCAGCTAAGAATATTTTTAGCCCTGTTTGCATATTCCACAAAAGCTTCCTTTGAAGAACTGTCGAGAAATTGCGAGCTCCTGATGACACATAGCAAAATTCCATTCTTCTTTTTTTCCCGAACAACTTGTGAATTATAACTAAATGCATACCGTAGACATCGGAAATATTTAGGGGTTAGTAGTAAGGTTTAAATATTTTAAATAAGATCTTAATTTGTCAGGTCTTAGATCTTCGGTTCTAAATTGAAAATTAAAAACTTGTTGAAAACAAAATACCATTGCTGACGTTGTAATGGGGCTAAAAGTAATCGTCAAAGGCGCGAGGAATCAGAAAATGCAACATATAAAATTAGATATCGGATCTTTGTTTTTCGGATGACTCTTCGAAGTGTTAAATTATAGTGAATCGATTAATTATAAATGGATGTGTATGACAGCTCTCAACCTGCATAATTTTGTAATTGAGTGTATAGACATTTGAGAATTGCAAGGGCCATAAGTACAATTAAAAGTTAAAATGAATATTTGAAAGTCTTTTTATAGCAGTTCACCTGTGCCTGAAATGATTTTTCAAACAAGCCCCATTAGAATAGGGCCATCTAAATTTTTACATTTTGTTTTTAAATTTTTCATTTATTATATTATTTTTTTATATGTTGCATTTTCTGAATCCTATCACCTTTGACGATTACTTTTAGCACCATCAAAACGCTACCAATGGTATTTTGCTCTCATAAAGTGTTAAATTTTCAGTTTATTTTAATTTATAAATATTGTCTTGATTGCTGTAGTATTTTATCTTTTCACGTGGGGAATTCTCACTTTTTATTGCACCCTCACATAGCATTTCGAGTTTGTATATAAATCTACCATTAATACTACAAGCTATTTTTATAACTTTTAACTTTGTCCTTAGAAAGAGTCATCATTCCTATAAGAAAATAGAACATCAATTTTTCGTAGAGTTTCTGGGTAGTTGTTATTTTAATAGTTTCTCATTCTTTGCGATATTTGAAACTCAAATAGAAAATTTTTGGAATTTTTGTTGAGTTGGTTCAATTCTCTATCTACAAATACCATATTCGAATTCCATCTGAAAGTTCCTGTCAACTTTCTCCCTTGAAAGCTGACTTGACGGAGTCTTTTGGTCCTAATGACAGTTCGCTTTAAAGGTTCCGTTAGATGAAAAAAATACCCAGGAACCCTTTTAAGACAGACAGGGTGTTTTGATCGCTCAACCGTGGCACGGCTCAGCAGTTTCTAATTCAGAAGTGGGCAGGGGGAATCGGGCCCAAATCTTTCCAGCGGTGACCACACTTAGGTACTCCACCACCAAAGGCTGAACTGAGGTTAGACTAATTCCTATTTCCAGAGAGAAGAGAGAAGAAGAAATACATTGCTCGTTTTAGAACATGAACCTTCTTACCACTAACATCTATCCATGAGGTCAACTACTGATCTATATAGCAGTGGCCGAGACCTTCCGATACTAACCTTGCATTAGACAGATAATGTTCGATGTTTATAGGATAGCATACAAAGAGGTAGAACCTGCTACATATAAACAATTCAAATTGTTCCCATGACCTAAGACCCTTTGGATCTTAACCACAGCCTCATCAAGGCCAGGTGCCACTGCCGGCTTGATCCCAGATCCCGTTCACTTATCCATGGATACATTAGGCATTGCTAGCGTTCTATCATCGGAATTAATCGCACTTTTATAAATTTACTAAAAGTAAGCTTCAAATGTGTTCACGAGTGAATTCTTGTCACAAGTGGTTTTTTTCAAGTCCACTGCTTAACCAAGAGACTGGACATTTGACATAATATTCTATTTTATGACCCATTTGAACAACTTGTAAAATACTGATAACTTCAGAAAGATAATCAAAAGTCACTAATTTTAATTCGGTTCGTAAACTAAATCAATTGCTAGTAAACAAACCAATTTTTAGGACATAGGTGGACTATAAATACTGAAAGACATACAAATAACCACTTTTTTTTTTCTAAATGAGCTATTTAGTAATCAATTACTTGTAATTAAAAGTTGTTATTTCCTGTTATATTTAGTCAGTTTATCGAACATGTGAGTATATCGACACCCTGACGAACTATACATTAACAATTCAAAATCGGCTATTTTTTAGATAATTTACATTATCTACTATAAACATTTACAGTTACAAGTCGACGAATCTTTAAAATTTCAAAAAACTTCAAACGTGATTGTTCGAAAACCATGTTTCTCCAGTTGTTTCATTACAGTATACTACTCTACTGAAGTCCAAAGAAGGCGTACTTCGTAAGCCTTTTACGAGTATGTGTGAAAATCTCAAGGTGTTCGAATGTCCAATAATTGAATTTAAGTATTAATTCAGGTAATATTTCACTTCTGAACATCAAAAGCAAAATTTCATTTTATTGTTTCTAGATTTCAGAAACATACCAAAATGAAAAAAAAAGTAGTTAGTTTAGTATGTAGTTTACACAATTCGGGGTTTCGATAATCTTACGATTAATTTCCAAGGTTTCATTGAATTTAATTTATTAGCACGCACATTCAAAAACAGTTTCTCTACGGCAGTGTTACATAAATATTAAAAAAAAATAAATATCTGACTGGGTTTTTTGAAATTATAGCCCACTAAACCCCCAACATATTATTCATATCCTTAATCAACCCGTTCTTTAATTGTATGATACCCTACTTAATATGATATGGTTTTTTAATATCAAGAAATTAATTAATTAATACCCCCATAATAACACTGTATGTAATGTTAGATCCAACAGGAACTGTCCCTGGTGGAACAATAAACTTGGCAAGTTAAGAGCTCTTACACGTAAACTCTTTAACGCGGCCAAAAGATCAGGCAGATGGGACACTTATAAACGTGCACTCACTGATTATAACAAAGAAGTCAGAAAGGCTAAAAGAAGGGCGTGGAAGAAATTTTGTAGCGAAATAAACGATACAACTTCCATGTTTAGAGTAAATAGGATCTTATCCAAGCAGTCTGACAGGGGAGTATTGGGCTCCGTCAGGGTGGGAGGGGGCTATACGGATTCTGAGGAGGGAACCCTCGGTGCCCTGGCGCGCGCGCATTTTCCTGGCTGCGGACTGATGGATACGATTAATAATGACCCTACCAACTGTGAACACACTGGTTGCAAGGGTAACTGGGCAGAAGCAAATAAAATTGTCAATTCTGCAAGAGTGGAGTGGGCAATCAATTCTTTTGCTCCCTTCAAATCACCTGGTACTGATGGGATTTTCCCAGCCTTGCTACAAAAAGGCCTACCAGTAATTAGGCCCCTTATACTTACCTTGTTAAAGGGAAGCTTGGCACTGAGCTATATTCCAGTAAGCTGGAGGATGGCAAAAGTGTGTTATATACCAAAACCTGGGAAAGAGTCCTATGACGAACCCAAGTCTTACAGACCAATATGTCTGACTTCTTTTTTGATGAAGACCTTGGAAAAGGTCATAGACAGACATATTAGGGATGGAATACTGGTAGAACGACCGCTCCATAGCGCTCAATTCGCTTACCAGGCAGGAAAATCATGTGAAATTGCTCTCCACCACCTGGTTTCCAGGATTGAGAGATCCCTAGTTCACAAAGAAATAATGGTAGGCATCTTTGTTGATATAGAAGGTGCCTTTGATCGCACACCCTATAACACTATGGCATCGGCCTTAGAAAGAAAGGGGATTAGTTCCTTAGCCTCTAGCTGGATAAACACCATGCTAGAGAATAGGATTTTACAATCACAATTGGGACAAACCAAACTGTGGATGAAGCCAGTAGGAGGATGTCCACAGGGAGGGGTGTTATCTCCATTACTGTGGTGTTTGGTCGTTGACTCATTGTTAACAAACCTAAACTCTGCAGGGTTCTACGCACAGGGATATGCTGATGACATTGCTGTGCTCATAGGGGGCAAGTTCTCAGAAACCATTTCTGAGTTGCTTTCCGCATCGATGGATCTTTTGAGGGATTGGTGTGAAAAGAATGGTTTAGGAATCAATCCCCAGAAGATAAATCTCTGTATCTTCACTAACAAAAGAAATGCTATAGTTAGACCACCCTATATAGGGGGGACACAGGTAAGCATTTGTAGTGAGGTAAAGCATCTAGGGGTTACTCTGGATAGTAAATTGGACTGGTCCAAACACATCAGGAATACTACTATGAAGGCACTTCGATGCCTCTATGCATGTAAAAGGGCTGTGGGTAGGACCTGGGGACTACAACCCAGAATGTTATTCTGGCTATATACCGCAGCAGTGAGACCAATGGTGCTCTATGCCTCTATGGTGTGGTGGCACAGAGGTAGCATTAGTAAAAATAAAACTTTGCTTGGCAAATTACAGAGGCTCTCATGTCTCATGATTACTGGTGCCATGAGTACAACTCCTACTGCTGCAATGGAAGTCTTATTGAACTTGAATCCACTGCACATAGAAGTAGAAGCGCAAGCCTTGAACGTGGCTTACAGACTTGCGAAATCAGGAACAAGATCCAAAGTCATGACTCACATGGGGCATGGGAACTTGTTCAGAAGAATTGATGAGGACGAGGTGCTGTCAATGCACTCTGACCTACAAGTTAAGAAACACACAGACGTCTTATACTGTGCGGTAAACACAAAGACCAAACCACATAAACTGTGTAATGGGATTAATTGCTATACAGACGGCTCACTAACAGAAAACGGATCAGGGGCCGGCATATGGAGGAAAGATAAACCAGAATCTGGGATTTCTATTCCTTTAGGTAGACACACCTCGGTCTTTCAGGCCGAAGTGATGGCGATCAATGTCTGTACCCAAACCTTAATTGGGGAGGGTGTAAGAAACAGACTGATCACAATTTTCACGGATAGCCAGGCTGCAATTGGCGCCCTGAGAAGCTATACGACCAGATCTTATTTGGTTGAGGAGTGCAAAAACAACCTAAACACACTCTCGCTAGCCAATAAGGTTAGAATCGACTGGGTGCCAGGACACACAGGCATCACAGGCAATGAGAAGGCAGATGGCCTTGCAAGGGTGGGCTCAGAACAGACACCTCTTGCACCTGAACCCATATGTGGTATCAGCCTCAGCTACGCTAAAAGGCGTATAAAATTAGCTTTAGAGGACAGGGCAAGACTCTCTTGGAGAGAAACTAAGAAACAGGAACACTCGAAACTGTTTCTTGATGGACCCTGTAAGAGAAGAAGCTCAGCACTTCTATCAATGGACAGGTGGACACTCAAAAGTGTGACAGGACTCTATACAGGTCACTGTCGGTTAAATAAACACCTCTTTAATTTGGGGATAGTTGGATCACCAATCTGCAGATTCTGCAAGAAAGAGGGAGAAACGGCACGTCATATAATATGTGACTGTGATAACCTAGCTAGAAGGCGATACCTTCACTTTGGCAGTGATCGCATTGTAGACCCCAAACTATGTGAACTGATCGATCCATTCGGTATCCTCAGATTTGCAAGGGCCGTGGGCCTGTCACATATATAGGACAGGGACATGGACGGCGCACAATAGGTCTCACTGAGGCCGCGGTGCACAAATGCCGGTACAAAATAATAATAATAATAATAATACCCCCTAATTATGCTTCATACTGATGAGTAATCACATGGAATCCCATTATAAAAATTCATGATTTTAGGTCAAACAGGGGACTCACAATCACCAGGACAGGCAGACGCACATGTGAAAACATAAGGGATTACTATTTCATGTTTGACCCGTCATATGCAATTCCTATTCCCTAGTTTGCATATTTAAAATACACCAGGGTATCAAGAAACCAATGCCCTTATTCTTTGTCGAACTAGAGCGAACAGCTGGAGTGGAGAAAATCTACGAGCTTAACCACTTATACTACACAAGAGTACAGGTCGAAAAGCCTTACCCGAAACGAGACATCGTCCAATGCCATAATTGCCAGGCATATAGGCACACAAAATCATACTGCTACCACCCTCCCAGGTGTGTAAAGTGCAGTGGGCAGCACAAAAGTGAATTGTGCAAGAAGCCCCTACAATCACCTGCTGTATGCGTGCTATGTCAGCAAGGCCACCCGGCAAACTATAAAGGCTGTGAGGCTTATAGAATTCTAAAGTCCAGAAGTGAACAACGTCGTCGTCCTGAAGAAGAAAAATCAGCCACAGGTAGCCCAAGAAGCGCCCCCACCAGAAGTTTGAGGCCTTCAGTCTCTTTCGCTGACGCAGTTAGGAACAGAGAGCAGCCACAGGCACTGCCCACTCCTCCTCCGCAAGTTCTTCTTTCCCAGCACTCCGCTCATCCCAGCAACCAGCAAACTCTATCCCATCCTCAACCACACATCTCGCATATCCCGCCACCTTCAAGCTCTTCAGATCTCACCAGCCTTTTAACCTCATTCCTTACAGAGTTCAGAACCCTAATTACACCTCTCATTTCCCTTCTTACAAATCTTGTCTCCTACCTTATCCCCGTTAAACAAAATCCATAAGTGGATCCTTCCGACTCCTTATCCATTCTCCTTTGGAATGCGAATGGTGTTCGCACCCACACTAACGAACTGACAGCACTACTTCATGACAAAAACATCGATGTAGCTCTTATTACTGAAACAAGACTTACAAGTAAACGACCATTTACCGTTCGACAGTACCAGACTTATCGAACTGATCACCCAGATGGAAGAGCTCATGCAGGTACCGCTGTCATTGTCCATAACTCCATATCCCATCACATAGTTCCTTTGGTAGCACATGATTTCCTTCAATCCACTGCAGTGTCAATCACCACCCTCACTTTTCCCCTCACTCTAGCATCAGTGTACTGCCCTCCCAATAAATCCATTCCCGATTCCCAATTCATCTCCTTTCTAGACTCCATCGGGCATCGTTTCCTTGTGGGTGGGGACTTTAACGCAAAGCACCAACACTGGGGCTCAAGATCCACAAATACACGAGGACGTGCTTTGCTGTCTGCACTCACACGGAGACATTGCTCCACTATCTCTCCTGACACAGCCACCTATTGGCCATCAGATCCCAACCGAAATCCAGATCTCCTTGACTTTTTCTTCTACAATAGTTTAGGAACACTAAACTATTCACTCAAGCGCCTCGATGACCTCTCCTCTGATCATAGTCCTTTATTATTAACCATTTCCCTAAGACCAATTCACAAACTGCCTCCCCCTTCATTTATTAGGGGCCCAGTTGACTGGGACCACTTCCGTCAGCTTCTTACAGAGTCCGTAAACCTCAAATTATCCCTGAAAACATCCCAAGACCTAGACGATGCAGTGCATTCTTTCACTACTCTGGTCCAGAGGTCGGCTTGGGAGGCATCGTCACCCCATCGTCACCCAAGAATCCACAATCATAATCGTTTACCTCAACATCTCAAAGATCTAATCAAATCCAAACGCCGCTCTAGAACAGTGTGGCAAAGATCCCGGCATCCTGCTGATCGCCGCTCGTACAATCAGTACTGCCGATTGGTAAAGCGGCGATTGGCATCCTTCCGTTCTGATTCTTTCAATTCCTACCTCTCCTCTCTGTCTACCAGGGATAACTCCTTGTGGAATGTAACCAAAAAAATCCTAAAGTATCAACCTGTTTCACATCCACTCCGTCGTGATGATGGGTCCTGGGCGGCCTCGGATGGAGATAGGTCGGAGGAATTTGCTCTGCATCTTACCCATACTTTCACACCTCACCTTTCTCATCAAAGCCATACTCACAGCAAAACTGTGGAAGATTTCCTCACTTCACCTATTCCTCTCTCTCTTCCACCAAAAGCCGTTAATCCCTCTGAGGTCAAATACCTTCTGAAAAACTTACCTTACAGAAAATCCCCTGGATATGATCTCCTAACTCCTCAAATTCTCAAACAACTTCCTCCTAAAGCCATAACCTTCCTAACCTACATATATAATTGCATTATCCGAACGACACACTTTCCTCTCCTCTGGAAACATTCCATTATTGTCCTATTCGCCAAACCCGGTAAACCACCCAATGACGCCTCATCTTACCGTCCAATTAGCCTACTCCCTATCCTCTCAAAAATATTTGAGAAACTCCTACTAAAACGTCTACTTCCAATTGTTGAATCCAAAAACCTTTTCCCACACACCAGTTTGGTTTCCGCCAACGACATTCCACTGCTCAACAAGGCCTTCGCGTTGTTGATCACATCTCCTCAGCCCTTGAAACCAAAAAGTATTGCACTGCTGTCTTTCTCGATATAGCTCAAGCTTTTGACAGGGTTTGGCACGCAGGTTTGCTCTACAAGCTCAAAAGACATTTACCACAGACCCTTTTCCTAATCCTACAGTCCTACCTTTCAAACCGCTTCTTCCAAGTCCGCTGTGGCTTAGAATACTCTAACTACTATCCCATAAATGCAGGAGTTCCACAGGGCAGTGTCCTAGGCCCCATCCTCTATAACCTATACACCGCTGATGTCCCTTCTACTTCCAACACCTTCTTGGCAACATTCGCAGACGACACTGCAGTCTTGTCATCCCACCCAGACCCCGACATAGCATCCCATAACCTTCAAAAACACCTTGACGAGATCGAGTATTGGTGCAATCAATGGCGGATCAAAGTTAATGAAGCAAAATGCTCCCACATTACCTTCACCCTTTGTCGCAAGACTTGTCCATTAGTTTATTTTAATTCTATTCCTCTCCCAGTAACCGAGACAGTACGGTACTTAGGCTTCCATCTCGACAAACGACTGACCTGGAACCCACATACGAGACTAAAAAGACAAGAACTAAACAGACGCTTTGGACAACTGTACAGACTACTTCAAAGGACATCCCATCTCTCAATAGAAAATAAACTACTAATCTACAAAGTTATACTTAAACCAATCTGGACATACGGAATAGAGCTATGGGGGACAGCAAAAAAGTCGAACATCAAGCGTATCCAATCCTTTCAATCCAAAGTCCTGAGAACAATAGTAAATGCCCCTTATTATGTCAGCAACAAAACCCTTCATAACGACCTTAATATACCCTACATTCTAGAACTCATCCCTTCCAAATTTATGAAATTCCACAGTAGCCTTTCCAACCACCCTAATCCTGTAGCACAGTCTTTGCACTGCGCCACTCATCCCTATAATCCTCCTCGGAGACTGAAACGGCAGTGGCCTCGTGACCTGCTATAATCGCGTGACAGTGGGAGTCCTGGCAATGGCCAATTTCTCCAATCATGTCCTAGTATGAATGAGCGAGTGAATGATGACTGTAAATATGGTATGAATGAGATCATTTATCTGTATTATTATTGCCTTATAAAAGGCAGATTGTAATTATTTCACAATAAAGTTCTGATTTTTGAAAATACACCAGGATCAATTTCCATACGGACTAAGCTATAAAGGATAATTGATTATTCAATTAGAGCGGACGAATAATCAGGACCCAACAAGGCCGATACATTTAATGCTGACCTTCACCTCTCTTCGAGACCAAGGGCAATCAGGCTTCCTCGTGGGTGTGTCGAGTTTGTCTCAATGTATTATCTATTTATTATGTATGCAGATTGCACTTGACACGCTGTCTGAGTTCGGCCCACGCGGAATAGTCTGTTTATCCCTATCTTTCCAGCCTTCATTGCGGAACGGTAGCCATTGGTAAGGCAGAATTTCGGAAATACACTTTGAAAGAAGAATTCCACAACCTTTTCTAAAGGCTTATGTGAATAAGTGGTCCTATTCATTAAGGAAGTATGGAATAGATGAAGTGATGCTATGTCGACTAGGGTCTTCTCGCACACCTGTCTGGTGTTGAAGCATTCTACTTTAGTCTGCAGATGTCTGGAGAAATGCAGAATGACTGTAATTTTCTCTTTCCAAAAGGGAAAAAGCTAGTTACATAGTAGGAACGGAGGAAAATTCACCAGCCGACAACCTAGTATATCTGGGAATTAAAATGGACAGACACCTCCATTTTAGTAACCATTTTGCGAAGAAGTTGAAGCATACTCGCACGAAGTCTTACCGGCTTACGCATTTATTGACTTCCTCCAATCTATCACTGCGTCTCAAGCTACTGATCTACAAGAGTATACTCAGGCCTACTCTGCTGTATGGTGCACCGCTATTTCGTTATCTGACGTATACGACAGCTAAGAAACTCCAACAATTCCAAAACGGTATACTGATGAAAGTGGTCAGAGGTACTTCATTCGAGCAGCAAAGAAACAGTGAGCTTCATGAGATATTTGAGCTGCCTACGGTGGATGAATTCATCCAGCAAAATTTTTTCGACTCCTTGCAATATTTAACAAACCCGGTGTTTAACACGATAACCCCCGCTCCGTTCCCCCATCGATGGCAGGACGTTGTCGCGGCTGGAACACTTTAGTCTTAGGTTCTAGGTATAGGTTTTAGTTTGCTTTGTTTAGTTTTTAGTGTTTAGTGTCGGTGACAAGCTGAAGGTGAGCCTCATCACCTAGTGTTGTGGGTGTGTTTATAGACTTTTTTACTACAGATTGAAATGTATTTTATATTATGCCCTCCTTCGAATGCATCAGCGCATCGCAGTAAGAGGAGCAAACTGTAACCATATAATTTTTTGTTTATTGTATACTTATAAAAAATAAAAGAGGTATTGAAATTAAAAAAACAAAACAAAAAACTGGAGAAATGCATGATTGAACTTGAACCACGTCTTAGTAGAATGGCCAGCCTTCAAGGAGTGACGACAAATACTTGGCATTCAGAACGGAACAGGTAAAATAAAAATAGATAAATATCAAACATTCATCTCATGATATTTTGCTAACCAATTAAGTGAACGGATCCCCAGGTAGAACACCCGTCCTGCCAAGTGGAAGGGAAAAGAGCTTGAATGCTAGACAACTAACGTCTAAAACGCTAAAAAAAAGTAACACGATGGATAAAAATAAGGATTTATTTTCGGAGAGATCTTTACGGTAAAAAATATAAAAGAAGTTCGTAAGAGTTTACGGAAAACTTTTATGAATCCAATCGAAAAATATTTCGTTATCGATTTATAATAAAAAGTTCAGTAATATTTAACCAACGACAAGTGAAAAAGACGACTGAAGAAGAAAACAGGAAGCGGAAGAAAATTAAGATACTCCTTACATTGGATAAATCCACATAAATAGTAAGCTTTAAAAAAAGATCCTATGAACCAGGAATAAGGAAATCCACCCTGCTCAGTCGTCCAGAAGAAGATTGTAATCTCTTGGGAAATTCGACGGCTGGTGATTAAGGCGAAGGAAGAAACAAATACTTTCCCTACCGGACGATCTTCTCATCGGCACAAAGATATGAAGTAAGAACTTGTGGTGTTCATTGCTAACCCCGTAAGGAGACACTCGACATTAAAACATGTGCGGGTCTTAAGTCTTTCTTCCTGTGAGTGTGTTCTACGATCTTAAGTTTTAAATGTATACTCAACAACAGCTAGGATTACACATTATATAATTTGGCTATGATATAATGAGGGGAAATATGAAAAAGAATGAATCAAAATAAATTCATAGGTTTTTTTCGTTAATGTTTAAATTATTTTATTTGTTCAAAAACATCAAATATTTTATTGATTTTTTTTCAGATGTTAAAAAACTTTACACATCTCTAAATAGTTTTCTTTAATTTCTACGTTATTTATTTAGTATGATTATTGTAGCTTTATAGATCTATTTCGAAAAATAGAATTTAGTTTGTAACTGATCCAAGCCCAATTGAACAAGAGGAGGATATTCTATCGACATCCACTAGTCCAGAATACGTCTACTAAGTTTCCATGACTAAATATTTACAAAAATACTTAGTCATATGTACGCTCTTGGACGGAGGTTTCACTCGGATGACGATGCTATGAAAACAAAACTGACAACATACCCTAACATACCTTTCTCCTTTCACTGCGTTTCGGTGCTCCAGTGATCCGCAACTTGTTGATGCAGCGCAGTCGAAGAGAAAACATGAGGCAGTTAAACCGTTTGGGAAGCAACAGTCTAAGAGTGAGTTATTGCTCAGTGAGTCATGAAGTTCATTGTCAGCTATGAATCTATAAGAATACGAGAGTTTGTTGTAGGATCAGCATACACCGTCATATTACAGCTGTTAACACGCTCATATTTTTCAAATCAATTCATTTAAGTCAAATTAACCATAATCAATGTCATTGTGTTGCTATTACAGCAAAATCTTATATGGACATTATCACGTATTTTATTAAATATTTCCATTTGCTTTTGGTTTTCTCACATCTTTTTCGGTTTCTACTTGCAAGATACCACCTACATTATTTTGTATAAGTACTCTGTTTTACGTTTTACCTTATAGTTTGTTATATCCTTGATTTTTTACCTATAATTGTTATATACTTGATGTATATTATAGTATGATAATATATATGTTATATAGTATATGTATATATACATATACTATATATAGTATGTTATAGTTATATACTTACATCAGTTCATTAGCTACCCTCACTGCATTTCTATGTACTTCATATGGTTTTTATTACTGATTATTGTCAATCATATACTTTCTTTTCTTGTTATCAGGACCTTAAGCGGACATTCATGATTTCCCAACAAAAACTCTTCCACTTATTTACGTATTCGTATTTCGTATTATTTACGTAGATTTGCACGCCTCACGAACCTTTTATCAACTAGACCGATCTTATCTAAGGTTCAGTGGCCACACAACATTTTTTTTGACATAAAGATTTCCTATCTTAAATTTTACCGTCCAAACTTTTTTAACAAGTTATATATGTAAGACAATTATTGAAGGTGGGGTGAATAAACTGAAATCAGTTTCTCTGTAAACAAAGTTAGCAATTTTATTCACTATATATTATATTATAACAATTATTAATATTGATTTACACAATCTTACCTGTAAACAAAGAAACGACAATTACAGTTTCTAACTATCAATTCTCTATTTACACTATTTTATTTTACACACTATTATATGTTCTGTTATCTCACATAACCTTCTCTATCTGATAACTGATGCTCCATCTGGTGGGGGCCAGTGGAAGCAGCACGGCAAATTCAAATGAAAGAGAGATCACTTTCATTACATCTCCCCTCTCTGAGGTGAAAATTCTTTGAAAATTTTCAGTCTGGTAATATCGGAAGTAATTTTGTTATGTGAAAGAATCCAGTTTCTTGCTTTCCTCTTCCGGTATTTATTTTATATATTGAATTTGATATCTTTTCTGTTATTTCAAAGGGACCAATTTTTAATTCATCTAGTTTATTCCTGTTCAATTTGTTGCCATTTTCTATATATACTGTATCTCCTGTGTTAAATTCCCAATGTTTTCTTGATTTATCAAATATTTTCTTGTTGTATTCATGAGACTTTTTTGTTCTTTCTAAGGCTAATTTACTGTCATTCATCCAGTTTTCTTTATTGTTTCTTTTTTTTAATTCTTCAGGTAAAATGCTAGTATCTGTGCCATCCAATAAATACTTGGGTGGAAAACCGGTTACTGTATGTTCTGTTTCATTATATTTATCCACACATTCTTTAGCGACTGTTGTCCAGGCTCTTTTCTTCCCTTTTTCGTTCATTTTACATCTGATTTTATTGACTAGAGTTTGATTTAGTCTCTCATTTAAACCATTGGAAAAGGGTGCATTAACTGCTGTAAATATCAATCGAACCTCCTTTTCCCTTAGGAAATCTTTGAATTCTCTTGAGTTGATTCCTGGGTATTGATCTGTAAGTATTATACCTATTTTCTCTGTTTCCAGCACATTATTTACTAACTTGATGAAGTCAGTGGCACTCTGAGTTTTTGGTGTTGAAATGAATGCATATCTTGTGAAGTGGTCAATAAGCAGGTGGAGGTATCTTTTTGTTGATCGTTGTCCTCCAAAACCTCCAATAGTGTCGATTGACATTATTTCGAATGGTTTTGTTGCTGGCCCTAGTTGTGACATTAGCCCATATTTTTCTTGCCCTCTGGATTTGTTTTTAATACATATTTCACAGGTTTTACATACTTTTTTTATATTTGCAGTTATATTTTTTGCTGTGTAATAAGGGCATACCCTATTCATCATTTGTTTAATTCCTATATGGCACCATTCAGAATGTATTTCTTTAATGAATTCTAAACTTAAGTTTTCAGATAAAATTATCTTTTCTTTATTTCTTACTTTTTTATAGAACACTCCATCTTTTTCTATTAATTTTGTTTTGGTGTTTTGTAATATTCTATTTTCCTCTTGATCTTTTTTAATTTCTTGTATTTTTATCAAATTAACTATTTTTAGGATTTCTTCTTTAATTTCAATTGGTTCTAATACCGGGTTTCTGCTCAAACTATCTGCTTCGGTATTATCCTTTCCCGGAATGTATTTAATTTCAAAATTGTATTGTGACAAATAGTAAGTTAATTCACCAAGTTCTTCATCCGTTCTTGCTCTTATGTTTAAATTTTCTAATGGTTTGTGATCTGAAAATACGGTGAATTTTCTTCCAATTAACCAGTATTGCCAATATTTTAATGCCTCTTTGATTGCCAAACACTCTAAATAAATTGCTTTTTTCCTTTTTTGCGGTTCGCTTAATTTTTTTGAAAAGTATGCTACTGGCTTTTCTTTTCCATTGTTTTGTACTTGTTTCAAAACTGCACCAATACCTTCTAGAGATGCATCTGTATAAATTCGTATTGGTAAATCATTATCAAATATTTCTAACACTGGTTGGGAACATAGCAATTTCTTTACTCCTGCAAAGGATTTTTCACACTCTTCCGTCCATAAGAATTTTTCATTTTTCCTTAATAATTTATGCAGTGGATCTAGCAATATCGAGCTTTTTGGTATATACTCGTGATAAAAATTAATTTTTCCTAAAAATTGTCTGATGTTCTTTTGGGTTTTTGGAGTTGGAAAGTTTTTTATTGAAATTAAGTTGTCCTTTATTGGTCTTACTGTATTGTGTTGTATTATGTGTCCAAGGTATTTTGCTGATTCTGCTGCAAATGTACATTTTTTAAATTTTAATCGGAAACCTTCATTGACTATTGCTTTTATTACTTTTTCTATATGTTCTATATGTTCTGTGAATGATTTCGAAAAAATTAAGATGTCATCTATATAATTTTCTGAAAAGTCTTTTAAATTGTGCTTTCTTAAGATGTTGGATAAAATTCTTTGGAAAATAGCTGGTGATGTCTTTAAACCATAGGGTAGGCATGTCCATTGGAAGTGCCCTTCTTGTGTGACAAATCCTGTTTTCTGTCTATCTTCAATGCGTAATGGAATTGACCAAAAAGCGGAATTTATATCTAGTGTGGTGAAGTATTTGCAGTTTCTTGTTTGTATTATTAAATCATCTATTAATGGGAATGGTTGAGCTTGTGGTATAACTAGTTTGTTCAATTCACGAAAATCTATACATAATCTTGATCGCTTGTTTTCATCTCTTTTGAATGCTAAGGTTACGGGGGCTGCGAATGGACTATAGGACTCTTCAATTAGATCATTTTGTAATAATTTTGCCACCTGATCTTCTATTTCCTTCTTATCTGCTATAGTACATCTATAAGGCCTTTTGCTGCAGAATCTGTCCACCAGTAAGTCAATTCTAGCTTCGTAATCCTTAACCGTGCCCACATCATATTTGTTCCTGGCAAATACTGTACTGTACTTTTCTATCAGTCTTTCTATCGTAATCTTTCTCATATTATCTAAGTGATCTAATTTTATTTTGAACCCGTCTTCTTCGATATGTTCATTAAAATTCACTTTAACTTCTTCATTTTTTTCTTTCTTTTTCTCAGTATTTCCTGTTTCATCTTCTTTCTTCTGTAATATTTGTAGATTCTCATTTTGAATTAATCTAAATTTTTTGATAATATCTAATCCTATAAGAAAATCTTCAAAATCATCTCTCTCTACAATGAACACATCAACATATTTTTCTATCTCAAAAATTTTCACTTTTATGGTTACTAAACCTTTTGTTTGTGTCACACCATTGACTGTTTTTAAATATATCTTATTAACATCTTCTGTTTTTTTCTTTATCTTAATTAATTTTGTATTTATTAGAGAGACTTGGGATCCTGGATCATATGTCCCATTTACCTGTAACTTCTCTTCTAATAATATTTTTACTTTAATCAATGGTGTGATTATTCGTTTTTTTGTTCTGTATTTAGATCTACTTCTAATACTGAGTTGCTTCCCAGTATTCTAGTTTCATATTTGTCTCTCTTTTTAAACCAGCATGAAGCTTCTGGATGATATCTGATGCCTTTGTTTAATTGTTCACAATTATTGCATGGCCTTTTTTCTTGAAATTTATTTTTACTAAAAAGTTTTTCATCTTTCTTTTTCATAAAATTATTTTTGTTCGCTAGACCCTCACATTTTCTAATTTCATGAAATAATTTGGTCGAATTCTCACATTTTTCCTTATCTAACTTATTTCTAATGAACTCAGGTAAGCCTGCAGCTATAAGCATCACTAAAGTCTGTGAACTAATATTCTCATCCATATCTAACAATAATTTCTCTTTTTTCATGGCGTATTCCATCAGTAGACCTTCTTTAAACCTATATGATATAGCATGCATTCCTGTACTCCATCCTTGGTCTTCAAAAGTTTCCAAAAATTTTTCTTTCCACTCAGACCACACAGAGTCCATTGTTAATATTGTTAGGGTTGCTGAGTACCAGTCTAAGCATGACTTTTCCAAAAACAACCTTAATATCTCAATCATATTACTGTCTGCATTGATTCCACATCTTCTACATTCTTTCTCAAACATCTCTAGCCACTGTTTAGCATTTGAGTGTTTACATGTAAACTTCTCAACCATGAACTTCTCTGCTATATGTTTTAAATTTAGCTCATTCTCTTTATTTTGTGTGGATTCAACCATCTTATCTTTATTCACTACTTGTTCTAAATATAAATTATCAAACATTACATTACCTTCTTCATCAAAATATATTGTTTTCATTTTCTCGGTTAATGTAATCCACACACTCTTCTGTTGACCTCTTTGAGTAAAACTGTTCCTCAATCTTTTATAAATAAGTGTCTTAGTCAATTCTTCATGATCACTCATAAAGCTTTTCTCTAGGGGCAACACATATTCTTCATTTTCCTCTGTCTTAATTGTGGTAATTGAGAGAACATTTGTCTTCTTATCCTTCGGTGATCCCACAAAGTTAATGGTGAATTGCAGTCTTTTCGCCATTGTAACTCCTATTGTCGTTTTGTAAGACAATTATTGAAGGTGGGGTGAATAAACTGAAATCAGTTTCTCTGTAAACAAAGTTAGCAATTTTATTCACTATATATTATATTATAACAATTATTAATATTGATTTACACAATCTTACCTGTAAACAAAGAAACGACAATTACAGTTTCTAACTATCAATTCTCTATTTACACTATTTTATTTTACACACTATTATATGTTCTGTTATCTCACATAACCTTCTCTATCTGATAACTGATGCTCCATCTGGTGGGGGCCAGTGGAAGCAGCACGGAAAATTCAAATGAAAGAGAGATCACTTTCATTACATATATATATATATATATTTTTTATATACATAAACGAAGTAAAGAACATAGAAAGAAAGATATTCACTGGTCTCTAAAAAAACAACCTAATTTTTGGCAAAAAAAAAAAATATGATACTTAATTGTATTTGTTAAACTTTCTCTGTCATTGGGAATCCTTCGAAAAAAGCCAATAAATAAAATATATTATGTCCTCATACCTTTCTTTATCAAAGGAGCTGTCTTTATACTCAAAAGTAAGTATGTACCGTTTCCAACACAGTACAGTGTAGCGAGAGATGAAGTTGCTTGCTGCTTTTTCCATTTCATGCAACTCATTGAAGTGAGTGAGCCCACTCACTTTGAGTCAGTCTCAGTGAGAAAGTGGAGTGGATGGTACCGGAGAAAGGAGGCCAGGAAGGCACGCAGACGATGCAGCTGCGGGAGACGGACCGTGTCGAATGAGCTCATCAGCAGTAAACATTTACAGCACTAATCTGTCTGTCTGTATGTCGGGTACTCAAGTCTACAGAAGATCTGCTACCTGCCATCTATGGCGAGGATAGGTAGGGTTGTATCACAATTGATTCAAAGACTAGTTGCCTAGCAGTTCTCATTATATTAAAGATAATTTTTTTTTTCAACATAAACGAAACAAGGTATCGGCCCGTGGCCATGTTTTGAGTATGCTTCTGGCTCTAAGGCTCAAATGCACATATTAATAAATACAATATTTAAGGATTAAGGTAATTGGATAGTTTACTATTGAGTTTCATGAACTTATAAGGGATGAGTTCACGAATGTAAGGTATATTAAGATCGTTATGAAGGGTTTTGTTGCTGTAATTTGTTGTGTACAAATCAAGTAGAAATGCTACCAATTTCTTTTGGTTGTTATCATTGATATTTGTTTTCTGCTATCTCTATCTCTAATCTGAGCATTAAGCTCTAATAATACATTCGATTGTAATTAAATATCTCAACGTTCTGATTAATAATATTTATGTGATAGGACTTTAGTAGATTATAATTTCAGAAGTCCATCAAAGCTGTCATTGACATCACGAGTCGTAACGAAACTCTTAACTAGGTGATTCATCAGAGTTGAATTGAATATTTTTTTACCTGCCTTAGGCTACCCCTAATTAGTGGTTTGTACGCATCGATCCTACAGCGTACGTAGACGAGATGGGATAAGATAAGAAGTATTGAGCAAGATAGCGCCCTGAGCTGAGAACGAGGCTAGTTCGGTTCCCAGGCGGGCTCGCCTTTGCAATACATCGAATCGAACATTGCGACATACAGTCAGTAAAGGCAGAACAGTAGGTTGGCAGTCCTGCATTAGAACAGCTGTCAAACCTTACATAGGGATAGGACTGCCGAAGACAGATGGGATGTTCCGTATAAAGTTATATTGAACTCGAATGTTCAACTCACATACTTGTCATAAATTCTTCGACTCCTTAACAACAGAATAACAGAAGCTACGACCAGTAGACACCATAGTACATAGACCAAAAAATCACTTACTGACTGCAACTGTTGAAAAAAAATTAATATTTCTAAATTTCAATCCATGCAAACTAAAATTAGACCAACATTTTTATTTGTCAATTTATCCATTGCAAGAATATTATAATTATTTCCAGATTTAAATAAAATCTGGTACAACAGACAGTATGAATTGATTTCTAAATTTGAAAATTTACTTAGCCTGTCTCTATCGTCTCCTACAATCTTCTTCTGGGAATGCCCACTTGCTTCACACAAATAATATTTTTTTCCAAAGCTGTTAAAATTTAAAATTTTTATTTGTATAAGCAATTTTTTTGCTTTCTATGTAATATTTTCTATATATAAGCGATTTAGTGATTGCTAAGCATTCACAATTATTTTACACTGAGTGTATTAACAAGTTATTATTTTTTTTGATTTATTTCAAATAATACACCTAGGCAATGTAGTTTTATATCATCTAGTTTACTACTGCATTTATGTATGCACATATCATGTTAAGTTTCATTCTAATATGTGTGAATTCAGGTATGTATGTATTCACATATTTGCTTGTATGTACGTGAGTGTAGCTTATGTGTACATATTTTATTGTTATTTTTCAAGAAATTTATTGAATTGTTTTTTCATATTTTTTTTTTTTACATTTCTACATTTCAATTACTGTTCTTTATAAATATTTTTTTATTCTTTCATCTATTATTTCATTTCAATTTTGTATATTTTATTTACAATGATTGTAAATTTAGCTTGGAATCAAACTGTTAAAGAATATGCTTTAGGTAAATAAAATGTTGGTTCTAAGGTACCATTATAACAAGATAATAAAGATATATTATTATTAAGCATAAATATGTATAATTTCTTTATATCTAAATTATAAACTTTAAACCAATTCGTCTATGAAAATGGTTTAGTTAGTCTGTTTATGTATATTAGTGCCAGACCTCGATTTATCACTGAATGATCAGTGAGTTTTTTATGTCTTGTATTGAGATTCGCTTACAACAGGAATTTTTTCGCAAAATATGCTCAAAAATGTCGTGACTACTCACGGCCGATCTTAATGAATGCCTTGTTTTAAATTAATTGTATCGATTTATATATCTTAATTCATTGAATGCTTTTATGTTATTTAGTTTGGTGGGTCGGTAAAACATTTCTGAGTTTTTAAAGTTGGCTAGTATTATTATTTTTTTTTACTTTTATTGTTTTATTTTGCTTTTAACTATTTACAATATTTTTAACTCGACTGGTTTTTATTGTAATTTTAATTATTTATAATATGCAGTTTTCTTTTGATATTTGTAATCTTACATGATCTATTTTAATTGTAAATAGCAGTGTTAACTTAGTGCTTTACTCGCTAAATTAAAATTTTGAAATTTGGTGATTTATTTCTCTCTGTCACTATGAAAAGCACAGTTTATGAAAATGAAGAGGGCAGTTTATAAAAACTGTGGCCAGACTAATTCGTTGTCAGGGAAATTTTCATCACTATCAAATTCGATAAGACTGATCTGTTCGGTTTGTTAAAGGGATCTTAAAGATCTTGACGTCCACGAACGACAGATCACTAAGATCAGTAAGTACAAAGTGGTAGCCAGAGCACGCGCTCTCTCCGTGCCACTTTCTCCAGCCAGTGGGTCATCGCCTGCCAGCTGTCTCCTCGCCCTGAGTCAACTTCTTATAGAGCCCTGTATCTCCACCTATAGTGTCTGTCACTACATAGGCTTTCTTCACAACGGGGGTACTGTCATCAACTATAAGAACCTACAGGCCATGGCCAATGGTTATCGCTCAGGATGGGGTGTTTTTTTACCTACCGTCATTGCAGGGGATCTGAAGTGGTTAGTATCACTTTCCAACCGGGTTCACCTTTCCCTAGATACTGCGAAAGGTCAGCTACCACCAAATCGGTGGAGTCCTGGAAAGCTCTCTGAAAGAGTTTATCCGTGGCCACATTTCTTTTTCTTTATAAGGCATTATGAACGCAGGGAGTCTCAAAAAAATGTATCCACTGTTTAATGGGTCTTCTTTCAGGGGTGTAATAATTGGAAATAATGAGTGAACCAAGATTCAGAAAAAAGAAAATTTTCAAATGCTATTTGAAGTATGGAAGTGTAGCAGGAGTAAAAAGACAATATTGCGGGGAGTTTTAGGCAGATTCATCTACGTGACTTAAGATTAAACAGATAAAAGATAAGTTTGAAAATAATCGAAATGCTCAAGATGTTCATAGATAACGCTCTGGAAAGCCAAGAACATCAACCAACTTCACCAGCCAAGAGTACTCTGAATATCCAAAAAATCTGTAAGACAAACAAGTCGTAAGATTGACCTTAGAATTTTGCCGTCGCATTTTATGATGTTGTAAATGGAAAAGATGCATTCCAACAATGGTACATGCCATCAATGAGGATAATCCTGGCTAAAGAAAATAATTTTGCGAATGTGAACAGGACTCACAGTATAACAGGGTATACATTCTTTCAAACGCCCTGTATTATTTTTCTAAATGTAAACACACAAAAATAAAATTATTAGAAATCATCGAGAGGTGGTTTTGAGCGATTAAAAGTAGTTAATTATATTAGTTCAACCACACCGGTCACTGGCAATCTCTATTATAACCAAATATTATCCATTATTTACTCTGTTTCCCTTATATACTAAAACATTTACAACAAAACTTAAGACGCATCAATAAACTCTTCCTGCAATCTAATATATATTTATTAAGTCTGTCCCACTTTATACTTCAAACTCAAAAGAAATTCTTTAAATTTTATAAAACCAACTCTTAGTGTCAAATACAGGCCACGTTTGTATTTCAACCAGGAACCAACGCGATCATGACCAGTAACCCTAAAAACTTATCAGTCACTTTTAGACTGTATGTTTTTTATTTCAATCGACCTTAAGAGTTCATGTTGTTCTGTCCTACTTTAATTAATTAAGAATTTATACTAAATAAATTACTTATTACTTGGTGCATTCGAAATATTCTATGCAGATAAAAAGTAATACGGTTTCTGGCAAAGACCTTGTTTAAACAATAAATAGGAAACAAAGACCTGTGTAAAAACAACACAACAGTTATACAATAAGCATAGGGTAAGAAACTTGGGCTCCTACATAACCGTTATCTTCTCTGACCCCACAACTATTGAAAAAGAGTCTACTGTATTCCTCAATGACAGCCATCATTGGTAACCACGACCACCAATCGTTAGGCACTATGGAGTACCTCATTATTATTTTATCTGTGTTTTTCCTTACGGAAGTAAGAAATTATGCCGTTGTATTTTTATCTGTTGAGCATATAAATCATAATAAAACTTGTCAATAAAAAAATATATATATTTATTGCGTAGAAACACATTAAAAAACGAACACATTAAAAAGCTTTAACGAAATTTATCTCTGAATATAAAATAAACTAATAATTTACAAAGTTACACGAAAGCCAATCTGGACATATGGAACAGAGCTATGGGGGACAGCAAAAAGTCGATAATCAAGCGTATCCAATCCTTTCAATCAAAAGTCCAGAGAACAATACTTAATGCCCCTTATTACGCCAGAAACAAAACCCTTCATAACGATTTATAAGTATATACCTACATTCTTGAATTCATCCCTTCTAAGTTCACGAAATTCCATACTAACCTATCCAACCACCCTAATCCCGTAGCACAGTCATTACACTGCTCCACATATCACTATAATTCTCCTCGAAGACTAAAGCGGCAGTGGCCTTGAGACCTGCTATAAACATTGGGAGTCCTGGCAATGGCAAGTTTCTCCAGTCTGTGGCTCTCGCGCTCTTGGTCAGCCTCCACTGGCACGACGTATCCGGCAGATGGAGGAGCGAGGGGATAACGTCTCCTCTTTCGCATGAGAGGGAGGTGACTACCATGTAGATTTGAGAGGTCTGTGGGCAGTTGGTATATACCGTATGAATGAGCGAGTGAATGAAGAATTGTAAATATGGTATGAATGAGAGATAAAGATTTTTATATGAAAAAAAAACACAACAATAGGTTGATTGCCCATGGATGGATGCAACAAAGAACTTCGTCTAGCATAATTTCGATAGATAAAGTTTCTTTAGACTGGTCTAGGTTTTTTTACTTCAGAAAGCTCATTAAATGACTTATATTTTTAAAATTGAAATATCACATGTCAGTGCTTAAGGTTAAAATTTCACATCCGATGTAGAAGGCGTCTGCTACTAGACAATTCCTCCATAAAAAGGTGAAAATTTGCAAATTAAGAGCCATAAATTAAATCTGTATTACGATGTTGATACTGGTTCATAATTAATTATTTCTTGATTTCAGTTAAGTAGATCAGGTTTGCTATCTTTATCCAATTCATAAAGCTGATCTTCTGGACTTAAACCATTGTTTCCGTCCACTGTATTGAATGTAGTGGTACAGTGTATGACTAAGTTAATAAATATTGTATAACTAAATACACATCAAGATAAAAGCTTTATTACACCGGAAAAGCGCTTTACACGATGAAATCGTGCAATGAGCAATAACGATCACTAATAAAAGAGTAATGAGGCATAAAGTCTTATAATATATTCATCGATTCGATACCCTGAGCTACGATAAATTTGTTTTGTTAAATATTTAAGAACGTGAACTATAGGAAAAAATTAAGCATAAACAAAGTCAGCACTCTAGCTACTAGGTTGTTATAAAGGTTTTTCTGCGTAAAAACTGTTTATTTAAAAAACTGTAATGCATTTATGGTGGCATTTGCAAACCATATTGTTCTCGCTAATCCTAATGACGTCACATACGAATCCTGGCTTATAACCTTATAACCGATTGATCAATTTTCTATCGATTACTTTTGAAAAAAATGGATGGTTTTCAAGCTTAACTTTGACTACTCCTACTGAAACCTCAGGCGAGCTAAAACAAAGTAAAATTACACTATTTACGCGTCAGGACAAGGAATTAAAACTGACCTGAAAATCACAGACCTTAAACCATCAACGTGGTTAAAAAAAATGGTTTTGTAGGATTGGTCTAAATATTGGATCCGTTTATTGCCCAGTAGAGAAGCAATTTCTAATTCCTTCTTGCCATAATTGTATAAGCTTAAAACAATGCATGAACTACTGGTAGATGATATATGATAATTGATAGATGAACAAAAATCCTTGGTCCTCGTTGGAAAAAAAGGTCATTCGTACATCAGTAGGTTCCATGGCCAAAAAATATTTATGCGTTCCTGCAACCTCAGTCCCATCCGAGAGATTTTCTCTGAAGCCTCTGGATTTTCTCTGGAGAGATAATCAGCGAAAAAAGGAGCCGCCTGAGTCGATTCATTGAAAGCTGACATGCACATTTTTTTGAAAAGTAAGTTTTGGTTGCAGGAGTTAAATTGTTTAGAATACTTTTGGATATTTATGCTTTTTTTTAACTTTGAATTTCTTTTTTTTTTCTTTTTTCCTATTTTTCCATTACTGCAAAGAATTTTCTATTGAATTACTTTTTACTATAATTTTTAATAGTAAATATGTTTTTTCCCTTTTTCATCGGCGCCTATGTTTTCTATGTATCACATTATTACACATATATGTTTACACTTAACATATAACACTATAATAGGTACCGTAATGTATGGAAGTGTAGTGTTTCTATTTTATCTAAATGTGGAACAGCAAGCAGCAATATGTTGTTGAAGTTTGTAATTAACGTTTTTAAAATGGCGTTTTGATAGGTTTAAGATGTATAATGGTTAATCGATTAATCACTCAATCGAGTAACTATCGACTTGCATTCTTGAGTAAATCATTACCATTGACAATTGAAGAAAGGCCTGATTGAGAAGCGTCTTAAAAACTAGCATTCCCAGCATTGAACCGTTTGAACTACAGCGCAGCCTTATTTCCACCCCTTTGGACTTTTTCTGCTAGTGCCTTTTTTCGAGTAGTCCCATGAAACGATTGGCTAATTGTCAATGTATGTCAATGGTGCCAATTTTATTTGAAAAAAGAGTCAATTGAGGATCTAATATATTATTTTTAAACTGACAATCTTTCATGCACAAGGAATTTGTAAAAAAAAATATGCGTGTGGAACATTTAGAGAAATGTAAAAGTGATATAAAATAAAGTGATTACGGATAACTTATTAATGGAGAATTGAATAGTATTGCTGTTTTTTTTTTTGTAAACAGCTGTTATATGATCTGTCTAACCAGCTGTTAAAATCAGCCGCTTATTGTTGGGCATGATCAGTATGGCAGTGGACGCCTTTCACCGCCTTCCCATGACTGAGCAGCAGCGGCAGTTGCGACAAACAGATTCCTTCAGCAAACATTACCCAACAATGGCTGCTCAGCCACCCTATTCTGCCCAGAACCTCTTGTTGGATAACAGGGGACGTTCAGGATTTTCGATGGGTCTCCGACGGCCGTAAGTGGCAATAAGCACCAGTGAATCCGCACAATACACACCGTTATGAAATGTTAAATCATTCGAAACGGAAATTATTCCCGGTTTCTCATATGGTCTAGTGTTGTTACGGTACAACTCCACGTTGTATAATGGCTTGGGTTCGAATCTTTAAAAGAACAATCAATTTATTTTGTTCATCCTTCCGTGAATTGGAAGCTTGGTCCTAATCGGTAGTCTGTCCTAATAAGAAGATCATTAGGATGGAAAACAAATTCCCAAAATTAGCTAAGCCTGGCTCCTATAGCGTGTGACGAGGCTAACCTCCAGTTGCTTGAGGGACTTACATGTGGGGTGCCACATCTCAAATGTTCAAATCTCAAGAATCCCCTGTTCGTCAATATGCCACTGCCAGGCGTTTAATTTGTTTCGTTTTTCCAAAAGAGTGAAACGTCATTTTGGCATATGCAAACCATTTTGGCTTGTATAATTCGTTCGTACCAGCCCCAGTCCTTCTATTGCTTTTCACTCTACCGTCAACCTTCTGAAAGTAACCTTCAGATGTTCTTTCTTCAGTTTAAGTTCTTACAAAGAGCACTCCAAACTAACATTATTTTGAATACGTTCCAAAACATCATTCGCTTGATAACTTTATTTATGCGGTGGATTCATTACATACAAATAAAAAAAAATCCATTGTATGTTCATAATTCCCTAATGAACTACTAGAGAATTGCTTTTACAAAAGTAAATAGGTTGCGGAAAAGGATGCATGAGCCGTACTTGCTTGTCATCTGCCGATCCTCAAGCCTTACCGAAGGTACTACCTTACCGACATTTCACAGGTATGAAGGAGTTACTATGAGTGGCCTCTAGTGAAACGATACTTTATGTTCCCACAGCGCGAGATATGACAAACTTTAGACATGACTCGGAAAGCTACGCCGTGGGAACCTGTCTATGGAGACCAGAAGCACGAAGAAACGTGAAAGTCATGTTTCAAACTATAACCAATGGCCGAGGCAATAAACATTTTACAATTGTAAATATATAATGACTGTTGTAAATGGTATGCAAATATTTGCTCGGTAAAGTCTCGAGGTCTAGAGCACTCATCAAAGATCTAGGCTATGGATTGATCGCGAAGTTCCCTAAAAACATTCAGATCGAGAGAACCTGAGAAGCTATAGGCTTCGACAACATTAAATTCGACTGTGATAAAAGGTAGGAAGAACTTTTATGCAAGAGGAGCAACGAATCCAAATCCAATTCGGTCTGTTAATATGCTAAAATTCAGAGATTTTGCTGATGTTTTTTCATCCTTCACCATCTAACTTTACAACGGAAATGGGCACAATTTAAGTTTTCATACTGTTTTAAAGGAGGCGCAACTCCCTATAGTTGCTTGTTCTAGCATACTGTCGGATATGTATAAGATATGTTAATCTGAAGTCGGAAGTCATTTGTTCGAAATTTGGGATTAAAATATTCCAACAATTATAACAGTTGGAAATTTAGTGTTAAACACAAATAATGTTAAGAATTATATACTGACAAACAGCTTGGACCGTTGACCATTGACAATTAAAAACATAAGAACATAAAACATAATAAGCTATACTGTGCAACACCGGGCAGTTCTGCTGGTAGTTCATAATGAGTTATAACTTCATCAACTGCGGAAGATAATGAAAGGGTTCAGCAGTACATTATTTTTGGTGTTGCCTATCTCACAGTACGTTAGGTGTCTTTCTTCTTCACCAAATACAATATTGCTTTAAATGAACATTTTGACGCGTTATATTGATAACAAATCTCACCTTAGTTTTTCGCAATATCAGTGGACATAACAATGGGTATCTCTTACAAATCATAAGCACTACCTTGAAAGCTCCTTGCACTAATAGTGCATTTGGAAATATTTTTCCCGGCAATTAACTAACGTTAATTAAAAACCTTTATTCTACAACATTCCTTTGCTGGTAAACTGGTTTGGCGAGATGAATTTTAATTTTCTTTTTCTTTTTCTTGTTCAGGTCTTCTCAGTATTATTGGTTTACCAAGTTTTCCTTGAGAGTGATCTGCTGACATCTTCAGTCGTTATTGGCACAACATAATCCGGTACTTCCATCATTGTATCATTCAATGGTTAATATTGATTTTACTTACACCTCCACTGAGATTTGTGAAGAAAATTACATAATGAATAATTATCATAAAACATACAACATCTAGAAGAATGATCAGATTTGGTGATACACAAATGAGGTCATAAGGATACTTAGTCTGGCATATACGGTATGAATCACATTCCGATATTCAGAGCACCTTCACACCAACATTTTATTTCACTCCTGTGTCCTCGAAGCCCTCATTTTTTTTTTTTTTTCAACAGGGTGTGGTATTCTTGGCCGTATTTCTTCATCTATTTTTATGCTACATCCAGAACAAATGATACCCATAATGTCAATGGTACGGGCAGTTTTCTCTCCTGCTAATTCCCTTTCTTCTTATGTCGGTGTTTCTTATATGTTGGTTTCTCGTAGCTCCACAACATCTTCTCCAAAACCAAGAGCATAGGAATTTAAACATAGTTACAATGAAGAAGGGGTAGTAATTTTATTTTTCAATTTCATTTGAAATCTTACTAAATTTCTGCTAAAAAAAGCCTTGCCGAGTGCCCCCATTTCTGTCATTACAAACTTCAGGGTATTTGAAAGTGTCGGGGAATGCAATGAAAAAAAAACGGAAGATAACTGGAATTCGACCGCCTTGGAACAGGGTCAGCCCTTAATTTGTATTCGGGCGGTATTGTAGACGAGAAAAAATTAGTATTCGGGTGCTGCGTTTACCGGCCCGTTGTCCCTGTGACCTAGCAACTTTGTTGTTTTTTATGTATGCACGTATGTAGTCTAGGTAGATTTGGCTTCTAGACAAAACTATTTCTGAGAAGTTTCTCCGAACAAAACTGGGAGAATATGTAATAGCCTTCGTCTAGGGTAGTTCATTGAAATAATCTCTTCATGAACTCTTGATGTAAAACTTTCGATCTAAAGAGCCTTGAAGAATTTTTCATCACATCAAAGATAATTTTTTTTTGTAATGGTTTGCTGAAGCGACGTAACTATCACCTCTGAAGTCCCCTGCAATGGTGGGCATACACAAAGAAAAAATCCTGGGGGAAAAAGCCACAAAGATGATTACCGGATGCATCGTCGGGAAATTTAAGACATGTATTAACCTTTAAATCACTTCTAAGCTCTGAGGAAACTTGGGGGAGGGGATAATTCAAGTTTGATTTTTCATCCTTACTTCCTTTGAGTTATGTAAAAAATGTAAAGTACAATCCTAAATTTAGTAAATCGGATGTCCATTGTTTCTCTTTTAATACCAAAGTCGATCTTCATAAATACAAATAAACACACGAATTAAGGTTGCCCCGTAAGCTATAAAGTAAAACCACTCTGTTCGTTTTCACAATTTACAATAAATTATGAATTCATTTCGTTCAATGGTTCTTCACAGTTGCCGCAAACGTGAGTTTCAAAAAGTGTTTAATTCACCTCTGATGCAGCTAAAATCAAACAATTTCGCATTAGACAGTAAACCATTGGGATAATAAAGGTTATTTACTATAGTAATAAAATTTATTTAACGGTACCTAGATATGTTTCAACATTAAATATATATCGATTATTTCGAAGACCTGGTGTTTTAAGACATGTTGTAGCCCCATTCAGCGCCAGGAAGTGTGGTTGTATAACTGCAATAACCTCAGATATGAGAACTGCAGCTATCAAAGAATTTCACATAAATAATAATAATCTCGACAGATAAAAATGCTGTAAACTAAACATGCTAATTCGAAGAGCTTTATTAGCTGAAGTGCATGGAGATTTATTCATTAATAGAGTTCTTAAGTAGTAAAACTTTTTATTGGTTGACAGCACATTAAAGAAAACACAGCCACATTTCCAAGAGCTGTCACTGCCGAGCCTGAATGAGAGTCTCTATATTGAAACATGTATGTCTGTATGTTCCAGGATGGTGCCTGATGATTTATTGAAATTTAAGTTTTGATTATGGTATATGTAACTGTTATATAATAATTGGGATTATGCAAACAAATCCCATATATATTAACTAAACTGCTTTCCTCCGACATATATGCTATTTTTACTCACTGGTCAGAACCTTTTTTGTTATTTAAAGATCTGGGCTTTTCCCCATTGCTAAAGAAAAGCCAAATAAGGTAAATCTAAAAAACATACATACTAGTAGTTAAAAGTGATTCACTCTAGAGTTTCGCTACGAGCGTGAAAACATGAAATAAAAATACAAATAACATATCAATATGGACGTTGAGATCTTTAATTTGATAGCCTAATCAAAATAGTTATTTTTTTAAATAAAACTAATTTAATTAATAACACTTATAATGTCTTATTAAGACTTATTAATGCCCCTAAAAATGGCGAGGCTTTAATAGAACAACTAACTCTAACGACTACCCTGTTAAAACATCCAACCTTATTTAGATGCAATAATTGTGTGAAGAAATTGCATCAAAGAGAAAAGTGCACCCGCATAATATCCATTATCCAGCATTACAGAGAAATTAATCATCTGCATACAAAGGGGGGAAAGTCCGCGGCTTCTTCGTTAGCACATCTCATTTCCTGAAGAATACTTACAGGAAAGTAAAACCAAGAGAAGCAATTCATATTAAATGTAACCTCCGTCATAGGAGTTTTATTTAAAAAAAAAAGTACTGAACACACCGCATTGGGCTCTGTTGAGACAAGTGAAGACTTCACGAGGGAATAGAAACTTCAGCAAATCCGTAGCTTTCAATAGTTACTTTTTGTGGAACACCAAGTACTTTGCGGTGTCACCAGGTAAGGAAAGAACAGCATTGTTTCTCCAACGCACCATGGACAATGAGGTTATATTTAAACGTGTTTTTGGCACTTAAAACCGCACCAAATTCAATTTTATCCTTCTCATGATTTGGGTTTGTATCGCTTTCATATTATAGAAACGATGTTACGATAAATAATGCAGATAAATACGCATTATACTACTAAGCGTTCGTGAATATAGCGAGCATAAAATGAGGACAATGAATCAACGATAAACTTCATTCAAGTAGAATAAATACAAAGAGTGCAAAATCAAGAAGCTGATGTTAAAGCTGCCGTAATGATTTAAGCAATGATCTGGAAGTAATTACGATAATTGTTGAAAACCTAATACATTTTGGATTGTTCTACATTAGATTCAGTTCAAAGGTTATCCCGTGGAATAGTAGAATGGACCTTTACGAACCAAAATCGGAACATGACCCTCTCCGATGTCTTACCACAGCATCGTGGATATTTAATTGAAAAACTGTTGCGTGTATAGACCGAATCCATGTAAATTTGTGGCACTGCTTTTCAGGAAAATGGAATATCTGAAGCCATGTAATGGAAGAAGAGATGATGGAAATTTTGCCAACAAGAAAGAGGAAGGCAGTGACAATAATTTATCCGGGAGGTCGGATCTGGATCAGGCGGATATCCAGGTCACGGAGACCTGCTGTGACAAGGTTGGCTGCCCTGATGATTCGTCTGGCTGGAAGGTTATAACGGAAAGGTTATTGTTTAATATTTTTATGAGTTTTGAATTTGGGCTATGATTTAACGTGGAATCGTTTTAATTCTATTTCATCGAATGACGAATGAATGCGAAATTCATGGTTTGTATGTAGATCCTTAATCTTAAACACTGCACCGTATGATAGCCATTTGTAAAGTTCTGATTTTTCTCGGGGCGAGGGGTGGTTGATAATTAAGGATGGGGATAAAGAGACGTTGATAAAGAGACCTCAGAGGGCGATAGAAAGCAACTAAAAAATTCCTAAAAAGTAATGATAGCTAAGAAAATTAGCTAGTTTCCTGCCATAAAAAAACTGAATATGACACTTACAGATGTCATTATAGAGACGATTCTGATTTATTTTAGCTCACCTGATATCTTCAATCATTGTAAACGCTACCCCAGCTCAAGGTACCAATTAGTCAGGATGCTAATTCTAAGGATAATAATTTAATTAATTTTAACTTTATGCCGAGGTAGTTTTCAAACTCCCTTCCTATCTAGATTTCAGCACCTTTCTAACGTTTTTATGAATAAGCTGAGATGTTTAATGTTTGACGAATTACAGTGTTGGAGTTAATTTGACATTTGTCCCAGGGTTAATATTTTTTGTTATCTAATCACTCCTGAAAATTAAAATGCATCAATAAAGGCCCTTACACACGGTCGTGTTAGCTCTAAGTTCCGTTTCAGTTTCCGATATTGCTTCACTTTAGTCGGGAGGAGAGTTTCTTTTTACGCGATACGTTCAGTTGTCAGTTCTTTTGTCAGTTTTGAGTCTTGATTCAGAATTGAGCTTTCAAGAAGTGTTCATTGTAATACAACGTAGCCTAGTTTATAATATCTATTGAAACTTCTTTATTGTGATAAAATTACAATCAACCTTATTGGTGAATAAGTAATTGCGACCAATGTTCTCATTCATACCATATTTACTATTTCACTCGCTCTTTCATACAGTACAAACAGCTCAGAGACCTCCCAAATCCACATGGTTGACACTTCCCTCGCATGAAGGTAATGTGGGAACATTTTGCTTCATTATCTTTGATCTCCCATTGGTGGCACCAATACTCGATCTCATCAAGGTATTTTTGAAGGCTATGGGATGCTACATCGGGGTCTGGGTGGGATGACAAGACTGCAGAGACATCTGCAAATGTGGCCAAGAAGGTATTGGGGGTAGAGGGAACAGTTTATAATATCATGGATGAAGACTAAGCTGTAGCTTTGCGGCTTCATCGTTGAAAACACCGCGGAGGAAAATGAGCTTATGGAGCAAAGCTTGGTACCTAAAAAGGAATTCATTGTCACATGCATATTTAATGAGGGCCTTTCATTTGGTCAATTCACTAGGTTAGTTTTTACAGTTTACAATTAGTTGATCCACGTGATTGGTTAGTTATTTATTTACAGATGGTCCAGGATTCGTATCTTCTGTTACTAAAATTGGTGACCCCTATTATTAACAAGTTGTGCGTAGGTCGTTTATTTTTGATTTTAACACTGCCTACGTTGCCTTTCCACCATAACCCTGGTATTTATACAACAGTAGTGTGTAGGCGGTCTTTCTGATGCCCAAATTATGGCAATTTGGGCTCATCTTTTTCCACAATCATGTCTTTGATTTGTACATTTCAATGAATTCACAAACGAAGTCGTGATCTTTTGACAATTTAAGCTGGCCAGAAACACAATGAGCCTAAAAAAACAAACACTGATAATTGGACTGAACTGTTCAAGGAGGAACTTGTTTACACACACAATTTCAAGAGCTGAACTGAAACGGAAACAGGTCAAATAGGTCCTACCATCCTGTCAGTTATCCTTCTCCTTTTTCTTTTTACACACAGGATTAACAGTTCGACCGAGCAGGAAACTTAACTGAGAGCTAACAGGACCGTGTAAAAGGTCTTAAGAATAATTAAAAATGAGATTGTTGTAAGGAGGGGGGAAGAGGGTAGCTTGACTGAAAGCTGACTAGGAACGGCCGAAAGATGGTCAGAGTACTTGAAAGTGGGCGCTATGCCAACAAATATTTAGAACCACCCCAAGTTCGTTATTAACTTTAGGTTGTTTCCAGTCTTATTTTTTATTAAATTATGTTGTATTGTGTTATAGAAATGGAAATTGACTTATCTTATTCCAAATTGTAATCGTCATAAGGCCTAGGCGAAACGTCAACTGAAGACGGTATATCATAAAAGACTTTAGGGAGACCCCAAGCATTTTTTTCTAACATATATAAATATATAGTGTTATTATTACTATTCCGAAGAATAATATTAAACAGACAAACTTAGATGCACGATTAAAACTCGATTAGGTTTCGGGTTGACGTGAGAACTAATATTATACTCAATTCCTGACAGGTCCAGTAAAATGTTTACAAAAGAACATCTGCTTTTATTTACAAAAACAACAGTTATTGTAGTTCTACACAATGGGATAGAGGCGACCTTCACGGTCGGTCGTGGATCCCGTCACTTCACTGAGCTGGTCATCGGCCACCGACCTCTTTGGTAACGTTCTAATTGATTTTCGTTCATGAACAACATATAAGTCCCGATCGTGCTTAGCTACAGAAATATTCTTTTCTATCTATGTTACTATCTACAGTCTTGGCTAAGGTGTTAAGAATGATTAGACGACCAAATCACAGAACTGAAGAAATGTTTTCCGAATATTCTAAGTTTATTGAATAATCAAATATGAAATATCCAATGTCAACTAGTTGAAAATGTACATTGAAGTTGATTATAATTAAACAGCTATGACATTACATAGAGCTACATTCACAATCGGGAACTAGTATGTCATTTTCCCTACAATGACAACGAGGAAGGTAAGGACAATAATTACAGTCATTATTGATCATGTTAAATATCGTGATTTGGCCAGCAGAGGGAAAGTCTGCATCGAAAGGGAGAACCAAAGAACCTTGAAGAACGCCACTCGAGGAATCTGACATTTCGGTCTCCACGTGCTCTTATGCTAATGCAGCAAATGCACCGTTTAGACCTTTTTATGCAATGCAACCTGAGCATGAAATGGTCAAAACATTTAGGAGTCTAGGTAACAGCCGTTAGACCAGAACGGCGCCGATTCGATTCTATTGTTGGAGAACAGAACTTATTTCATGCTAAAAAGGGTGGTAGATAATCCACCACTCTTCTCCAATGTTGCAGGACACAACCACACTGGACACAACCATCCCCCCCTAAAAAAAAAAAAGCGTGTAACAGTAGTAATAAGCAGGACTGGTATGACCACATGACCTAAAACACAGGGACATGATTAAAAAGGCCATGAATTGTAGGCAAAGAAATCTTTCACTCTGTATCTTTAGGGTGGCATTTCTCCCAAACTAACCAAAATCGAGCCAATAACTGAGAAATCCTAAACAAACAAGCCCACGCAGATTTCCCGCAGGTGAAATGAATAACCTTTAACAAGTAAACGGTGAAAACTAACTCGGGCTCAAGAATTAAATATCTAGACACGCCTGAACTGAAGGAAGTCTGGGAAAAACGACAACCGAAGTAGTTCATGGACATGCCTGTCACTGGATGAAAACCGAGAACCCAGGAAACTGGTGGAGGCAAGACCCACCGGAGCCCTTGGAAAAACTATCAGGTTAATATTTCTTGGAACCATTCAGGAGATAAAAGTGCTCACAATTAACAAACACGGCTGGCTACACTGGAATGAGACATCCCTCAGCTGAAAGGTTCAAAGGAAGATGAAATAAAAGAAGAATATTTATTTTGAAATGCATTAACAGACATTGAAGTACCAATATTGCGCCGAGGAAATCAGTATCCTAAATTACTTCAGTTTATCTCTTAAATCACTCCGGTAATTAAAAATCACCTTTCATATATCAACAAACATAAAAATAAAAATTGAAAATATGTAAAATATTGCCATATAAAAAACATTTATCAAATCGAAAACAACATTATATATTGGATTAGTTTCTAAGAGAAAAAAAGTTTATTTTAGAGAATATACATATGTTTCTCCCCCGCCCCTTTAAATCTTCAATAGGTTCTGAACTTTTTTTTCATCGACCATTCACAAAAGTAAAATAATCTTAGAAAGAAGAATACACCTGTTTCTTAAGGAATTAAAATTATTGTGAGTCTATCTCGTTCAGCAAAACACATACTTTAAAAAATTTAAGAAAAGTGTAAGAAACGATAAAATATTTACTGAGAAGCAAAATTGGCGATTTCTACAAGTGTTTCCAAATTCATGAGGAAAAATAAGAACTTTATATCTCAAATTTATTTTGTCCAGTGGCTCGAGAAAACTGAATTTATTACCTCACTAAACTTTCCATAATTACGTCTTATGTATTTCCACAGCGTTTTGTGGAGTGTTCTTGAATAAATCTTTTAGATTTCAGGTATGTAGATTAAATAATGTTTACAAAAGTTACATCACAAAAAGGAAACCAATAGGCACTAAAGTCTGTACCTGCTTGAAGGAAGAGGCTATCCCTTCTACAAGAACAGAGAAAAGGCACGATTTTAAAAGTAATATAGGTGTTATTATGTTATAGGTATGTAAATAGGTAGTTCTGATTAGCAGAATGATGAATAAAATCCAGGATTTCTGAGAAAATAGCATACAATGATGTTATGATCAAATCACTTATGACCATTCTCTATTGTTAAAAACATTTAAAAGTAACTCAATGGATGAATTTATTAAGATATTGCCTTAGGTGAGGTTAATGAAAATTTCATCAAATTTAATAACTTAACCGGCTAACTTAACGATAACTTTTTATGGGCAGTCAGTAATAATACCAGCTAAATGTCCGACAGGCAAAGAGATCGCACGACAAAGAAGAAACGACAGTCCGATGACCTTTGGTTGTCTATAGAGCAGCCAGTGACCTTTCTCTCTATCGGAGCACAGGTATGCTCTATGCTTTGTGCTCTATGGTCTATGGTTTGCAGTGTCTACCTCTTTGGCAGTGAATGGGTGGCAGTTAGTCACTCACTAGCTCAGTACCGCTTCTTTTATGGAAGTGGCATTTATGGCTGTTGGCTCATCAGGAGGCGACGTGTGTTCCGGTTGTAGATAGTTATCGATAGGGCTGTATCTTCAAATATATTTCTGTACTATCATAGTCATACTGAATTCCGAGTAAATCGTGATATATTACACAGTTAAGAGACTCAATTAAGAGCTGTGAAAACCAATTAATTGACAGCTTTTAAAGACTTTTTGAAATGAGAGATTTTTTAAGAGAAATGTTGTATTCGAATGTTTCTTAGCTATTATATAGTATGCATCAGGAAAGAGACGGAATTAGTTGTAAGGTGGATCGTAAATCCAATACCAACAAGTGGAAGTCCGTTACCTTTTTTCCTAAGGGTGTAGACAATAGAAGCTAAAGTCGGGTATCCAAAGGGATATAACCCAGGATTTAATACTTTATTATTATCTTTCTTTGTTTTGATAAAATTACAATCTGCCTCATTGGGTAATAAGTAATTGTGAAAAATGTTCTCATTCATACCATATGCACTGGTGTAAACTAATGTTCTGAAAAAAGCCAACGTAAAAAATGTTCTAGGTATAATATGATACTTATTGTACACTAAATAAACTAATAGAACAAAAAACTGAAAAGTTTTAAATGTTGGTATGTCCCCTAAAAATTGACTATTTAATTGGTTAATAATTTTGTTTTTTTCCCATCCCCTTAAAAAAAAACTTTTATTGACTATAGGTTCTTAGGCGAATCTATATACATACTACATTTTATATGTCCTTTACCATCGGTACACTCTATATAAATTCTGAATCGGTATAGAAGTTATGTAATCAATACAAGTACTATGATACACAATGTACTTGGCTTCATTGACAAGACTCAACAAGGTGATGGGGCTCACCTTTTTGATCACAAGAAAGAAAACTTAAAAACTAATTCTTAACCTAAATTTTCCCCGACAGTCTGTTGCCATCGATTTGTGAGGTGCTGCAACGCGTCGAAAAACTTGATGTGTCTCCGGCGGATAAACTCATCCACCGTCGGCACAACAAGCAACGGGTGCAGGTCGGCGTTCTTTAACCTCTCAAGAGAGGTATGTCGGACCACTTTTCGCATGATCTCATTCTGGAAACGTTGGAGACTTGTGGCTGTAGCGTCAGTCAAGTGGGTAAATAGTGGGGCACCGTACAGCAGAGCTGACCGGAGGATACCTTTATACCGTTAATAATATAGAGGATACTTGTGTCTGACGTGAAAACATCTCATATTGAATCAATGGGAACATAAAAACAAAGAAGCAAATGACAGATGTTTTGGTTTACTTCAAGCAAGTACATATATTCAAGTGAGCACTAAAAAATAATTTCTACCGGAAATTTATGGTTTTTATCCAATTGAGAGTATCATATATGTTGTACCCTGACAGTCTATTATGTGAGCCCATAGTTGGAACTTATTGATTATCTGCGTTGGCGCATAATGGCAGACTGGCATGTACGAGTATGTGTGAAAGTGTAGAGAAAGTGGAAGAGGGGGAACGCACACCCAGCGGAGTAGTGAGATCTATAAGGAGATATCAGTCTGCACTGGGGAAAGTTATCTATGAGCAATATCAGGCTATCGATGGAAGTATCCAGTTTGTACAGGTAATTATCAATAGCTTTCAATCGATCCAACGGGACAGAAATTAATTCACCTCAAACTTCAACGATGAGTTATTAGGCGAAGGACAGGTTGGCATAATACAAAAAGAAAATAATTACAAAGATGCATTCAAAGCCACATACATAACGACAGCAAATATAATATCTGTATAACGTCAAACGTCAGCTTTAGGCTTATTAGTTGGATTTTCTTATGCTTTTTTCTTCTCAAAAACATGAGTCAAATTCTAAATTACAAAACTTGAGTTTGATGAGATGCTTTTCTGTTCAAGCAAAGACATAAAATTTTACAGGCAGCAGGCAGATTGAAGATCTCACTATAATGACTAACAATATGTAATTTGATGTTTTGTCTTTTCAAACTGTAATCACCAACAGTCGTGTTTTTAACATCGCATTTGAAACTTCGACTCAACCCGTGGTTTCTTGATGACTTAGTGATGCTAAAAATAAAGCCAGCTTTATAAAAAATATTGAAGTGTCATTGATACCTAATAGGAACAAACTCTCCAACTCCTGATTAATAATATGTAATATGTGTTGGCACATAAGTGGACTATAATTACAGTCTTTAAAATTGTGCGCTGAATCGTAATTAAATTGAATTTTTATATACCTTAATAGGGCAGAAATGGCTTACCCCTTTTTATATACCCTAATAGGGCAGAAATGGCTTACCCCTTTTTATATACCCTAATAGGGCAGAAATGGCTTACCCCTTTTTATATACCCTAATAGGGCAGAAATGGCTTACCCCTTTTTATATACCCTAATAGGGCAGAAATGGCTTACCCCTTTTTATATACCCTAATAGTGCAGAAATGGCTTACCCCATGCATAGAGGAGGAAGTGAAAAAATAAGTGCAAACTTTAAACCTTTCATACTTTCATATCACGAGTCGACAACTTTATCACTCATTGTACGTCACCTAAAATAATTATTTTTATTTAGTTTCACTTGGTTATTTTTTCTGTCTCAGTAGGATAATATTTTTTTGAAAGATTGCGAGTGCAAGGAATGCAATAGTTCTGAAAGGCGACACAACAAATAACCACGAGGCCGCAAACGTGATTGCCACACCCATCAGTGTGGTTCGGAGTATGTGTGAGGACGCGTGATGCTGCGAGGTCACACGTGGTATCGGTGGGCTACCAATGCTTGCGATCTAGCGATTTCTCATCCAGGGCATGTTGGCAAGCCTGATCTTCTTGGCTAAGGTACCAACGTTTCGTAAAATATAGGACAATTCTGCCAATTGTTTCTAACTTGTATGCGTTAAAGAGTGCTCTCAAATAAGCATTGTTGGCGACGTAACTCAACTTTCACTTGAAACTCAGTAAATTAAACTTTTTTGGAATCCGATAAGGTAGTGATTTCTTCTCGTGTTGGATTTTAGGAAAATCTGACATATGGAGAATGGTGATCCTAAATCCTTATAAATTGATTTGTTTTGGGGCTACGTGATGCCCCATTGCTATAAAATAAAGCTCAATATTACTACAATTTCCCATAATGTAGACTGTTGTAGTTCCCGTTGTAAAACTGTCACTCTGGCAATTTTTCAGAGGCTCACTTCACTAGCTGATGATAAATGAAATAGGTTCGCACAAGTGATAGTTGGAAGATAGTCTGAGGGGATCGCGAGTTTGTACCTCAGTAAATGTGTTCATGTATTTTTTCTTTGGAAAATTTTATGTTTTATGGGTCGAGAAACTGGTGGAACTTCTAAAACCATATCTAACTCACCAATGGCTTATACCCCGAAGTGGACCAACTCCACTTACAGTTTCCTCCACTCCTCTCTGCCCTGGGTTTATCTTCGTAATCTTAACACTCAAGGCTTCCTTGATCCAGCTGCAGTTTCCTACATCTTTTCGCCTACACTGAAACCATCAATTTGTTATGCATATACACTATCTTATGCAGTCTGTTTTCCTCGATTTTCTCTAGTATATCGTCGAATCTTACAATAATCCTCTTACATAAGAATGGTGAATAGAAGAAACAAATACTCTGAGAACAATCACCCAAGGAATAATTATAAGGTAACAAATAAAAAAAAGATCAATTTCGCTAAAAATAAGAAACCGCATGACAAAGAAAAATAACACACTAAAATAAAGTGTTCGCCTCAATCATACTTCAACAACAACTTTATAATGATAAAATTACAATCTGCCTAATTGGGCTATAAGTAATTGTGATAAATGATCTCATTCATACCAATTTACAATTTTCATTCACTCGCTCATTCATACTATATATACAAACACTCCAGAGGCCCCCCAAGTCCCCATGGTTGTCACCTCCCTCGCGTGCGAAGGAGAAAAAGGGGTCTTGGGAAGTCCCCCACGCCCCTTCGTCAGCCGCGTCACTGGGATAAGAGCCAGCGGAGGCTGACCAAGAGTGCGAGAGCCACAGACACTCAGGACATGATTGGAGAAACTGGCCATTGGCAGGACTCCCACTGTCACGTATTTATAGCAGGGCACGAGGCCACTACCGTTTTAGTCTCCGAGGAGGATTATAGTGATGAGTGGTGCAGTGCAATGACTGTGCTAGGGAATTAGGGTGGTTGTATAGGTTACTGTGGAACTTCATGAACTTGGAACGCCTCAATCAAGAAAAAAAAATAATGAAATAAGTTAAAAGAATTCCAATAAATAAATTCTTAAATGAAAAGTTTTTAAGAAAAGAAAATAATTAGAGAAATACAGTAAAACACAATATTAATTAATATATTACTGATATTTGTGTTCACGAAAACGATCTAATATGGCGTGTAAACTCACTTCCAAATGCTAATGTTTAAAACTTTATTATCCCTGGAGATGTATTGAATAATAAAATCTGATGTAATTTAATAATTTATTCGGAAGAAGACTGGGTTTCACTGTAAGCTAGCGAGAAAGTTTGTTTCGCTGATCTACCGACCGATAGTTACAAAAAAGTGCTCCTAGTTGAGGTTGAGAAATCGGAGGTTTTTCTTCTTCTTTATAATAAAAATTAGAAAACAAAAAGCATGATACTATAAATAATATAAATTTCCAAGATACCAAGCGTCTGGTGAAGATGAGGTGGAATAGGGTGGCTCTAAAGAGGCAAGTATAAGGCAAGGCGAATATTAGGAGGAAAAAAGTGCAAGAGAGTGGTGAAGCGAGAAAGAAAGGAACGACCGAATGTTAATGTTTTATGGGATGGAGCATAACGATCAAAGGTACTCACATTCCCTTATTGGCTTATGTACCTTATTAGCTTTTATTGCTGAGAACCCAAGTCTCACTGACTTCACTTTTGTGGAATATTATATTACGATGAGTAGCGTGTAGTCGTAGCTAATCTTGTCAGAAGAATGGAACAATGGAAGCGTGAGTTCCCTTCCAAGTTGGATCCAAAACAATAATGAGAACATGAACTAAACATTTGCTTCCTTGCAATTCCCGTAGTAATAAATGGTGTACCTGATCAGAAAACTCGTTCACATGTTTTGCTCAGCTCACCCTCGGTAGCCTCTCACTACCTTCCTGATTCCACCCGCCTCCTTTAGGCATTCCACACCCTATATCCTTCTCATACATCCTTCAAATGGGGGACTCCCCTTAGTGAAAGGCACTCATTAGCCCAAAATAATTTTCCTTTATTTTTCCCACATCCTATTTTTATAAGTTTGAGAGCTAAGGGAAAATAATAATAATAAAAAAAAAAAAAAAAATGCTCAGCTAAAATAAGTTTATTTTTTCGGTATTTAATAATAAATTTTTTGCAAGTGTTTTCTTCATAATTATTAGACAAATTACTATTATTAAGTAATCAGGCCGTTCTCGTAGTCTAGCGGTTAGCTTGCGGAGACCTGAGTTCGAATCCCTAGATTCCTGAGAATTAGTTCTCTAGTCTCTAGTCTGGTCGAGCTCACTTTGCCTCATGAGGATAAATGAGTAGCTACTTGAATATAAGCTAGGTGAAATGAGATTTTTTTTTTCACTTGCTGTTTCTTAAATATAAATATAAATGAGCTGTTGATAAGATAGCCCACCTTGTTTTTATTGTGAGTACATAAGGTCATCGAACTCAAATTTACAAAAAATGTAACATAATAGTTGCGCTGAAACAGTCAAACTCTATGAATGGCAACTTTAAAGATCAGAAAGAGTTAATTGACCATGTTCCCGCAAGACATTTTAGGGCTGACTAATTATCACATTCCAACATATTACAATTGATGTTTTGCCCAAGATTTTGAATTCGGGATAAGCGTTATACATTATATTTGTCCCCCTTCCCAAAAGACCTGAGGAGGAAATGGGAATTGAATCGCGACATGACAGGTAACGGGTTAGTGACTTTTTCGGCCCGTTGGCTCTGCGGTTTGGTGAGATATGCACGAACAGAGCAATGCAATAACCGACTGTTCTCATCTGAGGCAACTCTTGTGAAACTGCTTCGAGATCGCTCTTCAAGAAGGAGGACTCCTGGAAGGTGTCGCTAAGGAATAGGGACGTAGAAAAGGAGTTCGTCCCTTAAAAGAACGATAAATATTTTTATCCCTCAAAACTCCGTACATGAGAAGTGGTTTCCCAGTATCATACTTGGGGTAAATAAGCGCTTAAAAAAAAGAAATTAAAAAGCGATTTTATTAAATAATTGTGCATGAAATATCTTATCATACGAATAAGTACAACATAAAATTCTATCGAATTAGGAAAACTGACCTATGCTTGAATGGTTGCTTTGCAATCTTGAAATACAGTCGAACCTTTATTTATAAAACTAGAAGGTTCCGTGTAATAAATTAACGTTTAGAACGTCGTCGTTGTGGTTGTCGGGTCGTCACGAGGGGGTGCCTAGTTACCCTAGCCCTGGTGACGAAGTGAGGGTTTATTAAGTTTATGACCTGGACAATCGTTTCATGACGGTCTTACTATCTGACTCCATTTTTCATAGGTATGTGCCCCGACAATTCACTATGTTCAGGAGAAGAGGTATGGGGTAGGTAGTGTATGTAGTTTGTGTGGTCTTGGAATTACCACGAATTCACACTCGGTATCTGAGAGTAGGCGACATCCGTCCGGATCCCAAAGGCGAGTGTGAACCGGAGGGAGGCAGACTGGATCGCCTTGGGGAACACTGTTTGGTAAGTTTGCAGGGCCACGACAACCGTTGTCCACTAAGGAGAGGTCTCTCTCAAGGAGGTGCTAGATTTAGCGAGACGAAGGCAGAGATACCTACTAGGAAGGTGTGGGGTCTGACATCGCCGGACTAAAACATAGCGAGGTGAGGATAGAGAGATGCAGAGGTTTTCCTAAATGAGAAGGCCAAGTTTTGAACATCAGACCAGCCCCAAGCCATCAGTCAGCCAGTCGTCAGAAGAATAAATTACAGGCCCAAACCACCGGTCTTAAATACCCAGCTGGCCTCGCCAGTAGCCAATCAGCTTGGGTTTTATTGTACCCAATGCCAGTTGAGTATTGTGGTGGCCTTTGTCCTCTGACAGTTGTGGCCTTAGCGTCCCTGATACCTAACCCGGGTAAGGGTCTCCGGGCCTCTCGGCGGTTTGGGTCGCTTAGTACCTGCTACTGGTAGCGGGTGCCCCAGGTCATGTAACTAATTGGCGTGTTTATTGTTTACCACATTTACAATGATTTATATTTTGGTAATGTTATTTACATTTGTTTAAATTAATTTACAATATATACACAGTAGAGTATAGCTTTATTTATTTATTTAGGCAAATAAAGTTAAAGTTTTTAGGTCGTTATGTATGTCGTTCCTTTATATATGTCGGCCGTGTGAATGTTGAACATCACAAGTCATATGTAGGCCGGTGTGGCCAGCCAATCCTCCGTCTCATTAGTACGCTGCTGTCTCTTCCAAAGGAGGTGTCCATCGCGTGTTGTGTTTCTTGAAGTCCTGAAAGGATGTAACCATTTTATTTGCATCTCTTCTTGTTACCATAATCTGGTTTTTGACTGCAATTAAATATATTTTTTCTTCATATATACAAAAGGATTTTTATTCTAATTAAAATTCAAAGTTCCTGAAAACATTCAATTTAAAGCTGCTCAACGTGTACCTTTGAAGTTTGAGGGCAAAATTCTCAGGTGTTCTTGAACTTGCGGGAGTACACGCTTCATCGATTTGTATACTTCGCAGTTTTGACAACGGAACTTCTAAGTTGCTGAGTAGGTATCATCGGGTACTCACGATGACACAGTACAATGTCTTCATTTCTAGAGCTTCGGAATGATGATGGAAGCTATCTGCTTATTATTTCCTGTAGTTTAGAATAATACCATAGCTCTCCCCGATGAGCCTGTAGTCTTTCGAAGTCATCCAATGGGACAGTTTTTTCCCTGTAGCCTGTTAGTTTTCATTGATACGGGGCGAGTTAGTGGCATATTCTCCCTTTTCGTTAACTTTTGCGTCGTAATAAGATGTGCCCAGATGAAAACAACGTTCTTTCCCTGTGCTCTAATTATAAATGCCTCTAATTATAAATCCATAATTCGAAGTGTATTTTTTCGAAAACAAAAATCACTACATTTCAAGTTAGATTCTCATATTATAGAGCAGTTACGCCAACCACTCACTACACTATGTAAGAGCCCTATTTGTATCTTACTGTATTGATAATTGTGCGGGGGGGCTTCGAAATTTTTTTAAAAATTTTATCCTTGTTAGTTGAGTACTTTAAATATACTAAAACACCTTGTGGAAAATATCCCTGAATATGAATACAATTTAGACTCAAACTATGAGTTTCTACTCTTGCCACTCAAAACCTTATTTTTATTTTTTGGATGCCTTTGAATTTATGTTTTTGTTACAATATTTAATCCACAATGATGGTCTTGGGATTAAAATTGATTTTTTTTTTATGATCATACATTACCAGCTGAACACGTACATACTTATATACACTTGTAAGAGTCAGGACGAGAGCTATCATAAAACATACAGACACTCCCTGCTGCAAACTTAAGCATCTCCCTTTGGACTAGTTAGAAAGTAGGGATACATCAGTCTGTGACCGGATGCAGAGCAGATAATACACTGATGACTAGACATCCTGTACACACATCTGAAACCGCTCGCAATAAAAGAAAGCTGACAAACCAGTCCCCTCTGACCCAATGGCACACTTAGGCTTAGAGAGCACCAGTCTACCGTCAAATGTAATATGTTTCTATTGTCTATTTATATGCACATTTATATTCACTCTGAACACGAATTCACGTATTGTCGTCATACGTAACTGATCTACACATCTTGAGATTCGTAAAGGATATGTTATAGTCTCTCTTAGTTCTTTCCAAGGCGACATAAAATTTAGTTTATACCATTTTTTAACTGCGATGGAACATAAATTGCAATAAACCACCTCTTTGCAAGGGGTTCTGGAAAAAAATTATTTATTATAAATCTCTACAAAACATGGTTTTCCTAGTCCAGTGTCTGCATTCGATTGAGTATCCTCTCTCAGCTCATATCCTTTTGTATGATTTTTCACCAGGGTGGATAAGATCCCTCATTACCCATTTCATAATGGATTTAATAAAAATTATCCTCTTTCTTTATTCAGATCCAGGTTTCAAGACCTCATGAGCTCCCTCATGATACCCGTTTATTTTTAGTGGGTCATTATCGTTTAAGATGTTTTCCTTTCTACGGAAGTTTATTTAAAGCACCATTTATTTTATTCGGCATTAGTACATAGCACAAAAAAATAGCCTCACAAAACCGTTTTTTTTTTAAACATCAAATTTTTTGTTAGACTCCACTGTCATATATTTTGAAGCAATCATTTCAGTGCAAAGACCATAAAGCCATTAAAGTATTACGCGCTACTAATGAGATCTTCGAGCATAGCAATGGCCAAGTATGGTAAGATTGTTACTTGCACATCGACTCCAAGACGTGACCGTGATTGAAGAAACCAAAGGGTAAAAGTGCAACCGATTGAAAGTATTGGAAAATTATCAGCTATTTCATAATTTGGCTATAGTTTGCAATATCGTATATTTCTACTTTATAATATATAACTATACGTTTTTAGTTTCCCAGAGTTAGGAAGGTTTGGCTGATAAAATATATAGAACTTTTGGTGGTAGAGAGCAACGGTCAAATCCCAGCCATTCATACGACTCTTAAGAGAAGTGGAGGGACTTTCTTCGGTTAGACCAATCCTCCATAAAGTGGATAAGAGAAACTTACCCTTCACCAGAGAAAACCTAGCGGTCAGAGCTTGGTTACATCATTTGACCGTTATCTTCCAGTTTAGACATGACAATTTTTATTTGTTTTCTCTAAAATAACATAAACTAGAATACGTTACTGATTAATACATTTAAAACAAAAACAGTTGTAGATCCAATGATCAGTGGCCTCGGCATTTTGAAACGTGTATTACCCGACAAATGCAGCTCCTGGAGTTGCTATACGTGGTGCTCAAAGGAAGTTTTTAAAAAATTGCTACTGGCAACGCGAGCCTAGAAAGCAGAACTTTCCCTCGGACCGGAAGTAGGTAGGAGGAACGCGTAGGAAGATCCGCTCAGAAATGGTTTGAACCTTTTTACAGAATGTATTTTTCAAATCGGAACGAAGGTGTTAGACCAGGAATGAAGGAAAAATAGAAAAAACGTTATGTGGTTCTAAACTTAGTTACAGTTGTAGATGGAGTGTCCTAGAACATACTAAAAGTAATTATCTGATGGTGGGGGGGGGCGGAGTGGTTAGAGGTCAATTTTCTGGGGTTTTCTCAAATGTAAAAATGTATTAATTATATAAAAAATTAAAGTACACATAACTACATCTATTTATTTGAAATATTAAATTACACCTATTGACTTAGCATACAAATAAATAGTAACATTTTCTGGGAAAGTTTGTGTTCTTGAATATTGTGTATAAAATACGTTTTGTTGAAAATCACTAGTTTGCATGATATTTGAGAAAAAACGAAAAAATTTTTTTTTTTGTAATCAACATATTCTGGCCTTTGTTGCCAGGATTGGGTCCGAAAAATGCGCGCCAACGTTACGTTGTAGAAGGAGCGTGTCTTCGGATAGAAACATTAAAATCAGACCAACTAAGCTGTCAAAAATAGTTAACATTCTACACAACTTCAATGTAAGTGTTGAATATGGTTTTTTCCATTAAAAAATCATTCCATGGTACATTTTGCTTGATTTATGTGATTAGTTTGGGAAAAAATAGACTACTTTTTATTGTAATTTATTCTAATTGGAGAGCCCTAATATTAAGTAATGGGTGGTTCAGCTTCAAACATTTAATGATTTGAAGATTCTGTTTCCTAATCCTAAAAATAAAGAGGGTCGTATTCAGAAGGCGTAAAAATGGGAGTAAACCACTTCGAATTAAATAACTAACTTACGACAAACATGGCCCGTACACAACGTTTGGGTCGCTAAAACTGCGCAGGAGACAACGGAAGGGGAAGACATACAGACATACACAATGGCAGACAATCTATACAAAGGGGCCGTATCGGTGACAATAGTCCTCAGTCGTGACCGCAGCTTGGTCCCAGATCAATGTGTATATAGTAGATGTATAGACAGGGCAGTACACACAGATCTTACTTTGCTTTGTGTATACATTGCCTTTATAGTGGCTTCTTCGCTCTTTGTCTGCCTACATACCGAGTTCGCCTCTAACGTGCCCTCTGTTGTGTCAGAATTCCATGGAGATGCCTCGTCCATTATTGTATCCACAAAGAAACTCGTATATAAAAATTTAATTCTCGGAATCTGCAAGGTTACAAAAATCCTTTTGCATTAAATACACTCTTTAAAATAACAAATTAAATCCTTATTTCACTCTTGTTCATATAATTATTTACAGTGACTTATCCTTTATTTAATTATGTACCACAATCGTATTTTCGTTCTTTTTAGAATAGAATAGAAAAAAAAATCTATTCTGGGACTAAGTCCCCCAATGAATACCTCATATTCATGTGATGACATGTTCACAAATGATGGCAAATAAAATAAATTATAACATCATAATAAAAAAAGAAAACAAAAACACACCAGTAATAACAACGTAAAATAAAGTGTAAAACTCTATTAGCATGATAATAATAAAAATTGTTCAACTGCTTTTAGTAAATAAAGTCCGTAGGACTCACCTATAAGAGGGGGGCAACAATATGCAGACGTCTGGGCAATAAGACATTAGATGAAAAACAATAAAATTAACACAAAAGAAAACAAGAGAGAGATATACAATCTAGCAGCCAACATTTATACATACATACTAAACAATCAAATAAAAATAATTAATACAAAAATAAAAGTCGGGAAATATAAAATAATTAATGAGTGAATCGTTCCCAGACTAACTAACGAGCGTCTCTTAGGATGGCGAGAATGTGTAGGAAAAAAGAGCTTTGAAGGTTCGTAGCAATGAAGCAGCCTGGCGGATACCAGGAGGTAGAGAATTCCAGAGGACAGAAGAGTGAGCAAGGAAACTGTTGTATATATTACTGTTATAGATTCCAGTATGTCCAAAGAATAAATCGCGATCCATGCTCTTTTAAGACACTACGAAAAATAGGTGAGTTATCGATGATGAATTTACTCGAATTAAGTTTTAAACCAAAGTTCTTAAAATGAAGCAACAAATTTAGATTATGGATAATATTATAGATAACATTATTTATTCTTAGTTATAGTTTCTGTGGTTATGGGTGAAATGGTAAGAGCATTGGTATATCGATTGTTCTGAGTCCTTACAAATATCTCAAAAACGTTACTCAACAGGATCTCCTACGAATTATTTTTTTTTATGTAAGCTGTAGTAGTTTTATATCTAACCTGTAAATTATTTAATTAATATCCATATATCAGCACTTTTGTTCTGAATTAAGTTCTCAATTTCCTAGTTCATAGTTGAAGTAGATTAAGAAGCTCTTGAAGTATTCGGGAGATGTGGTTTGAGTTAGAACTGGAGGCAAGATATGGCCGAAAAAAAAGGAAATGAAGCTGAAGGGATACCGTCAGTAAACTTCGAGTAATGGATTAGACTTCATTGACTACCTCATCGAACACCATGATCGTTGGAAAAAGTCTAAAATGTCATATATTCGTATATTAGTTAACAGCTAGAAAAATGGAAAATATTTATTTTTTCCCCCAAGGGTATCAGAAGTGTAATTAACAAATATGTGTAGTCGCTGTATTTTCGAACGAGATACTATGAAACCTTGTGTACTTAGACCGACTTACTGAAGAAAGTGTGGGTCGCTGTTCGTCAAAATGATTCGAAAAAGAAACTCCATATCATTCATCGCTAATGGCTACCCTTCTGCCTATCATGAAAGATAGGCCTTCCTGTGCTGGAAGATTCAAAATAAACAGAGTCGCGTGCTGGATAGGGATAGACATACAGGCCATGACTACTTTCACCAGGAATATCCCGGCGTTCCCAACAAAAAACAAAAGCAAGACGGCAGGGTCCATTGTCCAGCCTCCACGTACAGCCGGGCGGCGCACCCATCTCTGCGGCCGACAGACACTTTCATAAATTTCAGCTGAGCCGTAAAAGACTTTCACTTATCAATCTTATATTGTCATTATCAACCATACGTGTGTCTAAGGTACATGATAGAAGAAAGGGTGTATGTAAAGTTGAAATATTTCTTCAAGGGAAACATTATACTTTTTACAGACTTTCACACAACTCAGATTAAATGGTTTTAAAAAAATCTTGAAATTTGTGTAGTTTCGTGTAAAAATCACCCCCCCCCCTCAAACTGCAACCATTCCAGATAAGAGACGCAATGTGAGTTAACTTATAGTATATTCTAGGTAGCTTTAACGATGCCTAACAAATTACAAAAATAAAATTTGTTAAAATCAATGATACCGAAAATGGAAGAAAAAGCGCGAAAAAGAAAAAGTGGTTTGGCCTGCTACGATACGGAAATATAGATCGTCAGTTTTTCTGTGCTGTCGCTCTCCAGTTGCTGGCATCAAAGATGATTCTTGAGTAGCAACTTCTGACACTGGCTGGTTCCGTATATCTACTCGCTCAGAGCACTGGCTGGTATTTTCCTAGATCTCATTCTTTCGACTTGAACAGCCCAACGTAGTCGGTGTTAGTTTAATCAACTGGAAAACATCAATATCTCTGGTCTCTTATTGCTACGCTGGTTCTTATTTCTTCTTGTCCAGGTTTTTTTCTGAGCATACTCCAACAATGCTCCTTCGGAGAATCATTTTATTGTAGGGCGATTCATTTAGTTAAGCCACATACTGAAGACTTTAAACATGTCGATTAAACATTTTACGTGAAATTCATGATTTGAACCCGATGTTTTTTTTAGAACTTCTTTATGAACTTTCTAGATGAGTAGAAGAGTTGTTAGTTTTTCACCAAATTTATTATTGGAACACGTCTAAATATAGTACGTATGTCTGATCCTGATAATAAAAAGAAAGTAATTAGATGTTAAAAAGTATTGGTAATAATAAGAAACAAAAGTTAGGTGGAAAAATAATAAATTTGATGAAAACTGACTCATTTTCATCAGACTAAGTCGATTTTCCAACAAACTCTTCTATTCACGGTACTCACGGTTGACAATCAAATCAAAGTTGATTAAATTTTTATAGAGCAAGAACGGTTTATGGTTCATAAGAAAAAAAAAAAACCTGGAAAACTAATTACCCATCACTTACATTTTCCTATTTAAAAGGATGTATTAGGATTATACGAGTGGGTACAAATCCCCGTAAGAAAATAATTACTACAGCCTACTTTATGGAAATGTTTATGCACAACTAATGGCCCCTCGCATTGAGATTGCCTGAGCAGTGAGCTAATTGGATGGGAAGTCCTGTGGGAATGGGCGGTCATCTGTCCCTATCTCTGTGACGGGATCTCGGAGGTCCTAGTTATCCGTTGTCTCAGTTCTTGTCTGTATGGTGGCTATATAGCAGTAGTTTAGTTGGTGAGATCTGGAGGAGCAATCAATTCCAGAGAGGTCATGTAAACACATTGGTCTTTAAAATGACAACTTCATGATATAAATTTTCTTAGAATAGGGTAATCTTTATTCCCAAAAAGTCTTTTTATTAAATGTCACTTATAACAATTACAAAAATCACTGCCTAGAGGCACACCGCCTCCTTTAGGCATTCCACACCCCTATATGCTTCTCATACATCCTTCAAATGGGGGACTCCCCTTAGTGAAAGGCACTCATTAGCCCAAAATAATTTTCCTTTATTTTTCCCACATCCTATTTTATAAGTTTAAGAGCTAAGGGAAAAAAAAAAACTGCCTAGAGGGGATTTGATTAACCTGAATATTCTATATTTTCCCCTCATCCTGAATTTCTAACTAGAGAGCTTAAAAAAAAAACAAAAAACAACTGCTTAGAGAGACTCTAAGCTCAGCCTTCAGTGGACTCTCACCACTGCACCGCAACATTTCCACCTCTACCAAGGCTTCCCACACTCCTTAATTCCCTCACTCCACCTTCAAACAGGTACTCCTAGTAAAAGGATCCGCTCACCCCAAATAAATTCCTTTATTTTTCCCTTATCCATAATCTTAAAAATTTGAGAGCTACGGGGAAAAAAAAAAAAAAAAAATCACTCGTTCTTCATTCATTAATTTAGCTACGCTACAGTAAATAAAATAACCACAATGCACATTTATGTAAAGATGCCATATTGTGGAATCTGTAACTCACTCTGGGTAGCTTGAATGAAGGGTTTTGAAACAAAAAAAAACAATAAAATACAAAAAATAACTTGTATATGTGTATGTGGAGGGTAACAGTCTGGACTATGGGTACAAACCTTAATAGCAACTAATTATGTTTTAGATTAAACGAAATAGAAAAAAAAATGAATGCCTTTATTACAACTCTCTTCTCTACTACTACTAGTTAGATAGTGACGGATTGAGAATAAAGAAGAAATTTATAATGACGGGATTTTAAATCGGAGAGGGAAGAAGAATGGCGGATGAATCGAGGCTTGCATTGAGAGTTGCTCATGCTCATGCACTGGCAAGAATGGAGAGACCGAAGGAAACGGATCTGTGAGCAAGAGGTCTTGTGTTGCTTAAATGGATTAAGGATTTGAGTTTGAGGAGGTTATATGTGTACGATGGGTTTTTAGAGAAAAAAGGTTTGGTAGTGGAAGGCCACGAAGAGGTATCGATGTCTTGTCGAGGGGAATAGCAATCTCGATGCGAAATTTGCGATTCTCTCGGCATCTTGAAGACAAATCGGAAAGATTGATTCCTAAGATGTTTTAGTGTTTTCGATGTCGTGAGAATGACCACCATAGGCAAAACAGGAGTGGTCAAAACGGGAAATGATATTAATACCTCTTATTTGTCGAATTATAATGACAAGAAGATCTAATGGACACGTTTGGTTTATCACCCAGGGAAAACTGTTAGGAGGGTCAGTGATCAAGGAGGGCTGCTTTTGGCTGATTGACTTTCGGAACTTTCTAAATCCACCAATCTTACCGTTTTCCACATCTACTTAAGATGGTGACTGAACCTCCATGCAACTGTTTCCATTTCTAATAAACAGGCAGGTATTTGCCAAACAGATGCTTGATCATCAATCAGTTATGGATTGAATTCAAAATGTTTGAATGTGTGGAAATGTGACAAGACAAGTGTGAATACACCGTACTAATATTATATAATATATATAGAAAGTTAAGGTCAGATCAAAACCGACAAAAGGTTATAAAAGACTAAGGAAGCGAAACGGCCAGGGTCAGCCAACCGACCTAAGGCAGGTGGTTCCATGGTTCAGCTAGCAACTGGCCTATGAATGAATAACAAGTGTTGAGATGTTAAAGGAAGAAGGGACTATATATCATTCGTTATAAAGAACTAACAAGATGGAAGTTACTTATAAGTACAAGGGTCATTGCCTTCACCATATTTTTATTTATTTTGTAACCAAACAATAAATAAACGGACTTTAAATTTTGTTTTGTTATATGTTAACTGCATTATATCAACAAAGAGAGCAAAAGTGAGTGTGTATATATACATATTATATAATGCAAAAACAGAAGGAGAAGAGAAACGTTCCTTGACTTTTTTTGTAGAGCCACCCAAATGAAGGGCTTCACTTTCAAACAGGCTAAAGGTTAACACTATTAGTCTGCCTGTATGTATTATCCGACAGTGTTAAGCTATTGTTCATTTAAAATTTTAATTGAATTGAATTTTCAATTGAACCCTCTCAAATAATATCCAAATGATTGCAACAAACGGTAAGGAGCAAACAACGGATTTAGTGAACTAGGTTGTTCTACGTTCATGTGATTCCTGGAATACACTCTCAAGTGATTCGTCACTGATAACTGAGGGGCGTGATCGAGGAGCGTCTTGAAGACTGGTATTTCCAGGATTGAACAGTTAGAACCAAAGAGCCGCGGAATTTCGATGTAGCCTCCAAAAAGTTCATGGGCTGCCACCAAAGCCTAAATCAACAATAGTTCACTGATGCGCTATGGTTTTCAGTGACCAAGGTAGTATATAAAAAATAGAATGAAGCATTTTTTAAGCAATATTAACTGAAACGAAAAAGAAAGTCACTCTGTCAGTATCCTCGATAATGATCTTTCATTTTCTACACATGTTTTATTATGGTTTATAAACTTTCCAAAACATACAATTTAGCGTATAATTGATCTCAACAGATTTTATTCAGTAAATGAATAAAAGCTATTTGATCCAATAAAAAAACATAATGGCGAAGCTCTTCATCCTTGGAATAACTATTTATAATCAACATCGTAGCAATTACTTACAATTTAAAAACTGCAGGGGAATCTTGTGGTAATCCAGTGACGCAGTTTCCCAGGCGTTCGATCCAAGGTGAGGCTAAACGACGAATTACTCGTTAGTGAAAGATTATTTTTTCATGTTCCCTTTTATTTTTCACCAAAGAGATCTGGAATCAAAGCCGTAGTCTCTGTAACGATTCTCCCACTGTTCCACAATAACATTATGGGCCTTATTATCTGTTATACCCTCAGACGGACATTATGCACCTTTTCAAGTTTTTGCCACTGGAGCATTAAAAGATAATATTTAATTTGTCTTGGTTTGAAAACGTAATATGCAGGGCAGTGGACCATTCCTTTTAAATTGTCACACCTTTCTTTTTCGGTTTATTTGTCTCTTTGGATTTCATAGAGATTAGAGAGCAGTTAATAAGCGTACTTTATCAATACTAAATTAAATTTCAAACATTATATTGAAGTGGTCAAGATTTTTGCCGATCATTAGCCATATTGTGGTTCGTTAGTTTTCGAAGGACACCTCTTGATGACTCCTCGTATTCATTACTCGACGAAATTTTAAGTTACACTTGCCCAAATCTAAAGTTATTATTGCGTTATTGTCTTTAGTAAAGAATAACTAAACCGTTTAGATGTATTTAGATGTTTGGTTATTTGAAACTAGATTATGTATTCACTATTGAATACCTTTTTATAATTTTATTTAGTGTTATTTTGAATATTTTTACAGGGGGTCCGGGTTTGGCAGCTATTTTTTAATCCACCAAAGTGTAATATTTTTGAAAATAATTTGAATTAAATTAAATAATAAATAACTCATTTTTAACTGTATTTCCTAAAATTAAAATGTAAATGGTGCAAGGTATTATAAATTAAATATTATATGCACTTAAAATATATTTTTTTAACTACTTTCTTTTTTTTAAACAGATTTAACAGGATTTTTTCGTTGTTCAAAATAGTGATGTTTGGTCAGTTTGGTCAAAATAAATGCATTCATTTGTATATTAATTCATTGAACCATATTCATTGAATCATTTTCACAACTGTAACTGACGATTACTCGTACCAGTTCGGAAATAAAGCCAAGCAAAAATAGAGAGCGTACGTGTACCGATTTATTTCTGGTAAATTTTCACTTTTTACTGTATGTAATAGTATTGTCTGCAAAAATTTATTTAATATCAGATATCGTTTCTTTAGTACACACTTAAAGTAACAAAGTAATGTTTCTTAGGAATACTTTATAAAGATTTTTTTTTTAATTCAATAATGAAAAGAAAATTCAGATAAAAGTTACGATCATTACAGCTTCGCAAGAGAACCAAGGATACCCGCTGAATAATTTAACGATGCCCTTTCTCTATAAATCAATTCACATTAGAAACCACAGCACAGATAAGTGTTGCTGTGTATTTCGAAAATCCGATCAAACCCATCTCAGAAGATTGAAATTCTCCTTGACGTGGAACTGATCGAAAAATAAATAAGCCATTTACACGCTTCTTTGAATGGGTTACAATTGTTTCAGATACGTTTAAACATACTAAACGTTATGTGGATATTAAGTACGTTATATATATAATATTATATATTATGTGATGAATAATCGATTCGAAGATATATCGCGATAATTCGTTTCGTAGGCAATGTTATGAAGACGGGACAGTCACCCCTGGAAGGCTATCTTTTGTCTGTTTGCGTAACTCTTATCAAACAGAGGCAGTTTTGTTGCCCAAGTGTTTTTATTTTCCTTCGCAAGGTTCAATGTCATTTACGCTAAAGTGCCAAAGAGTCGAAAAGTTCACAGCTGGCGTTCATCTCACAGGAAAGGGCAATTAAGCAAAGAAACCAAATCATCAACAGTGTTTGTAGAAAAGAATACTTTTCCTATCATATTGAAAATGGTATCAAACTAATGATTAGCTATCACATGTTTTGATGGCGAAATCCTTAATTGTGTGTTATCACACTTGACTTGAATATTGTAATTATTAAATACTCCTTCGCGCGATCGAATGAAAAAAGCTCTTTTTACAATGAATGCATTTCATGAGTGGCTGATGATCCAAGGATGGATTAAATCATAAAACTTCCTATTCTAACACCTCCTAACCATATATACATACGTTTGCTAGTTTGGGAACGATTTATTTATTATATAATATTTTCATAATTGTATTGTTTTCACTTCAATTTCTTTGTTTAATATATATGAGACGTTTAGTCTTAAAACCAGCTCAATCCGTTTTCAGAAATTTTACCGGAGAGGCAAAAAACATCCCCAATCCAAGTATTTGAATTTGGGTAAATATTTTTGGTGCTTTTAGAAAGAACCGAGGCCCATAATTATTTTATTAATCGACTTTATTTTACTTTTTAATTTTTTTTATAATGTAATAAATAGTAATTTTTGTTTAACAGAAATGAATTATTTATATCTACTTACATGGGAACTTTGTTCCAGAATAAAATATATTTTATATTCTAAAAATGGAATAGATTATCATTGTAGGCTTCTCAATCTTTAAGTTAATCTGTATAGAGAAAGCAACCATGATCCCTGCTCGTGTAATCCATGCCAAGAGCAGTATCCCACTTATACCACTCCCCAGAACGAACCTATGGGATACAGTTGCATTTTATTACCGTTACAGATATGATTGCATAGATCACAGACAAAGAACTTGCGAGAGGAGCGGAGGGGATGTGTTTCGTGAGACACACACCGCGACGGAAACTTCAACGGCGAATTGAAATCACCCAACATCACCGACCCGGGTGATGAAAGGGGGGATGATATTTCCCACTGATTGGGAAAAGTGGTTTGTGGGAGCGTATTGTTGCTTAAGCGACCACATCTCTACCCATTCCGACACAGCACTCGTCACCAATAAAGTTGCATGAATTAGATATTATTCAAAAGATTTTTTTTTTTAATTTCTAACGACTAAAATTTAATTCTATTAATTAGTAGCTCAATTATAAGCATAAAACACTTTTAGAGGAAATAAAGCGTGTAGTAGAAGTCAATTTTAGTTTGACATTCTATATAATGGAATCAATTTTTTTTAAGTTGACCAAAAATACTCAATTTTATTTTTTGAAGCGCCCATTGAAAACTAATACAACATTAAATATGTCTTTTCTACATGTCATTTCTAGAATCGATACTAAAAACTTATTTATTGGAACATTTTTGTATTTCATTTTTCGTTACCCTCTTAAAAGTATCCTTAGCCATGAAGATAAATTAGAATTTAAAATAGCTTCTGTGACTTTAGAAAGCTTAAAATTAACCAATAAGGAAGGGTTGCGTTTAATTTAAATATTGTTTTATATTTTACCAATACAAGATCCGGCTATTTCAAGATCATGGAATACTCTTAATATTTAAATTTATTTAAGATAGCTTAAATAAGTTCCACGACCGTTACTGTAGACAACACATACAGACTGAGTGGAAATAGATCCTCTCTCTTTGTGCCCTGGGAATCACAATAACCCTTATATCAATGGTTTTGTCAAGACCAGTAACGGTATGTAGAAAAGAAATAGTGTCAGATATCTCAAAACAGGAATTCAAATAACACATTACAACTATTACAAATTTTTACCGAGCGTGAGAGTAATATGTTAGGGGTTCTCACTTCGTAATGAATTGTTCAGTATTATGAAGGGATCTATTTCAATCTTTTGGTCTACAGTCGATTTGTAGAAATTTGTTGTTTGTTTCATAACCATAAACTCTTTTATTAATAACATGTGTTGTGGGTATAGTTAAAATATTATTAATAATGTTTAAGTATCTGAGCCTATCTAGAGGTCTTAAAGTTTACTTTGATGTTTAGTTGATCCACCTAAATTCATGCTATCATGAAAAATACTTCCTACTCCTAAAAAAATTAATTTTCTTTAATTATTTTTTTAATACGGTTAATTACGGTGTCAAATACAAGTAACAGATAAGTCATGTTTTATTTGTTGGGACTTGAGCTGTTTATAACAAATAGTCTTACTTTATTGCAGCCCCTGTTAGACGTAGATGCCCAGGCATCGCTAAAAGACATACAACCCCTAGCAAGAGGAGTGATTAATCATTCATAGTTAATCAATTACTCTTAATACTCTTATTCAAAATAGATATGTTTTATTAAAATATTTATTATATAATCAAAATTAAATGGCTAGATGTGAGATCTAATTGTTTAAATATAACATGTTTTGCGGACTGTAATAAAAAAATCGTAATATATGATGATTCTATAAATAATATAAATTCCATAAAATAATATTATTTTCATTAATTGGTATGGTATTTTTCTTAATTTTACTAAATAAAAACTTTTTTGGATTAGAGACCTCTCTTGGTTAGTGTTGACAGTCTTTCTACGGTTTGCTGGTCATTAAAAATTGCTTTCTTATTTTTTCAACGATTCAGGAAATCTTACATTAACTATTCCATCTTTAAAATACAATATGCCTAAAGTCATATATATATTGAACGTGAACTGCCCTGAAACGTTGATATGTACTAATTTACAATTACAATATTACAGTATTAATTTTGGCGTGGAAATACGGACTGTTATCCTTACACAAAAAATATCATGTTATTTTAATATTTTTAAGGCTGGAAAGCAGGTGTGCGAAATTCAAAAATAATTAAAATCTATAAAAATTGCCATAATAAAAAATAAGTAGCAACCTTAGCTTGCTCCCATTTAGCCTGGATGGCCTTGTTGATGTTGTTGTTGCTCTCCATGCTGCGGCCTACAACGACAACATATCACAACAACAAGAGCACACACAGAGCACAGAAGCACACTCACCGTAGCTCGGTACAGCGAGGACTGATCTCTCTTCAACGCTATGTCCGTCTCCCTCCCTTTCTCCAGAAGGGGGTGGGTGGTTCCGTGGATCAGCTGCCTTCTACCTTGTATGGTACCCTGTGCAACTTTGTAATATATTTTTCATAGTATTTTATTAAAATACTCAGATATGATCCAATCGTATTTCTTTAGTGTTTCTCAGTTTTTTTGTAGATAGGAAATTTTGAAGGTATGTTGCTACGTCCGGCGGACTTACTTGCGTATCGATACGGTAATATATCTGATGTACTCACTGTTTATGAATACACACACTGTAAGGAAATATATATGTTTTATACGGATATATTTTTTCCTTTAAATATTTACCTGACTTACCCGTAAAACGACACGCTATTACACTCGAGTTGGATAATTAGGATATTTAGTTAAAGAGAGATCCCATATTACTACTAACACATTTGATTCCTCTATCATGTCCTAAGTGTATTGCATTAGCGTAAAGTCAAACCAAATTACCTATTATCAAGATATTCTATTAACATACTATTAGTCCAAATTGACTCTTAACTCAAAGTAATTTACTTTAATAAATTAACTTGGTGGTCAAGGAATGAAGTCCTATATATAGGATTGAATTTTGCAAAATGCTTTATTACAAATAATTAAAATGTTTTAATGATGAATGATTAAATTTAATATGAATAAAACGATGAAAACTAGTTAACAATACCATTAATTCTACAATAATGGCTTCATGAGATGGCTCGTGCAACCTCAAAGCCAATGTCCTAAGCTAGTGTCTCCAACCAATCCGCAGTCAACGGCTCCCGAGACGGTCGACAGTAACGAGAAGTGTCCTGTAGAAAACCTGCAAAGGAAGTGCGTTCCGCTTTGGACAAATGCCCGGAGTTTCTTGTTCGCCTCGTCCCCAAGCTTACATGTCGTACTCTGGGTTTTTTTTTTTGGTTTTTTTTATTTCAAAATCCCTTTATTGATTAAAATTTAAAAAAAAATTAAAAAAGTTTTACAATTTACAAATTTCTCCTCTTACTGCATATCTGCGTATGCATTCGAAGGAGGGTAGAATTACAATAACAATTTTCTATTTGAAGTTAAAATTACAAATCACTGGGTACAGGACTAGGTGATGGGGCTCACCTTCAGATCACAATGAGGGAACTACAAACTAAAACCTAAAACTAGAACCTAAGACTAAAGCGTCCCTGCCGGGACAGCGTCTTGCCATCGATAGGGGAACGGAGCGGGGGTTATCGTGGTAAATACCGGTGTTTTCAAGTACTGTAGGGAGTCGAAAAATTTGATATGTCTACGTTGGATGAATTTATCCACCGCAAGCAAATCAAAGATCTCGTGAAGTTCACTGTTGCCCCGCTGCTCGAATGAAGTATGTATGACCACTTACATCAGTATACCGTTTTGGAATTGTTGGAGTCGCCGAGCTGTCGTATACGTCAGATGAAGAAAAAGCGGTGCACCATACAGCAGAGTAGGCCTGAGTTCACTTTTGTAGATCAGTAGCTTGAGACGCAGTGGTAGATTGGGGGAAGTCAATAAATGCGTAAGCCGGTAAGACTTCGTGCGTAAGTAAACTTCCTCGCAAAATGGTTACTAAAACGGAGGTATCTGTACATTTTAATCCCCAGCTATACTAGGTTGTTGCCTGGTGAGCTGCGTTCCTACTGTGTTGGTAGTAGGCAGCGGACAAGTACTCTGGGACTAAATCTCTCTCCCTTAATAAGAAGACTTTTTCCTTTTTCCAGGGCCCTTGTGCGTTAAGGAACATGTCTTTCTGATCTTTTCAACGGAGCTGGGGACCTGCTCTTCACACCTTCACCAAGCTGCAAAGCAGTTAAGAGGTGACTCTAAACACCCTCTAAGGACCAACTTGACTACTGAACCCCATATCTTTTATGGCATTTCCTTTTGTACGAAGAAAATGAAGAGTTCTTGTCCTCGACACTGTCTTGATGAGAGTTTATAGGGAGACAAATGGGGAGCCTTTAGAAGCTGAGTATTCTTACAAGTGGGGTTTGTTGCATGCAGACTTCTACTTTAGTTAGCACTTGCCCCACTTTTACAATCTCTGTTTCATAACCTATTCCTATTCTTATATTAATTTGAAAATAGTCAATACAGCACCTTCGATTACACTGGGGGTTTTGGTTGAATATGAAAAAATGATGTGAGGTATACGAAAACAAGATTTGACCTTATTCCTTGAAGTTTAAAGTTCTGTGGTGGGTCGTCACGAAGGGGGTACCTAGTTACCCTAGCCATGGTGACGAAGTGAGGTTTGATTAGGCTATGACTTGGACAATCGTTTCATGACGGTCTTACTATCTGACTCCATATTTTATAGGTATGTGCCCCAACAATGCACTATGTTCAGGAGAAGAGGTATAGGGCAGGTAGTGTAGGTAGTTTGTGTGGTCTTGGAATGACCACGAATTCACAATCGGTATCTGAGGGTAGGCGGAATCCGTCCGGATCCCAAAGGCAAGTGTGAACCGGAGAGAGGCAGACTGTATTGCCGTGGGAGGCACTACTCGGTAAATTTTGTAGGGCCACGACAACCGTTATCCGCTAGGGAGAGGTCTCTCCCAAGGAGCTGCCAGTTTTAGCGAGGCGAAGGCAAAGAATCCCACTAGGAGAGCGTGGGGTCTGACAAGGCCAGACTAAAACATAGCGAGGTGAGGAGAGAGAGATGCAGAGGTTTTAATAAATGAGAAGGCCAAGTTTTGAACATCAGAGCAGCCCCAAGCCATCAGTCAGCCAGTCGTCTATGGGAAAATGATTTACAGGCCGAGATCTTGCCCTACTTATAGGTCGTTAGACCCAATCATCTGCCTCGTTATTGTACCCAATGAGATCCCAGTATGCGGTGGGGCTTTGTTCTCGGCAGTCCTAGGCCTGGCCTGGTCTGGGTCGCTTTACTACCTGCTGGGGGTAGCAGGTTCCCAGCTACTATAACTAATTGACTTGCAGCTGCGTCTTTATTGTTTACAACATTTACAATGATTTATGGTTTGGAATATTATTTACATTTGTTTAAATTAATTTACAATATTTATACAATAGAGTATAGGGTGATTTATCTTATGTAGTTAGTAGTCGCTACATTCTCGTTGTTTCCTTACGGTTAAGAAAGCATGAAATGCAGTGTCACAAAAATAAATTAAAACCATTCCAAAAAAATATAGTTTAGTTTTTAAAGTGAGAAATGAAAATTGGCAGGTTTGTTAAACCGATTTAAACGTGTTGCTTTGGTTATATTTTAAATATTTAGAGGTTTTTCCCCCTATAATGTGGTATTGGTCCGGGATGGTTTGTTGAGCAAAGTAAAATGAAGTATTTTTATCAAAGAGTACGGATTGTAGTTTTTTACAATCTTTTAATAGGTATTTAAGAATCTCGTGCGGAATCTCTGACCAGTGATCATCTTTTGATATTATTGTTCCTCAACTCACTACATATTTTATTTATGTTCGGGCCAGTTGCTATTAGTTTTTTAATAGTTGTTATGAGTTATTTTGTGAGGTTGGTCACTAAAAATGGAAAGTTATTAAATGTTGTATCACGGTTAGTTAATAAGGTTATACAAGTCTGGTTTGCCTCATTATATTTAAAATTGTAAATTACTTCTTAACTTCGATACTTGGCAATGAACAACAGTTTTGAGCCTATGTATTACATGCATCTCTTACCCTTATCTTATCTTTATACGGTTAGTCCGGCGATGGGAAGTTTCCTTTGAGCTGCGATTTTTCGGAAGTGATGTCATGGGTACATAACTCCAATAGTCCAGGTGTTCTGAAATCTGTTTTTTCGCAAGAGGTGCGAGTTCTCCCTTCCTACTCTTGCCACCCCTTTAAAAAGTAAGTGACTCCTGTTAGTCTGTCTGAACGGCCCAGACTCCCGTTACTAGAGGACCCAATGCACCGTCATCCGGACGGTTCCCAGAGAGCGGAGGCCCAGTGATCTATAGGTACGTTGTCTGCGCAGCCAACGGGTCGCTGTTCTTATGCCGGTAATCGGTCACAGTGAACTGTACCCGCAGTCTATGGTCCGATACTTCCTCGTCGTCGTTTTTTTTTTTTTTAATATATAAATTTATTTTCAGCTAGAAGCCATATGTATGGGTGGTACAATGGCGTATACAAGAGAGGCCCCAAGGGGCTTGACTCCTTCCCCCCCTTAATGTGTTGAAATTTTTATAATTTCGCCATAAAATATTATCAACTCTTGCAATTACCTACCTATTTTTTTCTGATTAATACTAGATAGTGCTTTATTAAAAATAATATCAGTTATGTTATTCTATCCAGGGGCATACATAGGTCAGACCAGTTATAAGAGAGAAGTCTGTTTCTTTTATCTCTTTTAAAGATCCAGCCCCCCCCCCTCTCCAAAAAAAAAAACCGTATGTACTGTATGGGTACAATAACATTTGATGACAACTTAACAGTGTATGAAATTGGGGAACGGTCTCTTAAAGAGGCATTCTTAATGTGTATGATTTTCTAATAAAATAACTTTGTTTTAATATGCTAAAATGAGTAAAATGTAGTATGCAAATTTTCTAACCAAAAAAATAAATTAAATCATTAAATAAAAAATAAATATTGTAGATATTTTACTTAATAAAAATGGAACGTTCGTTGTTCATAACAAGATGTCCTATAGAAGGCTAGGAATTGAATTGAAGAGGGGTTGGCAATGTAAATAACGTCCTATTTTTGTTTTCCTATAATTTATGTATTTCTTATTACCAAGTGCTTTCAGCAATCTCCACTATCATTCTCAAGTGCCCCCAGAATGTTGTTAATGTAAGCACTCTTGACTTGGCACTCAGCAAGAGAAGAAGCTGCTGAAAAACCTTGTAAAAAGGAGCATGCTGGTTACAAAAGATGACGCTGAAAACAAAATTGTTACCATGAAAACTGATAATGGGTCATTAATAAATCAGTTGGTTATTATAAAATAAATATTTTCCAGTCATATTAAGTAGAATACCAAAGTGAAGATTTCAAAGTCTTGGCTAGTAATATGGCAAATGATACATATTTCAATTGTTGTTGGTTAAGTAACAAAGTATAATTACAAAAAATCAATAAAAATATCATTAAAATAATGTTCTTTAATTGTTAACAACAGTCTTTAATTGGGTGATTCATCCCATTTGATTGAAGTTTCTTTATTTTTTTAAAAGATTTTTTTTACCAACTAAAATATTTTTAAATGGATTATGACCTGAATTAGGTATACATTTTCTATTTTGTTTTTTCTTAACCCTTATAATTAATATTGTTTAAAATTTAATTTTATATACAAATAAAAATTGAACTTTGAGTGGCTTCTTTTACTGCATCTATGCATTTTAAGCAGTTATAATAAAAATTAACATAATATTTTTATTGTTAAAAACTATACAATGAAAAGGGGACCAGGTGACAGGACTCACCTTTTTTCTAAATATATTTAAACACATTAAAGGAGGACGAAAGTAAATAAACAATATCGAGAGATTATCTCGGAGTATGATAATAGACACTTCATTTTATTTGTTAAAACATCTGCCTCACTGATGTATTTGGCACTGCATGCATATTTGGAATCGTGAAGATACAATTGATGAAGATGTGGAGGACTTGCAGCATACGTCAGAGGTAAGTGACACTCAATCTTACAGAAAACACCATTTGCCGGCATATCTGCACACGTTGTGAAAAAACTGCTTGATGCCGATTATTTGTTGACAGTGTTCTTCATGATAGACACAACCATTGTGTCTATAGTATTTGAAACTATCTTCTTGTTTTTGTATTTTAGTTTTATTCCGAAGATATAGAACATTTTTATGATTATTGCGCAATTGCAGAGGATATGAGCATTCAAGATAACATGAGCACAATGGTCCTTCTAGGTGACATATGGAGAAGGCATGATCATTCAAGGTTACATAAGGAGAGGGCATGATCATTTAAGTTCACATAAGCAGAGAAGATAATCATTCAAGAAGGCATGATCAGACGAAAAGAGTATTCGAGGTGACATAAGCAGAGGACATAATCATTCAATGTGACACTAGTGTTATTTTTCATAAAAAAAAAAGTTATTTTTCATAAAGGTCCAAGACATCCCCTGCACCTCTTGGAAGTGTTTCTTCATTACTTCCCTTATGTCATTTACACATATTTAATTAATTGTTCTAAAAATACCGTTGAAATGGTAAGGAAACTTACCTTTGGATCGACTGGTTATATTTTCTTTTCATATGAAGCCCTCCTATTCCCCATATATTGATTGGTCCCAGAAAATAACAAATGTTTCCCTCAATGATGTTTTAAGTTATCTATATTAATACTCTAATATGCTAAAACTGTAGCTGTAATCAATGTCAAGCCATTAGAAAGAAGAGCGGAGTGGAGTAGCTAATTTTATGAGGTAATGTCGTGCAAGCTAATTGCTATGGGTATTCTATGCTATGGGTATCACAATAATTGTAGGTATAGCACAGGGAGAGGGTCTAATTTATTCTAGTATGTCTGTCAATTGGTCTTTTTGTCTGTATGTATGTAGATATATTCTACAATAGTGGTCAAACAAATGATTACATTAATCTGAAATTTTATTTGTAAAATTGCAGCATTTCCACCTGTTTTTTATTCTTAACTAAAACGAATAGTAATTTTAAAAAAATCTTATAAAACCTACAGTTCGCCCTATGGCCAGTACAGTACCTTTCCTTATTAATGAAGCGGGTATCCTAAATGGTTCATCAACTAATATAGTGTACACAAATTCTGGTATTATAACCATAATTTTTTTAGAAAGTAAAAGGAAGGGGCACTTAATAAAAGGTGAAGGATAATTAAATTATTCTCTCTCTTTGGAGAAGATGTTTATTAATTTATTTTTTATTCTGTCTTTCCTCTTCGAGAATAATGAATCACTGTAAAGAGAAACAATTAATTTAATAAAACATTAGCCAAGACAACATAGTTTCTGTTTTTTTATGTATTGCATAAATAGAAATAAAATAAAAGATACAATGACTTAGTCAAGTGAAATTAAGTACCATAAGCATCTTGCATTTTGAAGGTTATTATTTATTCCTTCTGCACCAAATTCATGATGGGAGGTGAAACAAGGCAACCAGTTATCAGACTTCTCCTATACCAGAGTTTATCAATCAACATCTTGCTCCAAAGTCAGAGTTCAAATAGGTTTTATGATGCCAAACAATTCAAAACAGTATAGGAAAACAATTATCTGGGGATCATCAAATCATAAGCTAATAAGATCTTTTGTTTTTTAACAAAGCTAGTACATACCTCAGTAAATATTTTTCTTACATACAATGTATATGTATACAAACATTATTTATGTACTTTCAAGCATGAGTACAAAAATATTAATCAGGAAATGTCCTCTTGGCTAAACATCTACAACCATTAACTAGTCTCGACAGACGAAGCACTGGAGAAGACTGTAGAATCTAATGATTCGCTTTCTTCAAAGTCCACAAAATCTCCATCTTCTGACTGTGGCTCCTCTACAATAGGAAAATTTCTTACTTTCAATGGGCTGTCATTCGCATTAAATTGCCTGATACAGTTCAGCTCTTGGTTAATCGCCTCTTGGTCAAGACACTCTTTATAGCTGGGGGACTCTGGTTGGTCTTCAGTCATCAACAATCCATCATTATTTAGTTCAATGAATATTTCAGAAGCATTTATTTCTGGATTTTCTACATGCTGAACTATAAGCTCCTGGTTTTCATTTTCATCATTGTCAGATCCTTCGGTGTCACTTTCACCTGGATGTCTATTGTTCGAATTCAAAGTAATACTATTATGTTCTGAGGACTTCCATTCTGAATGTTTCATGCCATCATCTACATAATCTTCGTCATTATTATATTCAAGATCTTTTGTTTCTTTTTCAACCTGAAACTGACTAGTAGGAATTACTTTTTTATATTCCATCTGCTGATGTTCCATGTCCTGTTCTTCCTCCAAGTATTTCTCAATTTCTTCATCTCCTGTTTTCTTCTCCATATTTTCCATAAATGTGTTATGTTCCTCGACAATACTAGATGATGCTTCTGATCCTCCATTGCTCATATCATCATCACTTTCTAAATCGGACAGAATCTCTTCTTGTACCATCCTTTGCAAAGCTCGAACCAACTTGGGCGTGAATTTGTCTGTTTTACAAACAGCCTTCAGGTTTGACATGAAATTCTCCAATTTTTTCATTTTTGCTAATTCCTTTGCAGTCATTGGATCATCCTGAAAAATAACATTATTGCTTTGTTAGTACCATAGTTTTAATAATTCATCAAATTAATAAAACAAAGTCGCTACGATTTTAAAAAGTTATAGAAATAATTTATAGGGAGCCTACCCAATTACTTAAAAGCGGCTTTCCTAATGTACAAGTCTTCTAGTGGTTATTCCCAAAGGTACAAACACACTGGCCACGTTAAAACACTACCTTTACTCAAATTATTTGAACAGAAACTCCTTTCTTAAAATAACTCTAATTCTAATATATAAATTGAATTTGCTAATAAATTATAAGTTATAAAATATAACAGTATATGGCAACTGGCTTGGGTTGTTCTGACTCATGGGCACAGGTCTTTAATGCCTAATGTTAAGTCAGGTTCATTTATTTTATAATCCTAAACATTTACACATCTTATTTAATGAGAACTAATTATTTTTTATGAAATTTACTTATTTGCTATTCACCCCCATACCCTGTCCAGCAACAAATTATAATATTTAAATAGCTAAGGTTGTTTGTTAAGGCTGCTGATTGCAGATTATACCCATTGTTAACAATGAAACCACTTTTTTAAATACCAACATAAAAAGTGAGTTCAACCTTAGATTCAAATTCATATTTATAATTAAAATAGCTTTCATTAATCATTGAGGTTTGATGGATGGTCTTTCTAACAAAACGAAATTCCTAAAACTTTTAATGCTTATATAATGATTTTTAAATGTATAGGTTAATGTATACTTTTCAAATTTTGTATTCATAGTGTATTAAATCAGTATGTTGTCTAGTAATTTTCCTTTATTCTATAATTTCTAAATGTTTACATATATACATATACATATATATATATATATATATATATATATAAATTTATATATTTTTTTTTGGAATGTAAAATCAAGGGTTTTTACCAAAGTACAGACAGGAAGATTTGCCTCTCTTCTGTGCTTCAAATCTTCCGCTACATCCAGAGCATATTGTTTGACCTCCTCTGGCAGGGCAGAAGTCATCATGAGACGTAGGGCATAGTTCGACATCTGAGTAACTCCGGGTAGCAGTCTATGAGTGAACGTTAACTCTCCCAAAGGGTCATTACTTCTTTCGATTGCTTCCAATTGGAAACTAGTAATTTAAGTAAGTAATTAGGTTGTTGAGACTACACAACTTTATTTCATTATCTAATACTCACTTTGTGACGTTTTTGTAAACTTCGGAGAGATTGCATAGGTAGTGGTAGTGAGTTGTGAGAAAGGTGAAAGCAGGCACCCTAAGGAACTGTTCACAGAAGGCCCATGCAAGGCAGATTCCCCTCTCACAGCTAGTATCTACAAGTATAGTCGGTCATTTAACACAAATAAATATGCATAATAAATAATGTGGGCAAAGGCTTTGTATTGTAATCATATTTTTATGATCAATTTAAGTTTATTTTAAAATGAATATCTAGTTAGATAGAAAATGTGCAATATGTATTGTTAAGATCTCAATTATGAAATCAGCTACCAAGAGATTAATACCAGATAAAACCAGGTATATTTTCCCAAATTGGTGGTGGAAGGTGTAAAAGCTTGTAGGAGACCAAAAGGATCAGTAATGACAAGACCTTCTCAGAGATTAGACTAGGGTGCTTGAGATTTATCGTCAGACTTTGAAAGAAAAGATCAGCCATGTGTTAAACCAGAGAGTGGGAGCATAAAGCCAGTTAAAAACACTATCCATCCCCCACCAACCCAACCAAGAATATACCCATGTTATAATATATCATCGCTTGTATCGGGTTGTCACTAGGAGGTGCCTGATCACCTAGCCCTGGTGACAAGTGCGGATTGTTCGAGTTAATAACCTGGACAATCGTTCCAGGACGGCATTAATATCTGACTCCATTTATGATAGTTATGTGCCCCGACAATGCACTATGTTCAAGAGAAGAGGTACAGAGGTTTCATAAAGAATAAGGCCAGTTTTCAGGGTTCGAGCGGGTGCCCAGCAGCGTCACAGGTACAAGTCGTCAGAGGGTCTTCAAGGAGACTAAAATACAGGGTGACAGACTCAGAGGCGATGAGGAGAGAGTAGGGTTTAGGGTCAGAAGCCCCGGGGTTAAATACAATTTCCCCTTCCTGCCGGAAGGTGTCGCAGGTCTAAAAAGGGTCTGTTTATGGCGGCCAGGTGGCCAACCCTTTCAGGTTTATGACCGCCGGGTGGCGACCCTTGGTCTAAAAGGGTCTGTTTATGGCTGACGGCTGTCAACCCTCTTACGTTTGACTTGTTTATGACTGCCGGTCCCGCGCATGGTTTATTGCTTAAAACTTCTACAATGATTTACATTATATATGCACCAGAGTATAGAGTGATTTAATTTATGTAGTTAGCGGTCGCTACAGAGCTCCCCCTAATTGCCCTATACTCTGTAAAGTTTGACAGTTTTTTTTTATATTGAATTTCATTACATAATAAAAAACGTACATGATACAAACATATTTCTATCAATCTTTCTTAAATGCTTACACTTTTGTGTACATTGGAAATTATTTGTCGAACAATTATTACAAATAAACAATTAAATATCTTTTTCACTACAAAAAAAAAAAAAAAATTTATCTTTCACATGGATGACAATAAAAGAATCAACATTTTACTCGATAAGAGACCAAGTTAGCTAATTAAAATGTAACAATTACAAACAGCCAAAAGTATTTAGATATACATACTTACATACACGTTTGACTAACATTATTTTACTATTGTAGTGATCTATTGATCGCTGTTAACATTTACGAACGAGAAAAAAACAAAAAAACGTGTGATATAAAAGGACTTACAGTAACAACTGGTAACTTTCGGTCATAATAAAATATATAAGAATATTATTGCGTATATTTCGAAACAACTTAAAAAAAAATTAATTTATATCTTATCAGTAATGTTTATTTTATATTTACCGTCGCGCTACTGAACTTTTCATGCAAAGGTTGGTGGTGGAGTGCTTCCTAATTCCTCTGGTGCACCCGGTGTAGGTAAACTTTCGGCGGTGTCTAGCAAATAGGTTGGCTTTACACGGTCTAGGGAAATGCCTCCTTATTATCTGCCATTATGACCAAGGTTTTATTATTCCAGCTGACTACTAGGTGCGGACCAGTATAAGCTGGTTCGAGGCTACGCCGGTGTTCTTGTCGAACGAAGACGTGTGTGCAGTTGTTGAGGTCCTTGCTAACGAACGTCTTCTTCGTGTCTTTCCGGTGCTGAGTGATATTTTTTTTTTTTTTTTTTTTTTTTCTTAGCTCTCAAACTTATAAAATAGGATGTGGGAAAATTATTTTGGGCTAATGAGTGCCTTTCACTAAGGGGAGTCCCCCATTTGAAGGATGTATGAGAAGGATATAGGGTGTGGAACGCCTAAAGGAGGCGGGTGGAATCAGGAAGGTAGTGAGAGTCTACCGAGGGTGGAGCCTAGGGGTACCTAGGCAAGGGTTTGTAGTCGGCCAGGTCAAGCCTGGCCAGCCCCGGCAGGGGCCTGAAATAAGTCGGCCTCTCGGCCGGAAGGTCGACCCTGCTTAAACAGGTAGATGGGGTCTTGTAGCTTCGGAGATCGGCCTCGATCTCTTGGCTGGGTGTTGATCTCCAGTCTCCGTCAGGGGGCTAGGGGTCGCTCGGCGACACTGCACCCCAGGTCCTCTTTGATTACACTTCGTAGGCCGAGCAGGACTGCTGTCAGGCTTCGCGTCCACTGACGGTGTTGCGAATGGGCGGTTAGTGCGGCTTAAAGCGAGCGGTGCCATCGTTCAATTCAGCCGTTTGACTGTGGATGGTAGGCGGTGGCCCGAATTCTCTCGAAACCCAGGAGGCGTGTCAGCCTCGTGAACAGGTCTGATTCAAACTGATGGCCTTGGTAGGTCGTTATTCGTATGGGTGTGCCGAACCTTGCGACCCAGCCACTAAAGAAGGCGTCGGCTACGGTGGTAGCTTCCATGTTGCCAAGTGGAATTGCTACAGGCCATCCAGTGGCTCGGTCAATCATAGTGAGGATGTATCGCTTCCCCTCTGACAGTGGTCCTATGAGGTCGATATGCACGTGCTCGAACCTCCCCGCGTCCGCGAATTGCCCTGGAGGGGTTATGGTGTGGCGGTGTACTTTTGAGGTCTGGCATGCCATACAACATCGTGCCCATCGAGCCACGTCAGCGTTCATACCGACCAAAAAAACCTTTGGCTCATCATTTTTCGACTTGCTCTTACTCCTGGGTGACTTAGGTTGTGCAGCTGGTAGAAGGTGGATCGTCGAAAGGCCGAAGGCAAGTACGGCCTTGGCTCCCCCAGTGAGGTCTCGCAAATGAGAGAAATGTCGCTGCCGGGGATGATAACGGGCTCTAACCTGCATGTGGCGTTCTGTTCCCTGAAGACTGTTAATTCCTGATCTTCTACTTGAGCAGTGTGTAATTTTTGAAAATTTTCAGGTACACAGACAGCTTTTATCCGTGAGAGGGCATCCGCCACGACGTTGACCTTACCCTTACAATGGCGTATTTCTGTCGTGAATTGGGCTATGTAATTTAGGTATCGCATACGTCGTGGGCCGGAAGTGTCACTTTGCTGTGTCATGGCGTGTGTGAGCGGCTTGTGGTCTGTATAAATGATTACTTCCCGCGATTCGAGAAACTGTCGAAAATATTTTAACTGCTTCGTAGATAGCTAATAGCTCTCTATTGAAGGTGCTGTATTTCGACTGAGCAGTGTTGAAAGCGCGGCTGAAGAAGCCGATGGGCCTTAGAGCGCCTCCCTCCATCTGTTATAGTGCTGCACCCATAGCTGTGTCACTAACGTCAGTGGCTAGGATGAGCTGCCCGTCTGTTGGATGAGCGAGTTGGGTGGCGTTTGCCAGAGTCCTGCGGGTTTCCTCGAAAGCGCTAGCAGCTTCTTCGGTCCAGTTGATGATGGTACGGTCATTTTTCTTGGCCCCTTATAGGTAGGCGTTAGGTACCCTCTGGTGCTCAGCTGCGTTAGGTAAGCATCGGCGATAAAAGTTGACCATTCCGAGAAAACGTCTGAGGTCTCGTATCGTAGTAGGTCGGGGGTAATCTAAGATTACCTGTACTTTAGCTGGCGATGGAATGATGCCCTGCGGTGAGACATGGTACCCTAGGAATCCGACCTCGGACTGTCCTAGCACGCATTTCACGATGTTAAGGGTTAGCCCATGAGCAGCCAGACGACCGAAGACTGTTTCCAGGTGACGCTGGTGTTCCTCTTCGTTGTCTGACGCGATTAGTATGTCATCGAGGTATACGAACACAAATTGTAGATCTCTGCAAATGTTGTCTATATACCTCTGGAACGACTGGGCAGCGTCATTTAGAGAAATTCGAAAAGACCAAAGGGGGTGATAATAGCCGTTTTGGGATGTCCTGAGGGTTTACCGGAATGTTATGGTAAGCCCTTTTGATATCAAGTGTTGAAAATATGGTAGTGCCAAACAACTGGTTGTTAAAGTCTGAAATATTGGGCACACCATAAAGGTCTGGGATGGTTTTGTTGTTCAGTGGTCGGTATTCTCCACAGGGGCGTATTGTTCCGTCCTTCTTCGTAACAATGAGAAGAGGACTTGCCCAAGTGCTGCCGAGTGCGGACGTCTGTCACGAATAGGTGGTGAAAGGCTAGGCCTGCCATGGGTACCGCTCTGACCATGGCGACTTTTAGTTTCCCCGCCGGTGTGGTATTGTCATCAACCCACCTACAGGGCCTGCGACATCAATATGCTTCCTTACCGAGTCTGCCGTGGTGAAGCATAGCCCCTTATGATTAGATTCAGTAGTTGGTTTTAGTCGCTGGCATCGCCGAGTGGAACCGTTTTCTTCTCGTCTGCTCATTGAATTGGTCAGCATGGTTACTTGTTGGGTGAGCTGTGCGATGGCTGTCTGGCAGTCACAGCTGGAGCGTGGCAGGCTGGCCTTGGGAGTCGATGCGGGCTGGACTGTATGTATTGCGGTAGCTGAACTTAAGTCTATGATTTTGTCCGCTATCAACGTCAGTTTTGACAATTTCGCCTCGTAGTGCGATGCCAGTATGTCGCGGACCCTGTCTGGCAAGGCGCGTATCCAGAGGGTGTGAATGACGTCCTCAAAGGTCGTGGGTCCTGCCAGTGACTGCATTTGCCGCAGGAGATGTGATAGTTTCTGCTCTCCGAGGTGTGTCTCTTCCAATAACCGGATCAGTCATCTGTAGTGGCTCTGGTTGTATGTTTCGATAAGGCAAGCCTTCAAGTCTTCGTAGGGACTATCGCTTGGAGAATACGCTAGGTCTGCGACCTGTGTTAGTACCCTGAACGGAAGCTGAGCGTAAATATGCTCCGATTTGGCCTTAGACAAAGAGATCCGGCTCGTTGAAAAAATATTTTTGGCCTGCAGGAACCATAGTCTTGGGTCTTCTTCATGAAACTCTGGCAGTTTGCACGTCCGAGAAAGGGCGTGTACGTTTGCACAGCATGCTTCGTCGGACGGGGCTGGTGGGTCAGCCATCGTAAGAAAAGGTTTCTTCTATCTTCTGAGATCACGTCGGGGTCACCAGTTGTCGGGTTGTCACTAGGAGTTGCCTGATCACCTAGCCCTGGTGACAAGTGCGGATTGTTCGAGTTAATAACCTGGACAATCGTTCCAGGACGGCGTTAATATCTGACTCCATTTATGATAGGTATGTGCCCCGATAATGCACTATGTTCAAGAGAAGAGGTATAGAGGTTTCATAAAGAATAAGGCCAGTTTTCAGGGTTCAAGCGGGTGCCCAGCAGCGTCACAGGTACAAGTCGTCAGAGGGTCTGCTGGGAGACTAAAAGACAGGGTGACAGACTCAGAGGCGATGAGGGGAGAGTAGGGTTTAGGGTCAGAAGCCCCAGGGTTAAATACCATTTCCCCTTCCTGCCGGAAGGTGTCGCAGGTCTAAAAAGGGTCTGTTTATGGCGGCCAGGTGGCCAACCCTTTCAGATTTATGACTTGTGCGTAATACTTACTTGCACACAATTCGTCTAACACTATCAGGCTTCTACTAGTCAGGATCTTCAGTGTGTATAAAAGCTCTTTTATCTGGAACCAATTTATTGATAAAGGCAAATTTGAGATTTGTATGTAATTGAAGGATTGCAAACCATATTTTCTTAGGTTGACTTACCTCCACTCCGTGCACTGAGAGCTTGCACTGCATATTATCAGTATTCCCCTTTCTCACGTAGATGTGGTCTGTGATACGTAGTTCTGCCTTGTCAGCTGGCACATAGCACCCAACCTAAGGAATGGAACATTTCACAATTCGGGCAGATCTCTGATATTCAAATGCAATACTAATATAGAATTAATTTAAAATTCATCTTACACACCTGAGCCATGATCTGTATTAGAGGTAGGGTCAGAACATAGACTGTTTTTCCGCTCATATTGGGTCCTGTGATAATGTTAAAGTTGCTGGTTTTCAAAGCAGTCTGTAACATGAACATAATAGTAGCTCTAAGAGGTTAGAAAATAATTTGATTGAGAAAATTGATTTTTCTGTTACAATACAGAAAGCATATGTACATTCTAGGAACTGACAATGTTATTAGGTATTGGTTTGGTGGGACAAAGGTGGTCCATGATGGGGTGCCTTGCCCCAATGAGAGAAGTCCGACTTCCGAAAACTGGCCTTACGTAGTCCGGAGTCGATGACACCTGGGCCAGAGACGAGAGCAGGTCTAAGTCAGCGACTCGGTCGCAGAGCCTGTACAGGTAGGACATACCCTCCTTCAATGATTCCACCAAGTCATAAATTAATCTGGAACCGAGCACTATTTGTTGGTCTTCTGAGTTTCCTTGGCTGAAGGCAAATACAGACTATTTCTTGAGTAACTTACACATTGGTGATCAATTGGATCTCTTCCATTGCTCTACTGATCCTTACATTGAGATTAAACATCTCATCAGTTAGCAAGTGAACCGTCCTGTTTTTAGTTTTTACCTATTGACAAGAAATTCAAAACTAATATAGCATAGATACAATAAAAATAATAAACTTAAGAACTTATAATAATAGTAAAGCTTATTATTGTGGCTCAAATTTTTGTTAATTGGCAACAAATACTTCTGTGAATATATTAGGGACTTCATCTTTGTTGAAGGACATCTTTCTTGGTAAGGTATAAGATGCATGGAAACCCATATCAGGTGTGTGAGTCATCTTCAAGGGCAATGTGTACTCTTCTGCTAACTCGGTAACCATCTCTGCAATGATCACTGAATCAATAAGATATCAAACAGGATAGAAAAAGCAAAATAAATTTTTATGAAATAAATAGAGCCAAAGAGTGTACTACAAATAGCTAAACCTTGTTTTTTTATTATTAATTGTAAAAATATTTTTATGATAATTTAATTTTAAAATGAATACCTAGATAGAAAAGCTAGAATATATATTTTTAAGACTTTAGGTGTGAAAGTGGGTAAACTTTAAAATTAAGTCCTATTCAAATGTGACATTTTGATATGGAAGTAGATGGAGGATTTAAACTGAAAGACATCAAATAAGTTAGGAGAGATTTTGGTGGATATGACAAGGTTAAGGAAGGATCCATGGAGATATTGACATTGTGCAGAGGATCGTAAATCCAGTCCAACTAAAAGAAACGAGGTACATGAGAGAATCTTTCAGAATGCTTAGGGTAAGTTGGATAGAAATATAGATGGGTTTGTGCTCTTATTCAATAATCTCAATGGATGACAGAATTTTATAAAATTATTTGAAATAATTTAGTAAGCATTAAATAAACTAGTTTTTTTAAAGTAAATAATACAAAAATTTGTATTGAAAAACTAAAGAGAACTACTCTTTAATTTCCTCACTCAAAACTTGTTCAACAAGGTCCGAGTAGGTTGCCCTTGCCAAGTCCAAAAGGTCGTTGACTCCTTCATTGACGGCAAAGCAGTGCTCCCTTGAGGATGAGGCATAACCTTTGGCCAGCCGAGCGTCTTGCCTTATCATCTTCTTGATATGGATCAACATCAGCTCATAATATTCATCAGAGAGCTCCTTTGAATCAAATAAGTGACCATAAATGTTTTAGATAAAGTAATTTTTTTTCATTAGAATTTTATTAGTAAAATGACAATTTACTTGTCTAGCAAAATTAGTAATTGGAATGTAAGAATAGTTATATGCATTATACCTTATATATAGTTCATAGTTATGTACATTCATACAATAATACATACATACACATCCCCACTCCCAAGGCAATTTCACCAGTAGTAAGCTGCCCTAAGGGCTAAAAGCAGGGGAGCTCCTTCGCCTTCCTTTCCAACAGTTTAGCCATGAGGCAAAGACCAGAGAGAGGGCAAGAGAGGCCCAGACACTCAGGACATGATGGCCAATCTAAAATCTATTTACAGTAGATCACGAGGCCACTGCCATTTTAGGGAACAAGGAATGACTTTAAGGATAAGTGTTACTTATAAGTGTTAGAGGATTTGGAAGAGCAGATAAGTTTTTTTTTTGAATTTGTAAAATCTTAAGGTTATAAGGTCAAGGACAGTTGGCACATGGGGATCACTGTAAAGGGATGAGTTTGTAATGAAAAGGGAGCATTGACAACAGTTCTGAGGACTATAGACTGGAATGTTTGGCTTCATTTATTGTTCAAAGGTTTGGCTAAGGTTGATATTTCGTAGGTCTAAATTGTTTTTAACAGCTATTTGTATATGTGAAGTTGGTTTTTATAGTGTAAGGTTAGAGTTTCTGTTAAGTAGTCTGTGTAACTGCCTGTTCAATTCTTGTCTTTTAAGGCATGCATAAGGGTTCCAAGTCAGCTTTTGGTTTAGATGAAAATCTAGGTATTAGACAGACAGATAGTATTAGATTAATATTGAATTGAAGGTTACAGATGGACAGAATCAACGTTGAAGAGTAAAAGTGATGTGAACGCATTTGCCTTCATGGACCTTGATGAGCCATTGGTTATAACAGTTATTTATCTCTGTGAGGGGATACGGAGGTTTTTGATGCTATTTATGGATCAGGATGAGACCGAAGAATTGATGTCAGCAAAAGTTGCTAGGACTCACAGGGTTGTCAGCAATGTATAATATGGTATACAGGATAGGACCCAGGATGCTGCCTTGAGAAACTCTTGCTTGTGTGGGATAATAGTTGGAATATTCTGAGCCACAATGGACCCAAAAGAACGGATTCGACAGATAAGGATTAGAGAAAGGGTTCATGGTAAAGAGATTTTTAACATTTAAAGCAAACCTGCATGTCACACCCGACCTGCTCAGAAAAGCAACCGTGCAATAGTTTTTGCTTTGAAGTGCAGAAGATTTTTTGACTCAAATATGGGCAAGGGGCAATTAGAGTTTTGTCTAATTTTAGAGATAAGGTCAAGTAGGTTTTGTAAGGGGTCTAAAATTTTAAGTCAGGATAGATCGCCAACAGGATCATAAATTTTGACAATTTTGTTCATATTGCTATAATATTTAGATGCTTTGTCTTTGATTTAAATTTGAAATTAGCGGGCATGAAAGGGTTGCAAACGAGTTGGAAAAAGGAGGGGGTGCTTGGAAAACAAGATGGCAGGAGGTTGTTCTGCTGGTTATCCCGGGAGACAGAGTATTGGATGAAGGTTAGGAGTTTTGGAAGAATTTTTTGTTTGTGTGGTGAATGAGGAGAGTGAAATTTGTGAAGCTTGAAGAATTTTTGTTGAGTGGTAATTGGATAGGAGAAAGATTGAAGGAAGAAGGGTTATATTAAGAGAAGAAGTTTGAGGTGAAAGCAGTGAATTTGTAGTACTGACCATGTGGTAGTCACAGTGAAGCTAGAAGAAAAGGACTAAATGTTAATCAATCTGTAAGTAATAGTAAGGTAAATGAAATTTGTTACTAACATTGTAATTTATCACAGACTGGTTTATTAAAGAATTGAAGAAAATTTTGTTGTATCTAATGTAACCTCAGATAAAAAACATAACAATTGGCGCCCGAAAAAACTAAAGTTAAGTATTTGTGATTCTGTTAGAGAAGCTTACGAGGGTGGTCTGAAAAGTTTCCAACCTAACAAAGCTTTTATTTTACTAGCTTTTATTTATTTTATTATCATCTTCATGTTGAGGTTGGTAACTTTTCAGACCACCTGTGTATCTTAGTAAGGTTATTTTGTTTTAGTGGCTTACCTATTGGAACCCTACCCCCTCTTGAAGTTTAAAAGAACCTTACAGTTTTGAGATAAAGAAGTTTATATCAACAACATGGAGCCCATGGTGGTTGAGCAGTGGAGTGTGAAACGGAATCCAAATGATGTCTAGGAAGGTTTTTGGATTCAAATATGGACAAGGGAGGTTTGAGCAGGATTCTTTCCAAAACTTTTGAGAGGGTTGGAAGTAGACTTATTGGGTTGTAAGGTGACGGATTATTTGGCAACTAACTTGAGGATGTAGTAAGCGGGAAAGTTTCCCTCTCTTCCTGATGTCAGAGCTCTGTCTCGGGAGCAATGGCTGAAGAGGAAGAGGTTGGAGCCTGATCTTGATTCGAGTTCCCAGAGTATGAGACAAAAACACTGATACTTGAACGGGCCCAATATATTAGAGATGATCTGAGTCGCTTTGTGGCTGAGCTGAAGGATAGAAAAGTGTCGAAGAAAAATCAGGAGCATATCTGTGGCAAGGTTGGGAGACTTATTGATGACCTTGGTAAGGTCGTAATCGAGAATGAGAGACTCTTGGCCATGGTCCGCCAGCCTGCCGAGCTTACAGCGTTGATTCTGGAGAGTTTGAAGAAAAAGGCCCGTCTACCCCAAGGAGTCCTTGGTTAGGAAAGGATCAGGTGCAGCAGCTTATGGACACAGCAGTCGTCTGAGTGACTCAGGCTATCATGGCAGATGATGTCATTGTCCGAACTATCACTAATAGGGTTGCTGAGGTAGTAACGTCTTCTGTGGTTGGGCCGTTTTTCTCGTTCTTAAACGAAGACACGGATGCTATCCAACAGAAGGTCAAGTCCATAGACAGAAAAATAATTAGTGCTATGAAGGCCTCTGCCTCAGCTAGCCCTGTGGCTGGCCCATCGATCAGGGACAGGGTTTGTGCCTAAGAGGACTCTGTGGCCCCGGTGACCACTTAAGATGAGGAGAGTTTCAAGCTGGTTGACAGGAGGGAAAAAAGACTACAGCACCGGTGCCACAGAAAGCTAATGTTCGTGACCTTGTGGGTAGACTTCCTCTAATGAGAAGAGACCCCGGCTTAGAAGGTAAATCTATATAACCATCAAGGGTGTACCAGCCGAGATACTGAGCAAACTCTCAGCAAATGACCCTACCCTAGCAGCTCTTCAAGGATCGTCAGGGGCACAAAGGCCGGGGGACTCCTTGTGGAGGCCACCAGCATGGAGGAAGCGGCGAGAGTAGTGGAATCATCGAAATCAGTGGGCCTCAATGCTAGGTTGGCACAGAAGATAGGATCAAGGGTGGTGTTCCAAGGAGTCCCTAGGATCTGGACAGAAAAGGAGTTCTTGGATGAGGTTTGGATAGCATTTTCTCGAGCGGACCATTATTTGGCGAATTTCTTGTAGGCGGGTAGAAACTCGGTCTTCGTTAGCTGAGTGGCGGAAGTTACCCCCACTGTTAGGTTCACTTTGATCGGAGCCGCCGATCTACGGGTGGGGGGATGGCACAGGTTGGTCTTAAGAGACTTCCTGGACGCACCCCATTGTCTAAAATGCCAGGGTTATGTGCACTCTAAGGCCATCTGTCCTAAGTACCAGGAAACCTGCAGGTGGTGTGCCTGTCAGGGGCATATTGCGAATGATTGTACTCATAAGAACGAAAGTCCCAATGTGCAAATTGCATGAGAGCTGAGATTTCCGAGGAGGAGGCTAGGCACCAGGCTGGAGCCACTCAGTCTCCTCAGCTGATTAAGGAGGTTGAGGCCCTGATGTGTAGGACCAGGTACGAGTGAGTCCTGGGTCAACGTAGAGTAATAACTTGAATGGGGGTGCATAATAATGTACTTAGGTTACGTCGTCATGGTATTAAGTAGGTACTAGGCTTGGTAAATAGGTTACTTTTTTTTGTATGTAGGTTAATTAGATGTAAGATAAAATTGTAAAACGGTTATAGAAAGTAAAAACTAATTAGGAAGCAATATCTGTTATCAGTAGGTTGTTAGGTAGATACTGTGCCATAGAATTAAGTAAGTACTAAGACTTAGCAAGTACGTTATTGTTTGGTTAATTATTGTTTGTATGAAGGTCAGTTAGATGTATGAAAAAAAAAAATTGTAAATAGGTTGTAGAAAATAAAAACTAACTAGGATAGAAGTTATTGTACATTGTATTAAAAATATAGTGTAATGTTATTTAATTGTTTATATAAAGAGAGAAAGTTTACACATACCACAATTTTACAGTTTCAAAAAAATACCATCTAGAGAGACCAACAAGCCCAAATGAGAAGAACCAGAACATTAAAAGTTGAACCACTTTTAATGGATTCATACTAATTATTATTGTAATTTTATTAAACCAATTAATAATTTTTAATAAAATACGTTTTGAAAGTTTAAAGATACGACATCAAAACCTTGAATAATACATAAATAAATTAAAATAGAAACATTATGCAAAGTTTGTGGTTAATAATTTAAAAAAAAGGACAACTGATTTTATGCATAATTCCTTTTATTATTTTAAATGAGTAATTAAATATTATTATTATAGGTACTAGCAAAACATACATTCCTAATGTTGATAATATGGTCATCGTCGATAGCCTCTAACACCTTTCTCAGGTGTGGAATAGCCTCAAGGCTCCCCTTAAGAAGGAGGATATAGTTGGTGAGGAAGTCGAACACTTTGGCCTCATTCTTGAAGTTGGGGGTCCTTTGACACAACCAAAGGATTCTTTCAACAGTGGAGAACTTTAACAGGACTGTCTGTGAACAATATAGGTACTGTTAGTAGCCAATAGAGAGATAAATACTTACTGCATAATCATATTTTCTGGCATCAGCTGGTTGTAAAGTTCAATAAATCCCTAGAAACAGCATTCTTATTTCAATTCCTTTTATCATAATAGTTGAGTTAATATGCATCAATAAATAAAAAAATGTAGTGTATGCTGCAGTATTAAATACTTGATTGTCACAAAAAAAAGGCCTTGTGCATGAAAACATAGCTGACTAAAATAACATATTAAATCCTTACTTAACTCTTTGGTTTATTTAATTGTTTACTTTTCCTAATTCTTCATTCAATTATGAATTGAATCTTTTGAAAGAAATGGAGGTAATTATTATTCACTTACCTGAAGTGATGCCAGCAATGCCTGGTTGCCAGCTAGCACACTCACAGTTGATATCCGTCTCTCCAAATGCTCCTGAGAACAAGAAGGCTGCATCAATGAAGCCCTCAGCCGTCGCTTTCCTCCCATCGTCTTGGTGCAATTGAGGAGCCCAAAAAGGGAGTACTTCTCAGGAAACAGAACTGAAGCACTAGAAAGCACTAACTCTAGCCTCTGACAAGTTTCAAAATCTATAAGAAACAGTTTACAAACAATAACATTTTGTTAACCAAGAGTAATCTAAGTAATCTGGCGTAATATAGAATGATAAATTCACCCATGGCAATGACATCTTTAGCACCTTGGAAGCTGACCTTGAGTGTCTTTGGGGAAAAAAGGATGCTGTGTTTGACTTCGATGTACCTGAGCAAAGCTTCGGTGGCCGCTAAGGCATAGTACCTATAGCAAATAATAACCAGAATAGCAATAAAATTTCAAAATTTTCCAGAGTCTGCATTGAGTGTATGGGGAGAGAAGTTGTCTGACTCATAGTGACCATGAAAATGGTCCAATTTATCTGTCAACACCCTGATTTACACTATGTATGTTTTGGTTAAGACTAATTTTAAATGACTGGTAATAATGGAAAAAAATAGAAAAGTTAATCCAATATCTATTAACTAACAGTTATTTTTCCCTGATTTTTAATCTTTCTCAAGTCATAATTCAGAAATTATTTTAGATATAAATTTTTGTTTTTTTCCATCATGATTAAGGACTTATTAAAGATGGTAAAGCAAAATAAATTCAAAGATATTACAAAAGATAAAGTTTTGAGAGCCAACAATATAAATCATGTATTGAATATATTCCAAGCCCTCTGGGGGTATTGGGTATATTGGGTCTAATTTATTTTTTATTTAAAAAAAACAAATTTTTCAGTGAAAATGGTAGTAATAACTTAAATGAAGTATTTTTAGTCAAAAATACCAAAAAGTTTGTTCACATCTACTTAATAAGTATTTAAGACACTCATAGTATCATTATTCATTACCTTATATCGCCGTTATTATGTTTATATTTTCAAAGAATATTTTGTTTGTAATTGATTTAACAGATTTTTAGCTATTGACAAGAATTTTTATATAGGCAATGAAAAAAAAAGGCAATCATCGATCATTGGATTAACTATAATAAACATGCATGTGGTCACCAACTTCTTGTAGATGATGACCTCAACAGAAGAGTCATCCGGAAGCATAAGCTGCCTCACACTCTCCAGTCCGTTTGTAGCGGAAAACTGGATCCTCTTGGCAGTGATCATCCTCACATCGGGGAATGTTTCCGTCACCTTCTTGTACATCTCTGAAGGATTGGTGCTAGTAAAGGTCTCTGGCATCAACAACTAGGGAAAAACCAAGGGTTAAAAAGAAAGTTCTTTTTAAATTTTAAGCTGTGTTTTTCTAATTTTCAAAAAAGGATGTGTATAATGTGTTAATATTATATAATAAATCTAAAAAAAAAAAACATGCTAGTAATGGAAATAAATCTGTAGTTCTAGGAAATATTTTAGATTTACTTAGGCTGATATATATATATAAATATTTTGAGGTATATCTGAGGATTTCCCACTGAATGAGCATCAGAAGGTTGCCATCAGGAGTGTAGATCGTGAGCAAGCGTTGTGGATGCCTGTGTATGTATTTGATGTTTGTTTGTTTTTTTGAGAGGGTTATTAAGAATAATTAGTATGTTAGTGTTTAATTTATAAGATCAATTTTCCTCATTATTCAAAGGCTAAATAAGCCACGCATGTTAATGTATAATATGATAAATTTTGTATTTATCAAAGTCTGGGTAGTGTTTGGTCCCGGTTTTAATTCATCAATAGATAAGGTTAATATTAATAAATATTGTATGAAGGTTTAAATGGTTGAGTTGTTATAAATAAGTTCATAAGAAGAGGTACATTGTAATATATATACAATTATTTTGTAAATAAAATAACAGATATAATTATAAACAATTCGATAACTATCGTAGAACTTTCGTTCTTGAGGTGACACTTATTTTCTTTTTCTTCCTCTTCAAACTCTGCCCTTTTACAGAATCACCAGTCTGTCTTCTGAGAAGTCTACACACCCCATGCCTAAAGAATCTTCAGCATCTTCAATAACACTGACATTAGGATAATTTAGATCAAATATTTCTTTTGGTGGATGAGATGATGAATAGTGTAACACTGAGATACATCTCAGTCATTTTTGAATGTTGACAAGGAAATGATTGAACTTGAGTGCATGCAGTTTAGGAAGGTATGTCAATGTCATTATGTTCTTGGAGTGTACCTGAGAGATACTATGCAGAAACTGATTAAGAGAATTAAGTTTAGAAGTAGCAAAAGAAGACAATGAGGGATGAGAAATTAATTGTGACATCCTCTTAAACCACATTTCCTTACACAGAAAATATTCACCTTTGTCGACGGGTGAATTGTGTCTACTAAGGATTACCATTCAATTCTGCCTTCAATGACAATTCAATTGGGTTTTAATTGTTCATAAATTATAGAACTGACAAATCATTTTAATATGTAACCTCATAGAAGCAAGAAATTTACCTCTGCAGCATCTAATAGATTGATTTTAGTGAGGAGCTTCTTGTAGGTCGGGACATCAGAAAACTGACACAAAATAAGCTCTGGGTGCTTCAGGTCTATAGCAGCAACACCAATTTCACAAATGGCACATCCCCTGCCCTCTGTTACACCTACCATATAAATTTATAACTAATATATTTAGTTTAAATAATATATGCTAATACACAAATTAAAGAAAATAAACATGGTAGCATGATGAAACAACATACTTATAAAATGTTTGTTTTTCAGTCTTATGAGAAAACTAAAAATAAAACTAAATAATAAAGAATAAAACGTGACAACTCTTCATATACTAATAGCAGTTTTTAATTAAAAATATGATTTTTATTTTAATCAAGGGATGATAGCATGTCTGTGTTGTTTATGAAGCCCAGAGAGTATAACTCATAAAACATCACGATTGGGTGAGTATTCAAAAAAAACGTTTAATGTTTAATTTAAATTTGATATATTGTATCCACATTTTTTTCAAGTGTTGCACATGTACATAGTTGTAAATTTTTACTATGTCATTATCAAAGTATCTAAAACAAAAATAATGTTGAAATTGCCAAATAATTAAGTATGACATGCACAAAGAAATTATGCTTGAATGAAAATTATGTAACATAAATCCTAACTCTATTAAATGAATAATTTGTGATGTAGTAAATACTTATTCATCAGCTCACTGAGAACTAAGATATTTTGTTAAACCTTGAAACTATCAATAAACACAGAACCTAGCAAATAAACAAATGATTGAACTCACTCAATACATAATATGTGGGATCCTCATTTGATACATTTGTTGTTTTGGTGGTCGTCTTAGAAGTAGTTTTGCTTATTGGTGTTGCAGAAGTCTTACTCGGAGGCCTGTGAACAGTCTCATTTAACATATTCAAAATATAAAATATTGATTTATTAAGTCAGTCCTTAGTTAATGATAAATGAAGGTTAATAATAAGAAAAGTGAAGTCAAGGATAAATCCTATTGATTGATTTGAGAATTAATAATTGACTGAACTGCCTAAATTCATTACATGATAAATGAAAAATGCTTACTTTTCAACAGGCTGGAATAGATGGGGAGTTGTCATCTTGGGCAAACTTTTGACCTTTGAAGGAGTCGTGAAGAGGCTCTCGTAGTAGTCAGAACTGGAAGGATCAGACTCTGCCATCTTTCCAGATGAGAATGTTTGTGGGTTCAGATGAGGTCTTAAGAATTCATCAAATGAAGGTGTCTTTTGAAGTTGTGATACTGGAGACTTGACCAATACAACATTTGTGAAAGTCCTTTGTGGTGGCATTGCGAATAATTCCTCTTTTAATGCTGGCTTCTCAGGTTTCATTGTCACAGTCTTGAAAAAACCTCTGTTGAGTTTATTTGATGACTTCTGGGATGGAATGGCCAGATCTTTGAAAAAACCTAATGGTTGCCCTGTTCCTGTATTGAAGAATTCTTTTGAATCAGAATTTTGGTATTGCTGGCTTGCCAAAGATTCAAAAAAACCTTCTCTTGAAGAAGACATTTGTTGCTTCATTGGTGATAAGTTAAAAAATCCTTCACTAGAAATCGGCTTTCCAAGTTTGTTGAAAAACCCCTCGTCAGGATTTGTATCTTTGGATTGGACTGCTGTGTTCTTGAAGAATTCATTTTTTGTATATAAGTTCTGTTGCATTGAAGGTGGCTTGAAGAAACCATAATTTGAAGTGGGTGTTTGGTTCTTAAAAAATGATTCTTGTGAATTAGGCTTTTTAGGCACAATGTCCTTAGGAGTTTTGAAAAATCCCTCATTTGAATTTATTTTTGGAGGTTGAGTTGGTTTCTTGAAAAACTCTACACGTGACAAAGATGCGTTGGTATGATGATGGATTCCAGGTGAGAATTTTTGGGTAGATAATAACATGTTTGGTTGTCCATTTGAAATTGGTATTTCTTGGGAAAAGCTTTGGTGTGTGGTTGCAGATTTCCTCTTTACTGCTGTAGCAATAGATGCATTCTCTTTGTTGGAAGTGTCTGGATTAGAATGAGGAAAGTCTGAAATAATTAAAAATAATTTTAAAGATAATCATAACAATTATTTTTAATTTTATCTGCTCAACAATCATAGAGGCAAGAAATAATCCTAAAATCAAAAACAAGTATTAGCTTTAAAACTATTTGATGTTATATCAATGGTTATTTAAATAAATAAATATTAAACTAAAGTGGGTGGGTATTACCTACAACAAATAATGATCGCTTGGTCTTGTTATTTGCTAAAGCAGCCTTCGGTTTTGGAGTTGACATCCTGAGAAACTGGTGATTATCATGGGATTGACAGTTAGACCTGGACGAAGGCTGCAATTGATTGCCAGAACTCTCAGCTGAGGGAGGTAGGTCCTTAACTGATGAGCCAACCTCCTGCTTATATCTGCTGAAAAGCACTGGCAAGTTTGGGTTGTTAGCTTGGCCACTGCTTGAAGTTTCATCATTGTTATGAACTGTATTCTTCTAAGAGGCAAATTAAATACTTATTAAAAATGTTCAGTTAAAAATGTGAGCAACAGAACTCAAGATATGCTAATACCCACAAATACCCTCGAGACATTTGGAAGAGACTTCTTCTTTTTGGTGTTATTTTCCGATGAAGACTCATTAAAAAAGTTATTAGCTTTATCTTCAGTAATCGTTGACCTGAAATATTAAACACTACAAGCTACAGACATTGATGACTCTCATTTGCTGCAGTCAGAAAATGATTTGTTTTAATGATTAAACGACCATTATGTTATAGAGTATGAACACTAACTCTGCAATATTCCTCTATAATTTATGATTTATTTTTTCTTGGAAACCCTTGTTTTCTGGTCTTTGTGAGCCCATGTTGAAACTATAAATATGTTATTTTACACGGAGGCCCTGTTTGATATTGAAAAAAAAACATGGAAATGTCTTATTTTTAAAATATGATTAAGTATCAATAAATAATTAATTAGTTAGTAAGCAAAAAAATTGTATCTAAAATATTTAGTACCAAACTAAATATCTCAAAATCCTATAATAATATAATTTGTGTTTTGTTATTCAAACTATAATTACAAAAAGTCATTAAAACTGTCACTAACACAGCGTTCACAACTTTAACCCAACGAGTTCTTTTTTTAGAGATATAATATTTTCCTCGGTAGTTCCATTTGATGCACCAATAATAAAAGCAACCCCATGAAAAATAATGTAGGCTTATCAATAAATTACCTATTAACTAAAAAATGAATATTTCCCCATTATACTCAGTAGAGTATCAAATTAAAAATCAATATGCAAGACAATTATTTATATTTTATCTTAGGAGTTTAATGGTAAAAGTCATTAAAACTAACATCAATATTGTGTTTGAAATATTTTTGCAACTCTCCTTTTACAAAGAAGGGTGATATTTTGGATGGAAGTTTTACTTGATGGCCCAGAGATACTAAAGGTATAGTGGTAACATAACTGCTTTATGAAATATAAGAGGGTGGCTCTTGATAGGATAGCCCACCTTTCAGCTAAATTGGAGTAGGTGAAGGCATAAATAAATTAGCAAAAATATGTGAAATGTTATGGACAGAACTGTTCAAGAAAATAATTACCACAGCTAAATATTTTTTGTTAATAAAGGTTTTTTTTTTTCTTTTAACAGGAGACCTAAAAGCGTTTACACTAACCCGAGAGTACTGGACTGTTCCAGATTGGACAGGATGGTCTTGACATCTACGCCTGTTCTGTAAGAGCTGGATACTCTCCGGGTAGGTTGAATGAACCTCCTTCCACTGATCCATGGTGCTTCCAATCCACAGTTTTCTTCTGTCTTCTGACTGCCAGCAAAAGTACGCCTGCCTTCTCTCACTGCAACATTCTCCTTAAATCAAATCAAAGTTTACTATACATAATCTTTATAAGAAAATTGAAAATCTCATGAAAAAGGTGGAAATACATAAATAGAATAGCAAGTAGGTTTAAAGTATGCATTCTAAGATCGAATGAATAGTTTCTTTTAATCAAAGTTACATATTTAGGTTTTTTAACAAAATTTATTTCTAATATAGGTACTGAAAAATACCAAATTTTCAATTTGATTAATTTACCTGTTTGGAAAAAATTGATTGTCTGTTTTTTACGTTTACTAGGAAATTTTTTAAATGGGCAGTTGTCCTTTATAAAATTCATGGGTATACTTGAACCATTGACTTATTGGGTTATATTATTAATCGAAAAATTAATATATATATGAACTGAATGATTAAATTATAATCAGAATGAAGAAAGGAAATAATGGCTACCAACCGATAAGTATATTTGAAGATAATATGCCATTTATTTATATAACATATATGAAATTGAAATAAAGGATGATGTGAATATATAAAGTTATTTAAAAGAAAATTTTCTATTGTATAATGAAGTGCGTTATGTATATTTGCGTTGAAGTTGAAGCTTTAAGAATAATGAGAACGTTACAAGAAAATAAATTAAATAAAAGAGGGGGGGGGCGGTCATTAGTAATTAAAACGCAATTCTTAAATAGTGAAGTTGGTCAATTAAATTAGATTCTTGAAATTTCGGTAGATCGTTGTATGTATATATACACATATATATATATATATATAACTAAAGTCGTTAATTATTGGAATTCATTGTGAAAATATAATATTATAAAATAGCCAAGGACAAAACTAGGATCAAGATCGTCTAAAACCTTTGTAAACTTGATTTATAACTTTTATGAATAAAATTTGAAGGATATTTATTTTCACTTTAGATTAATAAATGTTCCAATATCAATACTAGTCCATAGAATATTCGTATTGGAACACTTCAGATTTTGAATTACGGGGCTGTGGCTTGGTGTACGCTTAGACTGTATAACCTCCATTCAACAACATTGTGTTTTAACGCTAATTTGTTAAAAATTTGAGTTTTCATGTATCTTATTGCTGAAGTCGTAGATTTATGAGGTTCAGACTATCTATCTAACTAGAGAATTTGTGGTTTGTGCCGTGGTTATTCTTGTTTTACATGCAGACTTGTTTATAGTTGTGATCTAAGGATTGCATATTTATCAGTAGACTTCACTGGAATGAAAATACAACAGTATTTGAAAATTTTGTTTTAAATAATGGAACAACCAAAATACAGAGTAGGTTTTTTTAGTCTTTTGTGTTGGATTATCTTGTTAAAATTGCTTTTCATGGCCATAAATTTTCTAGGAGAAGGTGCTTATTGGGTTAGAAAGTTCTCCACCTAGTTTTGATGTAAGGAGCAAAGTGATGGGCCCTGGAGGAGCAAATCTACAGTACATTACTAATGAAACTGGGGCTATAGTTACCATCAGAGGCAAGGGGTCAGGATTTATTGAGCCATCCACTGGCCATGAGTCAGTTGAACCTCTACACATCTGTGTTGAGTAAGTGTTCCTGTCAATTCTCTAGAATAGTTAACTGAGTTTACAGCTCTTCTAATTGGTCAGTGCCATTTAGCTTCGAGTAGCAGCCTCAGACCATCTTAGGCCATTGATCCCAGTCTTAGGTTTTTCTCATTTCCATCATGGGACTTCCTCTGGCTCTTTCAGGTCTCTGAACTGTTTCTGCAGGCATGACTCCAAGATCTGTTATCTTTTCAATTTAAATGTTGTCTCTCCTAGTATTGAGTATTCTATTATACATTTTTCAACTGTAGTAGCTTTGTTCTTGTGTTTATCTAGGGTTGTCCCTGTACCCTATACAGTAGGACTGAAAGGTAAACTATATTATTCTTGCTTATCTCTGTCTTATCATTGTCATACTTATGGCAAATGATTGGCCTTTTTTTTATTGTTCCTGGTCAATTTGCTCCTCTATTTCCTTTAGGAACTGATGGTTATCTATAACCTCGTGCACTGCAGGATATATATCCATATACAAGGATATATATCCTTCCTTGCTTCCAATTTAGTTTTAGTGGGATTAGTCTCCTTTACGTTCCTTATAGCTCTTAGAACCTTTTATTCACAGCATTCATCACAATGTCAATTAGATATAGTAAGGCTTGAGCCAGTACAGATAAGATGTTCTTGTATCCCATTGTTCCCTTTTATTAATCTATGCATTATTTTGTAACTCTGTTTATCTACATTACACTGTTTTATTTTGACAGAACAGTTAACTATTCAGGTTTTTTTAATTTTAGCTGTTTTAAGTTTGACCTGATGACTACGTTTTTAGTGTTTATATATAAGGTTATTTGTAAGTGGTTTATCTTTAAAAGACAATCCAGTTATCATCAAAGAAAGATTATTAATTTATAATTGAGTTATTCTGAGGCTCTTTTTTGAAAAGAGGGTAGTATTTAGCTTTACCTATTAATATTTCAAACTTGATAAGATATTTAGCCAATGCTTCCTTCCATGTAAACAACCTTAGCCTTCACACTGATCTCAACATCCCATTCCTGACCTCTTCCAAACCAATTAGTTTTTTGTCTCTTGTCAGCTCTGTGGAATAAAGTGTCAAGTTAAGTGGTTTTAGCAAAAGGTTGAAAATTGAAGTCCTCTGCTTAAAAAACTTTGTGTATTGATTGCATGTCACATATCATTTTATTAAAGATATCTAAATTTGTCCTCTAATTAAATGTTTTTGGAATACCTTGCTCCTCATTGCTGGAGGGATATGATAAAACTATGGCCTATGATTAGACCATTCAAAGGTTAGATTCTGGAATCAAAAATTCTTTGCTACAGTCTAAAATCTGTTATGGGTAACAAGTTAATATTAAGAATCTGTCTGATCACAAATTAAAGCTACTTATTCGTGAGCAAATTTGTCTATGGTCTTAAAGATTCTTAATATTATCCATTGTCTAAACTCGTGGAAGTAAAATGCTTAATAAAACAGAAAGTGAGTTTCTTTTTGGATAGGGCCCCTCCAGATCTAAGATAAGTTTATTGGGTGATCATTACCTGTCATCAAATCTAAGTTAAACTAGAAATAGTTCATTTATTGTGTTGGTCGCTATTGAAATAACATAATGTTGGTGTACATTGATCACACATTTAATAATTTTGTTGTGATATAAATTACATTTTTATAAAAACTGCACCATTTTTCAAAATATATTGAGTAGCTACAGAATGCATTACATTAAATACATTAATCTCATATGCTCCCCTTATACTTATACTTATTAATAATTCATGAATAAATATCACATAATTATTGGGTGCTCCCAATATGATGGCTCACCTTTCAGTTCTAGTATATTTAATAGAGTAATAGAGTAAATAAATGAATAAACAAACAAACACATGATGAAACACAGACCTATATTTATTAAACAAGGGAAACATTAATTAACACAGAAAAATTAGTTAGTATAAATTAATATTCGGAATAAAAAAAATTGAATCAAGGCTCTAGGTTCAAATCACTATCTATTTTGTTTTAGGAGATAGATAATTATTAGCTGCTAAAAATTATTGTTCACTGCCATTTTATTATCACATATTAACCTATCTATTTTATAAAATTCATTTTGACAGTATAAGTAATAGTTTAATATTTACTTTTAAGCATTTTTTATGGTTGTATATATTATTATAACATGGATTGTGTGTTATTCATTGATAATAAACAATGATGGTTATCAATGGTGATGACAGAAAGAAATTGACACCTATTAAATTATATGAACTATCAGCTCATTTGCCCTGACCCCATGAGCTACTGTCAAAATGGATTAATATACTAGATGGGTATTAATAGTAAAGAACCAGAAATTGTAGTTATCAATTAAGTTTCTTTATTGATAATATGTCACATATTAACACTAAAATCTACACAATTTAATAAGAGGAGTTTATTAAAATGAATCTTTTACTGCTTTAATTTCAGTATACATTGTGACTGTCCTGTGAGCTCATGATTTTAATTGAACCAACCATATTTATTTTTATGTACATATATTTTTTTTAAGTTAAACATCAATAAAATATTAAAGGGAGCTAACTGCTATGGTGGCATTCGCAGGCATTCTAAATATGAGGTTCTCCAAGCAGGTAGGCAGCTTGCGTTTAATTTGATTGAGACAGTTCAGCAGGAATGGTCCAACATCCAACAGCAGCAGCAGCATCATCAGCAAACAGGAGACAGCCAACCACAGGCTACTGTCCAGGCCATATCGGTTCATACACAATGTAAGTATTATTCTCTGTCTGTCGTGAACATTACTAAATTAATTATCTATCTTTTTCTGTAAATGAAACCGCATACTGGGCCGTATTTGAAAAAAAAAAACCTCCCCAAAATTAAAAAAAGATGAAAGAAAATGTTAGATTTTCATTTAATTTATTTATGTTCAACGTTCCGACATGTCTTATCAAGTTCTGATAACAATAAAATAGTTGTTGAAGTGTATGTTCCAAGTTAGATAGAAATAAAATTCAAGTGTTTCAGACACTGATTAGCATTGTTCTCTCATCAATGTGTATTACACGGTGTAGTGTCAACTTCTACACCACAAATAAATGGAAGTTCCCCTCTTCTCGGCCCAGAAAACGTATATAAGTTTTTCATATTTTCATAATAAAAACCTTGAAGTGCCAGTTAAGAGAAGGGGAAACTAGTGCATAAAACAGCTGAAGCCCGCATGGGGTGAGGCCTAGCCTCTGACCTGCCTATATAAGGGGCCTATATTTGGGGCTTGTGACACACTCTCGGAACCCAGCTCCTGAAGAATACTGCTCTCTCTCTTCACTGGCGCTTTCTGCTCTACTCGAACCATGGCTTTCTTATTCAACTACCTCTGCATCTCTCTTTCCTAACCTCGCTATGTTTTAGTCTGGTGTTGTCAGACCCCACACCTTCCTAGTGGGATTCTCCACCTTTGTCTCGCTAAAACTAGTACCTCCTTGGAAGAGAACTCTTCCTCGCGGACGACGGTCACCGGGGCCCAACAAACTTTACCTAGTAACGTATCCCCAGGGGTTCCAGTCTACCTCTCTTGCCTCTCCTCCCCCCTTGGGGACATTTCCCGACACATGGTTATCACACCTTCTGCTCATTACCTCTTGTTTATATCCCCCTCATTAAAATTTTAACATACTTTCTAACAACTAGCTTGATTTTTCTACTTACTACATTTAATTGATATTTGACTATGTTCACTAATTTTTTAATTTTATATTTTCTATCTATAAATATATTTCCTTTATAGAAATATTCCTTAAAAACCTACTAGAGTCTTATATTCCTATATTATATACCTTATATTCTTAGTAATAACTGTCAACTAAATTATTATGTTAACTTCAAACTGATCATCAGTTTTTATATGTGAATTCTTCCATGCACTATTTTATGTTTCAGTCGTTCGTAGGCTTTTTTTTATTTTTATTCTTGTTAATAACAATTGTTAGATATTTTTAACATTCCCTTTTGTGCCTTGTTATTAGCAGAAATGTTATAATGCATATTATGTCAAAACTCTGTACATTGTATTCATGTAATATGATGCTATTTAAGTTTTGAATGGAGTTTATAATGTGCTCATTATATTTTAGCGATTCTACAATTTTATTTAAAATATATTTTTAGTATTAAAATTTATTAAGAGATAAAGTAGAGCAAAAGGAAGACAACTTCATAACGAATAATTGTTTATTTTAAGTTAAAATATTGCACGGCTCATTGTGGTTCTAGGGCATAAATAAAGTCAATATTTAAATCTTTCATGCTTAAGATTGACTATTGAGTTTTAAAAATAATAAATACTTAATTAAAACACATGAATATTCTGCGCTGTTGGGTGGTGTATAATCTTCTTCCTTCTCGCTTCTTGTTCTATACTCGGATCTCTAACTGTGCGATTCTTCAATGAATAGTTTTATAGCCGTTGATTGACTAACTAACTAAAACTGTCTCACAGGATTTTAGATCACATAGTTCTAAAGAAGTAAGGCATTAAGGCTAAAAAGGGAGAGTGAAAGAGATCTGGTTATCTTGTAAACCTGTTATTATTATTATAGTCAGACTCCCTCACCACATATAAGGAGATTTTCTGATGTCTTAGGTTTTTTTTTTTCCCCCCTTCCCTTAACCCTTATAATATTAATATTGTTTAAAATTTTATAATAATAGTTAATACAAAATAGTTATGACCTGTAGCTATCCAACTCCGTTGGTAACATGGCCCACCTAAATGCTGCCGAACTAAAAAAATGAATCACACTACATATTCAAGCCCTTGTATAGTCTGAAAGATGAAATGTACTCAGCGGTTATTAGGCATTAGATTAAAAAAAAAAAAGTACGATTTTAATGTTTTTTTGCTCTGTTTACACTGTTCTATTTTTGATTTTTTTTTTAAATTTGTTTGAGCTTAAAAATGATTTACCAGTTAGCTTTCATTGTGTGGCTCACCTGGTATGGTTGAAGTTTAATTTTTTTTACATGGTCGCTTTTTTTCAAAGTTTTAAGATTATTTGTAGATGATTTCGTCTATGCTCTAATCCGAGTTGTGAATGTCTGATAAATATTAAAGGTTTCCCTTCCAAAAAGTATTTTGACTGTACTTAATATTACTACACACTGCCATATAACATGTTCATTAGATGGGACTGACAATGTCACATTGATGAAGAAATGTTTACCTCTGAATAAAAGTGAGGGCGACTTTGAAAAGACTTTGGTGATGAATTATACCCGATAATACATTAAAAGCTACTTGGACAAAAAAAAATCACTGTTTATTTTTATATATTAATATTTTCATTGCATGTCTTTTAAATATCGCCTGTGTATTTATTGTATTTCAATGCTTCTATTATCATAAAAAATTACCTGTACTTGTTTTTTGTATGAATTTCTTTCAATAAACCTTCAAATTTGATGTATTGAGGATTGACTAGATATAAATATAAAAAAAAGTATTCAAGATTTGTTTATATGTCTCCTGTCTTGTGTATCAGTGGGTGGAGCCCAATCAGTACAGCCTGTCCAGGCACAGGAGACAGTGTTGCCAACCAATGGTGGTGCCCTTCAACTACAGTTGCCGCTCTACAATCCACCACCATCTCTTGCTGTACCTCCTCCACCGATTCATCTGGCGCAGACTCAGCCGATACAGGTATTCAACATATCTGGAATTTCTATTAATAATAGTTTACTAATTAATCCAAGGATCAGTAACTTAGCCCTATTATTTTAATGAGTACATTTTGTAACATTATTAATTTAGATGTATACAGCATATATCAAATATTTGTAAAGGAGTAGGTACTCAAATAAATTGCGAATCCAGTTTAGAAAACCTAAATTATGATTGAGAGGTAACAAGCCTATTGACAACCAAATGATTGATATCAATCAATACTTATGCCTTTAAAACAGCTTAGTATTTGTTGAACCATGTTGGTCCCAGAAAATAGTTTAAATAAATAAAAAACTTATATATAATATTCTAATATTTGCTTAATCATTAATAATATTTTAATTATATATTTTTTTCATATAATTTAAAAAACTTTATATTTATAACTTTAACGTTATATCAGGGTTCTGTTAATAATTATATAGGAAACTTCTGGCAAAAGGAATATTGGTTTTATTTACACACATTAAGATATAAAAATTGATATACAAATAAATTAAATACGTACGTAATAAAGAATACTATTAAAACTAACATTAAAATGGTACCTTGTAAATTATTCGTAACTCTATACTAATACTGGCCAGTGCTTCTTGTGGATAATCTTCGTGTGGTTCGGATTAGCGTAATTGTTGTAAGCTGCAGCGCGTGGTTCTATACGTCTCATGGCCGGATGCAAGTCTGGGGACGCTTCTCTCTGATGCCCAACAGCCTTAGCGTGGGTCGCTACCTGGACCTGGTCTGCTACCTGCTCTGTCCTCTGATGAACGAATCTCCCCTTTCGGTCTATGTCGGCTTATTATATATCTGCATCTCTCCGCTGCCTTCTTGACTTTCAACTCGTTATTTAATGCCAGCTGTTTCGGAGATTTATTACTTTGCTTAATTTAGAAGTTTATATAATAAATGTTTATATTAAATATGATATTATTTATATTTCAATTATGAATAATTAATATGACGACAATAAAACGTTCATACTTTCATAGATATGCACCACGGATCGTTATTAAGTTCTTCAATGCTTGCTTTTTCCGAGATTATTTAAACAAACACCATTAAAAATCATCATTTTAAAATATCACAACAATATAGCTGAAATATTGACAAAATCCCATTGGAATTTTGGTACAACTCACATTATAAAAGGGGTTTAGATTGTTTGCTTACAAAAGTTTATTTTTGGAATATCATTAAATTTTTGTTTGCATTACTTCCAATAGCCATGAAAAAAAAAGCAGAATTATTTATCTAAAATATGAGAACACTTAAAAAGTTAATGAGAGCAGCTGATTAATTATTGTACTGAATTTTTTTTTTTAATAGTTTCTCATGGTTTTGTTTAAGTACATCATAAACCAAGTTGTTGAATAATAAACCTCTTTTGCAATTCCTCATGGAAAAGTAAGCCAACCATGTAAAGGTTATCACCACACTTAGTAAGACATGTTGAGTCCATGGGTGGTTGGATCTAGACAGTTACTTCTCAACCTTAATTTTGATTTTCTTAGTCAGCGCTACTTCTTCATTCTAGTAGTTACTATCTTATCCTCTCAAGATTAAGGGAACCCCAACTAGGCCTTGTCCTCCACTAAAGAAAAAATTCTCAGGGAGCTGGAATTCTGCACTGACCCACTACTATTGTAGTTAAATAAATTCTTATTAGCTTTCCTTCCTAAACCTTGCCAGAACTCTCACTAACTTTGGATAAAGTCCTTATAGTCGACATTTTCATAGCATCAATTCTTCTAATTAAATTCTAAATTCACAGAAGAACTTACAGTTATGTTGTTATTTCTTATCAATATGTGCTGTTGTAGGTGAGTGTCGGTAACTCAGGTGGAACACAGACCATCCAGACTGCCTCCAGCACTGGAGCCGCCCAGACCAGCCAGGAAACCACCAGCCAGCAGGCTATCGTACAGCAGGCAACAGGGCTACAAACCAGTGACATACAGCACCAGATACAGATTCAGCCTCAACAGGTATTCCCTCTTGCTATCCTTTCTGGTCACTCCTTTATTTGGAGATAGATCAATTATTTCTGGGCCCGCATTTTGTTTTTATTTAAAACTGTACTAATGGACCTCCCTACAACTTGAGTTTTGTGCTCATGAAGGTAAATGTGTTGGTCACTAGAGATAAACCTAATTTTTAAATTTATTCTATAAAAAAAAAAAGCATTAAATAAATCGGTTTAAAAAAAAAAGAAAGAATTTCAAAAAATCTGTCAAAATAGTCTTGATTATGAGTGTTCAATGTAAAACAGCACGTCAGGTTGAAGTGGCAAATGCTTGACCCATTGTGAAAAAATCTTGGTGTCTGTCTGATAAGGACGACTTGATCAGCTCTTAAAAGTCATCAAAGGCAAGGGTCAAGAAAGAAGAAGTGCACAGCTCTCGTACAAAACGTGGTCGTCTGCTACATTTTTTTTATTCCTCTCCACCAATCCATAACCCGGTAATCACACAGCTATGGAGTAGAGAATTAATGTAGCTGAGGGCAGGAGGAGAAAACAAAAGATTGATGAGATTGAGGTACAGACATTATTAATAAACCACTCCCCTCCCTCCACACACTGGAATCAACAGAGCAACAAAATTTTGATTACTAAATCACTAATTTAAATTATAATTTCTTTCAGCTATGCTTCCCAAAAAATATGTTCAATATAGTTTATTGTATTGTCAATAGAGTTGCTTAGTCATAAAATTAAATTTTCATGTACGTATGTAATTTCTGATACCACTTACCACCATCGTCTTATTTTTTTTTTCCACTTCACCAATTTCACATTACCTGCTATCTTAATTTCACAGTTGTAGTATCATACCCCTTCACCCAGAAGGCATTACAACAAACATGAGAAATAATTTATAAAAAAATGATATTTCAAAATTTGTATTCTTTTGGAACAAAAGGGGAGCAAATTATGAAAATCTGACTTGATTACACTGGAGAACGAAAAAGATTTTTTTGTTCCCAGGAAGAAAAATATGTGATTTGGATAGTTAAATTCAAATGTGTTCATTTTAAAATTTATCAATTCAAATTGATTTTTCCCCATCATGCAAGGTTTTTCAAGATACAGGCATTTTTAATTTCAAATATTTTAATACTTTCTGCATTCTTAACTATACAATATTCGAATATTTTAATACTTTCTGCATTCTTAACTACACAATATTCAAACATTTGACTCGTTTAGAAGTAAGAAATGATGATTTTCTGCTATATTTCCTGTGGAGCATCCCTCTTGATTATTGATTATTGATGATTGAATAATTGCCCAGCATATTAGGATTCTATTTGCCTTGATACCTCTTTTCCATAGCTGCAATCTCCTGATGAAAGTGTTCTCTGTGATTATCGCTCACTGCGCCAAGATTTTCTGGGAAGAAATCTAGGTGCGAGTACAGGAAGTGTACTTTTAAGGACAATACAACCAAAGTTTTTATAAGATGTTATAAGATTGGTGACAATATCATGGTAATTTTCCGCCATTCGAGTTTGCAAAAAAAAACTGAGTAACGTTTTTGAATTCTAGCCAAGATGCTTATGTTTCTTTCATACTTGCAGAGAAAGCCACAGGTACTGATGGGAATTTATTCCCATTATGCAGCACAGCTTTAAACTAACTTTGGGACTAGTCTCATGGCATATTGCATGTTAGGCTACACCACTGTGTGTTTAGATTTTGATGTAACCCCTTTAATGTTTGTTGAGTAGAAATAACAGAACAGTGATCAGTGATCTTTGGGTTCCCTCCAAATCATATGGATAGCAAATGGCATGTGGCGCGTGCCATTTTTCCATGCAGTGAGAACACAATAAACAACATATATGTGGGGCCTAGGCCATTACAAAACACTTTTTTACTAATGGAGTAAGGTTTCACCTTTGAGACTTGAACGTCACTTCACCACATTTATAACAAAAATAATTAGGAAGATTTAAATAAACTAAGCAGTTTTTAACTAACGACTAATTAAAAGAAATAAGGTTGTAAATATGCAATACACAATAATTGAGGTACAGAAAGCACTCACAATGACGTGTTTATTGGTTCACTACTATCTCAAAACTGGCATCGTATCGTTCTGATGAATGGTAAGCTCTATGTAACCTTATTAAATAAAAATTAAGAAGATCTGTTTGGATTTTCTGAATGCTTAGTTTCTTTCTCCCTTTTAAATATTATAACTTTGAATACCATAAAGTATAAATATGAAGATAAAAGAAAGACAACAAAAACCTGAAATTCTAATCCTGAAAACAAACAATTGCATCATTGACTAGATTTGTCATCTAGATGAATAATTCCTACACAATTAGATTTCTTTATTTCTCTTTAATGAACAAATCACAATCTAGCACTATTTACCTATTGAGTAAATTTAATTTATACAACAACTACAGTGGAGCCCTATTCATCTGTGGAAATCTGGGCTGTGTGCCCTGTGGATAATCGAGAATCAAGATAATGAGATTTTCAAAGATAAAACAAGAAGAAAAAGTTTATATTTTAAAGAGAGGCTTGTTATGTATTAGAAAATTGTTTACATAATTAAATAATTTTAATGTAAAGTAAAGTGTAATGTAAAGGGGTTAATGTAACCACAAGTTTCACAAACATATTCATTTTGAAATTTTAATAAATCAAATAATATAATTGAATTCCAGCATATCATCTATTTGTATATTTTTAAAGTCCAAGTTGTGCCCACTGATTACGAGCAGAGGAGATACTTGTGATTCTACAGTATTTCAGCATCTCAAGGAAGCTTAGGGTTGAGAAAATAAGAAAGAAACAGAAGACTGTATCCTAGCTCAAGCATTCAGACCTCTTACCCTGAGAATACTTTTTAGTATTTAAGTATTTGCCTATCTCTAATTTAAATATCTAATGTTAGAATACCTTTATTTTTTTATCTAGTTACCTTTGTGAGTAAGCTGTCCAAGAAATGTTGATTAATACTTTCCCCGAATCATCCTATAATTTTATTTATATGGTGTTTTGCATTTTAAGTGTTAGTTTAAATGATTGCAGGTGTACGTGAGCCAGGGTGGAGGGGTCATACAACCGGCCACGATCATTCCTCAGCAGCAGCTCCAGCAAGCTTCCATCCTGGCACATCAACCTCAGATTATCACACAATCCTATCCTATTCAGGTAAACTGTCATTAAGGAATGGTTGATATCTCACTTATGGTTGATTCTTTTTGTCTTGTCTGATAAAAGATGATATTTACCAGTTAGTAAACACTAACATCAACATGAATCTGTTTTATTATCAAAGATAGTCCAGATCTTAAATGTTCCTGATATTGGAAACCAAACATAATTAGATGTTTTCTCCAATTATATTAAAAATTAAACTGCTTCTTTCTTTCGTTTTCCCTTATCTCCCTTAGTACATCACTCCAGCTTCCACCCACAGACTCATGGCTGTTGACCACCTTAACTAACAACTTTACTGACAGCGACAAAGCCAAAAACTAAAACTTGACTGAAGGTGAACGCTAACTAAGCTCTAAAGAAGTAATACCATGCTTCCAAGGCCTAAACAATACATATTTGATCTAACAAATATTTACTTTTAAATATAATGTATTTTAGCCTTAAAAATATTATCCCAATACATATATGTATGTGGGTATGCATTAAGTATATCCACCTGGTGAAAGTATCAGGGATACTGATGGGGTTTGTCTTATGTTGGATACCCTTGTCTTATTAAATACTCCTTCGGCATTTAAGAACAGCTCTAGGCTATATTCTCTATGGTGAAGGGTTCTTTTTTAATTCTGTTACAGCGTAAAGTGCTGTTTTGATTTATTTCCCTTTTTGGTAGGCCTGCTGATATGGGTGCAGAGTACATCTCCTCTTTGGTGATTTGGGCCCCCTTATTGCCCATGAAGTTTCCAAGAGAGAATTCCCTCTGGGCTGACTGGCACCAGGTTTTGACTCCCTGGAGGCTACACTCTTAAGCCCCACTAATTATCCACTCTCATTGCTTCTGATTAGCTCCATGGGTCCCTCCGGATAGGCTGCAATCGAATCAGTAAGGGGATGGGCTGCAGACTGTTCCCTGCTTGCCATGGCATCAGAGCCTGCCACTAAAGCTAGCGCTGCCGGTGCTATGGTGTTTAGGGTGTCAGCCCTGGCCACTGACACAGACAGATGATATTGAATTTACCTCCATGCTCTCCTTGACATCCAGCTTTCTTCATTCAGTGAATTCTCTTTATTTTTCTCTGCTTTCCGGCCTTCACGGCCCGAATGGCACAGCTTTGATCTTGACCTTGATGCCCTGAGGACAGGTAATGCCGGCAGGCAGTGTTGGCCGAGATTGGTCGGATCAATTGAGCTCCTCATTTGCTTGTGCAGGAAATTACCTGGCTCTATAAACTTGGTGCTTTAAACAATTTACTTTGGGAGCAGCACAACCTCCTTAGTCGAACTCAGGTGGTTCAGTCTGCTTCTCTATGGTTCACAATTGTCTCCGGGATCTGTGTGGTTTTTGCCTACCCTTAGATACCGACTGTGAAGTTGTTGTTATTACAAGAGCCCACGAAATACCTGTACCTCTTCTCCTAAACATCGCGCACTGTTGTAGCACACAAGGGTAAAAGACCCATACTTATCTCTTTATTCTTGCCAACGGGTATTGGCGAGGTCATCGAGACCTCACTTGGTGCCTTGTTCACCAATACCCAACAATTGTTTTGTGTTTTATTGTGAGGAGATGTATTTTAGGTTGAAATTTAATCTTACCTTAGTATTTACAACCTATATGGCCTTAAAAAAAAAAAAAGTTCTGTGCTCTGGAATTAAATTAAAGTTACTTTATTTTTAATTGAATATATTTTGGCTGAACATTCCCCCCCTCTCTCTCTCTCTCTCCCTCCCTCTCTCTCTCACACTCATCTTTGATTTTGGGTCCGCTTACTAATCTGAGAAGGCTCCAAAATTTTAGAGTATAAAAATTATAGATATATTTAATGATTGCAGTATGTGCAGGCCAGCAATGGACAGATGGTGGTTGCCGCTTACCCTAACATCGTTAGACCAGTTTCCACTGATAATAACTCCACCCAGCAACAGCAGGTAACATTGAATTTTTTATATTTGAATATGTTATTGTCTTTTTATTATTCACTGATGATCTACGATAAATTTACTAACTTACTAAAATAAATTTATAACTATCATCGAGTAGGTAATGTTGGTGCAGTATGCTCCTCAAAGACCTCTCCTCCAAGGCAGGACCACGACTCAATCGCACACAATCCCACAGATAGTACAGATAGTCAACCCGCAAACTGGCCAGGTCCAGCACGTCCTTCAGCATATTCAACCTCAGATACAGATGCAGCAGGTAGGCCCTACTGTTTATACCTGTATTACAATGTCAGTTGTAATTATTGATTGTCCATTGTATTATATTCACAAAACTGTTTGCAAAATCTATAAAAATAAAATTTAGAGTCTTAACCCTTTCGAAGCAGTAAGGGTCAGCATGCCTATTTGTGGGCTGCATATTTAGTTCTGATCTAATGGTATTGAAAGGCTTATTTAGATATATTTGTTAAACTAAACTTGAGCCATTAACAATTTTCTGATTGTTCAGGGGGCCCATACTTCTTCCCCAGATAAAATTCTATCTATTTAGGAAGGTACAGAGTAATTGAATTTTGAGGTCTGAGTGGTCCGAGTGGAGACGTCTGATTTGCAGCTAAAAAGTATTTCCTTGACTATATTCATGGCTGATTCCTTTTAGCTTGTACATTACTTTTTTGGCTAATAATAAATTAATAAAAATAAAAAATAGTAAATAAATTAATCTGACTATATGCAGTTGGCTCTGACTACGAGCGCTGGTCAGGGAGGGACAGTTGTTGGTGGGCAGGTGCTGATGCCTCTTCAGCAATCTAACCAACAACAGCAGATCCTCACCACTCAGCAGGGTGGCCAACCTATTCAGTTCGCCACCCAGCATGCTCAGGGTATGATTATTGCCAGCCAGCCCCATCAGGTAACCTTAACATCATGTAGGAGTACACAATCATTGTACATAGTGCTGCAGGCGATGAATGAAGTAATATGATCTCTTTCGATTTAGGTGACCGTCTCTCAGGCGAGCTTACAGCAAACGGAAAGAACTTCGCCTCAGGTAAGTGATTACGATTCCGATTCCGATTCTGTTGATGAAATAGAAACCAGGAGAAAAATATGGGAGTTGATGTCTAAGACCTTTGACCTTCCAAAAGTTAATGGCTTTACTTTGAAACAGGTACAGGACAATTGTCTTTTTTCTGTCTGTGTTTGTTTCACAGCATGAATGTGCATTGCATAGTCAACAAAACTAAAGATTATGCTGTATATGTTTGATTAATACGTGATTAAGGATAGCAAATTTGGTTCTAGTGAGTTCTATTTTATTCTATCCACATGTCTCTAGGTGACATGACTTCTAGGTTGACACTCCTCTTAACCCTTGCCTTTTGCTCTTGAATCCTTGCCTAAGGATTCTATTTCATTCTTAGCACATGGCCCAACCATCTCTGCTGTGACCATTTTTATATTTACCTATAGTATCTATTTTGTGTAAATTTAATATAATACTCATCAGGCTTCTTTCCAAAACATTTACAATTATTATAATATGTCAAATAAAAAGCTCCTGTATATTTGTTTAATGCTGTTATTTACAAAAAATATATTTTAATTCCAAATCATAAATATCCTTTGTAAATTTACCAATAAATATAACATTCATATAATTCACCTTTCATATGGTTTGTGTATTGACTGATGAGCAACGGACCACTGAAATGACCCATCTCCAGTTAAACTATTCTAGGAAGGAAAGCTGACATACAATATGACCAGACTGAAGGATCCACCATAGACCTCTCGTGTACCTTATCTTTTAATTACTTTTCTCATATCTTGTAAGATATTAAATCCTGATTTTTTCCCCCTGGTTAAAGACAGATTAAAGACATTATTAAAAAAATAAATTTAAAGATATGAATGAAAGTCTCTGAAGATGTCCCCTGCAATGGAGGATAAAGTATTAGAAATAAAAAAAGAAAAAGCAGAAAAAATACAGAAACAAAATGAATATGACAACCCAGGGAACAAGTTGTCTATTCCAGAAAATTACAATTACAATGGCTTCGGTTGTTCAAAATCTAAGTTTCTTTAATAATCCGATATCCTCACAGATCATAAGCAGATTGATTACAAAAATAAAAGGTAAAATTGTGTTTGAAATTTTTTTCTTCGTCAGTTTTAATATATATTTTTTTGTATTGTAGGTGTTTATAATTTTATTAATTTATTTTTAAGGAGTTTTTTGCATTTAAGAAACTCCCATAGCTGCATATTCTTGGCCTAAGTTCAGACCATCACAATATTGTTCCTACACTTTATGTTTTCATTATTCTGTGAATACATTATAATAATCTTTGATACTTATTTATTCAAATAATAAAATAGATTATTTATAAAATCATTCATCTTTTAAAAAGAGACTTTCACAACTGCAAACAATACATAATGTTTAATTTTCAACAAAAATTTATTATTTAGGGATTTTAATCTACAGTCTGTGTTTTTTGAAAATGTATTTTATTTAAAACTAATTGACGTACTGAATTTGCAATAATAATTAATTAGAACCAAAACAATTTACCTTACATTATCGACAATCTTTTTGTGGTTTCTAGTTTCAATAATTGAGCTATTTGAACTAGTCAAGTCTGTACATGGAATGCTTGCCACGTGTAATTATTCAAATTGTCCCCGAGCTATCTCTTCTTGACCTGGTCTATCATCCTTTAGACTCTATCGTGACAGCAAGCGAGCCTACCTCCTAGGCCTCTTTTAAAGGACGGAGAAGGCTGCATGGCTGTTGCTAGGCAGACCTTTCAACATTAATTTCAGTCTTTACTTTTTATTCAAGTAGATACTCATTTATACTCACAAGATTGAGTGAACCCCAATTGAACGTAACTGTTGGGAGTTATCAGATGAAGGTGGGGGAGAGGACGCCCACCGCGGGCTAGGGTCGCTACAACCTCTAGACTCCGTCCGGCAAGTGCCAAGAAAGAGATAATATGAGGTGGACCTGTGGTCTTTCACCCTTGGGTGGCCTAGTCAGCGGGCAGCTTAATTCGTTTTGATCTGACTCCATAAGATCTTGAAAGGTGTGCCCCGACAAAGCACTATGTTCAGGAAAAGAGGAACAGGGTAGGTTTATGTGGTCTTGAAATGACACTCGGTATCTAAGGGTAGACCAAAACCGTCCAGATCACAAAGGCGAGTGTGAACCGGAGAGAAGTAGACTGGATTGCCATGGGAGACACTACTAGGTAAAGTTTGTAGGGCCACGGCAACTGTCGTCCACGAGATAGAGGTCTCTCCCAAGGATGTGTTAGTTTTAGCGAGGCGAAGGCAGAGATTCCCACTAGGAAGGTGTGGGGTCTGACAACGCCAGATTAAAACATAACGAGGCTAGGAGAGAGATGCAGAAGTAGTTGAATAAGAAGGCCATGGTTTGAGTAGAGCAGCAAGCGTCAGTGCAGAGAGAGCAGTGTTCCAAGTGCCGGTTCTGTACATTCTGGCTACTGCCCTAAGACGGGGCCAGCCGTGGCGGGGGGTTTCCGCACCAAACATTTGCTAGTAAAATCTAAAAAAATGCCGAAAGCTAAATCAACTAATTAATCAAGAATTCAATACACATTTCTGCTTTTAAATAAAATGCTTTTAAGACTAATGGCTACGAAATATGTACAGGTGGTGCAACAGCAGGTGCTCCGTCCAGGGCAAGGAGTAAAGAGGAGGTTTGATTCCGGGCCAGCTCCATCCAATCAGCTCCCACCCAACTATCAGGTATTTTCAGTCATGTTTTCTCGGCCTCTATACTAGCTCCATTCTATTTTGTATGTTGTCCAGGTGAATTACACTTAAAAATATTTCAGAAAATACTGATCTCAACAGAAAAAAATCACATTTTAACATATTTTCCTTGATAAATCTTGAAGTACTCACCCTATCAAGAAACACATTTAAAATACTAGACTGTTAAATGTTTAATTTATTTCGGTAGCCATTATATTTGTAAAAAGAAAATGTATTTTCTAGAATTTTTTTCTATAATATAAGAAGTTTGATTAACTCACACTTGGACATCCTGTATAAACAGCTTGACTTAACTTTTCTTAAAACAGGATCTCCAAAACTTTTACAATATAATAATTATAAAAAGAAAAATGATTTTTTCCAGACTATTCCTCCTCCACAAGCGATGCCCCCTCCTGCGCTGACTCTTCAAACCATTCGCAAGGGAATAGGGTATGTATAGTTAATCTAACAAAGTATTGTATCTAATCAGTATCACTTTAAGGTTGTGAACAAAATGTTTAACATTAATAAACATGATTCTCTACAGGGTGCCAGTTTATATCGAATATTAATATTTGTTATGTCGTTATATTACTACTTCTTTATAACAAAGTTTCACAGCTATTCAGTTTCTTAATATCCATAATTTCTTTTTCATGTTGCACTAATTTGACAACCCAACTGTTGCATATAAAAGTAGGAGAACAATCAATTTTTCCACAATGTGTGCATCCCTCCCCCATGCCTAGATATTTAAAGATTGTGAAGAAGGTTGTATGAAAAGAGAGTGATGTGTTGAAGAATGTAATATATTATTGAGAAAAGAGTGAATACAGTGTGATGTGTTGCGTTTGGCATTAATTATCACTAATCGCTATAATCAAACAATTTGCTTTGAAAAAAGCAAGAGATAACTTATAAAAGGTGTAGTTTACCACCGTGAATACCTTTTTTTAAACTCCTTTATCCTTTTTGTCAACTCAAACCTAGACTTTTTGAAAAATTTCTGTTCTGAGCTAATTGATTTCTAAGAGTTTTTATGTGGTTTCAATGACTCACTGATGTCCTTTAATTTAGAGTTATTTGATTGTGGCTAGGATAACATTGATGATTAGATTTAGATATGTTTCTAATATTTTTTAAAATCTTTTATTCTCCATACATCTGGTGCATCCTGGTATGTGATCTACTTGTCATACCTTGTGCTTACTGTTCATCTGTTGTGTCCCAGTGCCCTTTACCTCTGTTATTTTGTAAATTATGAATTATTCTTTTATTTCTAATATTATCTTTTTCAGGTTTTCTATATCTATTCAATCTAATATTTTCAGATGTTGACCCAGCTGTGACATCACTGACAGCTGCTATGTTTATTCCGTTTTTTGTTTGATGATAGTTTACTTTTAAAGCTAGCATTTTCTGTGCTCCGTGACGTGTTGAGAGTTGAAAGTAAGAAGCAGGAGCACCTCGTTTACTAATAAAGTGTTTCAGCTCTGAAGCGGTTCAGCAACAGCCAACCATGAGGTCATCTCAACAACAGGCACAGGTCCAAGCACAGGCTCAGGCTCAAGCCCAGGCTCAGGCTCAAGCCCAGGCCCAGGCTCAAGCCCAACAACAGCAGCAACATTTACAACAGTTGCTGCAACAGCATCACCAACAGCAACAACAGGCAGCAGTTCAACAGATGCTGCAACAACATCAACAGCAGCTGCAAGTTGTTCAGCAGTCGACTATCGATGAATCCCAGCAGATAGATGAAAAGGCCTTGCAACAGCAAACTTTGCAGACAGGTAATCCAAGCAGGGTTTCTACCCCAGTTGTTGGCAACAACAATTGTTGTCTAATCTATCTGCTCATGTGCATTGAGGGTAATCTGAAATGTGACTTTGGAAAATCAATTTTCTTCCTTCAACTGATAAGTTCTATGTTTTTTTTATGTAACATGCTATCATTTATGTCATTTAGTTTTTCAGTTGGACCTATGTGATCTAGGTGGACCTAGACAGAAGCAACACATTCGAAATATTTCCTGCCTAAACAGTGCCAGGTTATTTGAATGTTCATTGCTCTCGGTCATCAATTTGTTAGTTATCCTATGCTATTACTCACCATATTAATTTAAAATGGACCTCTGGTTGAAAATACTCCTTTTGATAATATTAACCAGCAGGCTGGATTGACCACAAATGTACTGCCCTGGCATGAACACTCAGTGTGAATGTGCATGTCGTTTGTGAGGACCATGTACTTGAGGGAGAATTAGTGGAATTAATTTCAATTGTTATTTATTGGATTAGACTCTCTATCCCAGCTATTTTTTGTTTTTATTTTATTTGGATTTGGCTTCTTGAAGTTTGTTTGTGAAAAAAATAAATGAAAAAGGTTAAATCCTGATTTATGGGACTCAATTATCAATAAAACTGAGTACATAAATAAATTTCAAGCAATGGGCAGTGTCTTTTTAACTATAGGGTAATTTAATTTCCATTTGCCTGTTCTTCTTCTTAGGGGACAAGTATTAGCTGACTCCACTGATATCCACTACACAGTTATACAGAACACAGGCTTTAAGTTTGACATGACTACAGGTTACCTTAAAAAATTTCTTTTGTTGGCGTGAGAGCTTAGTTTGATATATCACAGTGAAGAAGTATAGACTCTATTCAGTAGTGCAGATGTTGAAAGGACAGAGTGCTAAAGTTGTCAATAATTATAACAATGCTTTACACCACTAATTTTTCCTTTTTGTTGATCTACTCACAGATTTTATATCGAGACTTCTGCTGCTGCTGTTTTTTTGTTCAAATGGACGAATGACTGTATTGTTGCTGTGGCTGATTGTTGTATATCTCATTTAAATTGAACTGTGTTAGTGTTCTGATTTCCTCTCATATTGTCAACTTTTCTGCTACTTTTAGCGCCATGGACTCAGAATTCACCAAAATGAAATTAATGAAGTTTTATCTAAATAATTTTTTTCAGGCTCATTATTTTTCTTCTGCTTGTTTTTTTCATTTCCTGTGTGAGCAGTCTTGTGGACTTAAATACATTTTTACTTTAATTTTTTTTATGGATTAATGAATTTATATTTAGCTGGTTGTTGGTTGAAATTTTTTTAATATAAAGTATTAGTATAGAACTACTGAGCCATTCTTAATATTGACAGAACAGTAACTCATGAGAAAACAAGACTTGCTCATTTATTAAATACCAAGTTTTTTTTTTTATCATGATTTTATGGTGTTTGCATGTATAAAGGTTTTAGCAAAGATTGTTACATCTCTGTAACTAAAAGTGGTATTAAAGAAGATATAAACGGTTTTATTTTGGCGGTTGCTTCATTAAATTAAAACTTACATATTGGACGTCTTGAAAGTTCTTGGGATTGAAGAACTTAAGTTAAACCTTCGCAAGAGGAGTTAATTGCTCAGAAATTAGTTACTTATTTACATCATTTCATGTGCAGAGCATAATTTCCGGCAATATGTAGGTAATAAATGTTCAAATGAGGTGTCAACTACCAAAATAAGATAAATCTCAATGTTGAAATTTTCAAAAAATTAACCTAACCAGTTTGTTTTCAGTTAGGAAAAAGGTACTTTCAAAATCTCCCCCAATAAGATTCAGAAATTTTGATGGAAAATAGTTTTAGCTGACAGAGGGAATTTTGAACATTGAAAATGGCAAACAAAGTGATAGGATGTGTTTGTGCAATTAATGTTCCTGACAGTTTTTTTTTGTTAAAAATTTATCTTTTCAGCACAACTTAAGTAGTAAATGTAGCTCTCTATTATGCAGTGACCTGAATGTACCTTTCCTCGGATGATTCACCTTGTGAATGTTCAGTTTTTAATAGATCTTGGCAGACTTAGCAGACTTATTACTAATAATAATTTAATATATTTCAGCTTTATCGAAAGAACTTTTTATCTATTTTGTTTGCATAATAATAATTCTTTTACAGCTGCTAATTGAAACTAAACAATCAGGGAGACATCTACAATCCAAAATCTTATTTTTTTCATTGACGTTTATACTAAGAAGTATTCTATAATGCAGCAAATATTTTTGTCTAGTTTACTAACAAACCAATAACATCATAAATAATTAATTTTCAAAATACAATATTTCTTTAGGACGTGAGCTGTAATGTGCTATATTATTTATAGATTTTTTTGGACCTTCTGCTAACAGCTGATTCAGCCAACGAGCCAGTTACTTCTCGGAGCGCAGTATAACTTACTAATTTATATTTGTCATTTCAGCTCAATGTTTAAAAGCAGCCTGAGAATGATTTGCCACTATCTTCATTTGCCACACATTGAAAAGTGATCATTTAAAGCAAAATGGAACTTTTATGCTTTAAATCAATTCTTTCTTTATTTCAGAATGTCTTGCCCATAAAGGATTCTACAAAAATTGAATTCAGCTTAAACTAATAAAATTATATTTCAGCATATGCTATAAAGGCATATTCTACATCCCTCTCAACAGCTAAAAATTTAATGATTTAGCAATATTATAAACAAAAGGTGAATTAAATTGTTTTTTATGTGAGAGCTGAGTATATTCTCTTGAAACAGAGTGTAGTGACTGCAGAAGTCAATACCTTTAGCCCCATGCTTCATCATAACATCAACACCTTGTTATAGCATTTTTAATGTTAAACATTTTATTTAACCAAAATAAACTATGCAAGGCAAAAGTACAAATAGGTTGAACTTTTTCACAGACTTATAGTACCCTTCCATGTTTTGGTCTATGTTCCTCGGTATGTAAGAATCCCCTCCATATGTTCAGTTTATTTGGCATCCTCCCACCCCATTCCCCTATAGTCGTTATGAAATTAGACACATAAGATGAAGGGGGGGAGCTACTTGCGGGTTAGTAGGGTACTAATCACTAATTTGCTTATTGCTTAATTATTGACATTATCAAAGTAAAGGGAGCATGTGGATAGAAGATAAGTAGTGCACAGAGCGGTAACAGGGCTGCTTGCCATGTATTGTGGGTTCTCACACTTTTAATTTCGTGATGGCAACTATAGTACCAAATGTAATTTTAAACACTTAAGTTCGCATTTCAGTTGTGTTGCTAAACTTGTAATTTTAAGGTAGAGTAGTATTTAGTGTTTATTACTGTTGTCACCATGCTAAAACGTTTACTGTAGAATTAATATTTAAATTCCTGGAAGTAAATGAGCAATACTTGACTCTATGGAATAATAAGATATGCTGTTGAAATGAAAACTGGAATGATGAAATAAAGAATATTTCCGATTATTTTAACTTAAACTGTTTAAATTAATTCAAATTATTATTGTCCCCAAGTATTAAGTTTTGATTTGTAGATGACATTTTCAAAGAAATACTGAGGAGAACCCAAAAACCATTAATTTGTTGGATTAAATCATTAAGTATTTGCTGTCTTTAACTTGCAAAAATGTAACCTAAGAGTGCATGTTTTTTTTATTAATTAAATAAATTAGGAAATTTCAGCTCATGTTAGTATCCTGCCAGGGGCCCTTGTTAATTTCAGTTTATATTTCATTATATTATTATATAAATTATATGAATATAATTTATATGATTGTCTCGCTTTATGAATGAATGATGCAAAATTAAAATTGAAGGAAATGTATTATTTCAAGCTTGTCCTATACTTGGATGGGTGAATTCACTTTATGAGCTTGTGTTGTGGATTTGTTGCTACTTATCAAAGAAGTAATAACTGCCTAAATACTAATTTGTTCACACCTTTTCTGCTTGAAGTCCAATGGTGGTATTATCTAAAATAATGAGAAAAAGAAAAAAAACATATAAAAGGAAAAATTTATTTAACAAAATAACTTTTTTTGCTACTTCAAGGCATTACTCACACTTATTAAAAAATAATCTTATTTATTTATATAAATATCTTGGAGCCAGTATTTATGATATTAAGAAGGAAATTTAATCACCTTTATCAACAACAGGTTTAAAATATCTTTTTAGTTTGTGTGAATTTGTTATTGAATATTTTAACTACTGATGTCATATCCTTCATGTCCTGGGGACTCTAGATGGTGCGTGTTGTATAAGACAACATAACATTTATTACTGTCTACAGATGACTGGAGGCTGCAACAAACACATCAACAACAGCAGAGAACTCAGTATGTGCAGATCCAGGCTCCGAACTCTCCTTCTAACAGTAAGTAAGCCGATCAATAATTTGTGAGAGTTTTCATTTCTCAATTGCTATTGAGAAAAGTCAAAGAAATTGCATTTTCTTTTATTTAAATATAGTTACACATTTTTTCTTTCTTTTTGTTTCCTTTTGTTTTCTTTTAGATGATGGAAATAAAATTGATCAGCCAAAAAGAGGACGACCATCACAAAGTATGTTACTAGATTAAGTCATAAAATGCTTTATTTATGAAAAACAAGGTAATGGGGTAGAAATCACAATACTATTTGTGTCTGTGACAGTGCCACTACTAACTCTAACTCGTATCAGTTAGTCACTATGTATACTAATAATATAATAAAATTAATGTAATTATAATAGAAGGTGGTAGATTAGTATTGGTGTTGGTCATATATTGTTACAAAATTGTTAATTTGGTATTGCTAGCTCACAGATTTTATTGTATTAAATGTTTTAAGCATTAGCTATAATTTTTAAGAATCTCTTTTTTTTCTACTCTTTTATTATGATTTCTCTTACCTATTAATTTGTTTTTTGAATCATGAAGAACAATTGAGCAAAAGTTAGTTATGTGTGATGATTCGCAAAAGTAAGGATTTTTGTTGATAACTGGTATAGTTTTCCGACCTTAATTGATTCTGAAACAAATATTGAAAACAAATACATTCTAGAGAAGTTATCTATATTATAATTATATTCCACTAATGTTAATATCCCTACAAATATTACATATTATTAATCAGGACATCAAGATCTTTAATTTGATACTGTACTCAATTTGATAATTTTTTTTTAATGACAACATTAATTATTAATCTTCATTGTTTTTTATAAGGCTGTTTTAATTTTTGGGCAATATTTGATCATTTAGTAATCCACAAAATAAGATAACTTATTTGCCCAATTTCATATCTAATAGTCAATTAGGGGCAGCTTAAAAATTTTGAACATGTTATTAATGACTTTTTGTAACTATATTCTAAACTTCATACGAATGTTACATATATTTAACCAAAATAAAAATAAAGATTTAAATAACAGAGGTTCACCTGTAAAACATTTTTTATTTAAAAAACTTATAAATGTATCAACTTGTTCATTAATGAACCAAAAATAATACTGATGCTGGATATAATTTCTTGTTTCTACAAGGACATAATTTATTTTCTGATTTATTATATTAATAAAAGTACTGTTTAATTAACCTTTCCCTGTTTTAAATATACTAAGGCATAATTCTTTTATTTCCATCATCATTTTATAAAAACAATTCATTAGTAACACATTGTTTAAAAATTTCGTTTTATTATTGCCATATGTATTATCGTATATTGATTCCTGAATCAACAATTTCTAATTATTTTGATGTAGACAAGTAGTACTTAAGTATTAAAGATTGGTTATCAACGGTATTCTAGTACTTGGAACATATAAAGTATCTACTTTTTGTGTAGCTATGGCATGCTTTTTTTATGTAATCTACTTTTTTGTTTTAGATCATTAAAGTGCATTTAGTACTGCTCATAGAGATGGGGGGAGGGGTTAAGCTCTTAATAATAATAATAAGCAACATTGTCCTGATTCAAAAACTCTTTACTAATATCTGATTACAAAAATTTTAAATAAAGATGGTTTGGAAATTTAAAATTGAATCCAGATTCATATCCAGTAATTTATAAAAATGATTAGCGATTAATCATTTGTAATAAAAACCTTTATTGCATTAAAAACGTCATTTCCTAGCAACAATCTGGGCAGAGGATTATGACAAATAGGTGGGATTTTTCTGAAAATGTCAAGATCTGTTGTGGTTACTATTTAATGGAAAAAATCCAGTTTTAGTTAAATTCTGGTATGTTAACTTATTTACTTCATATCTCACCTCTTCTATATTGCCGTTAGTCTAGGATGATCGGCTTCAACCCCATTACCCAGCTAGGGAAAAAAATTGCTTAGTATTAGACGCCCCATTACCTTTGAGTAACTGGCCCCCTGTGGTCCCCACTGGGTATGGGAGGATAAGATAGAGGGAATGTGATTCAATATATATACTCCACACCAACAATAATGAATAGGATCAGGTAAGAGGTTTAATTTCTTCTTAATATATGAGATGAGGCAAGCAAGAGCTTGTGTAGGTAGCCAAAAACCCTAGCCTATGTGCGAATATTTTGGAAAAAATCGTACTTTCACTTGGGCCATAAGAAATGATTTTTGTCACTGTAACCAGTCACAGTAACTTTTAACCAGTTACAGTAGGTACCGTAAGAAATATCTAGGGTATTTCTTTATTAAATAATGTGATGCTGTAAAATTACATTTTTTCTTAGAACCTAATTTCTTTGAAATCATACCGTCAATAGTGAAGCAGTAAAAATGTTTTTGTTTTCGTACAGATGGAGGTGGAGGTGATGGACAGAACGAGGCACGCAGCAAGGGACAATTGGAGATAAGCAAACAGCAACAGGCCAGCTACACGTATCAGCAGCAGCAACAGCAGACCAAGCAGCAGCAGTTTGGAGCAAGTACAGGGGCTCCCGATGGATACAGCACCCAGACCTACCAGGCACAGGGCTATCCCCCTATCTATCAGCAGCCCCCACCTGCCTCATACCAGCAGCAGCAACCCACTCAAACGTATAACTCTTGGCTTATGCCCCAACAGTGAGGATATTGTTTCCGAGGACTCTTTGAATATGATATACTATTTAATGTTATGGCACAATAAGATAAGTTCTGTTTACCAGAATATATGTATATTTTTTTTATCGTTACTAGTATTAGCATTATTCAAGACCTTATTTCCAATGTCTAGCCGTTCATGTAGTTTTACTGAAGATATTAGTGTAAAGTTAATTTACTGTGTAAATTTAAGATGATGTCTTCTTAATAAAATGGTAGATAGGATTTGATATTTTAATTATTCCTTTTGCATCTTATCCTTTTTGTAAATTGACTCAAAATTAATTAATATATATGACAAAATCAGTTATTTAAAAGTTAAGTTGTTTTTTTCTCAACTATTTCATTATGATTTGCCTAACAAACGAACAAACTTTTTCTAGTATTTTTTGAAATTTTTAGTGATGAATAAAATTATTTAATTCACCCCAGCAATGCCTAGTTACAGAATATTCATATTTCTGTTATTGAATTGTGAATGAAACTAACAACAATTGGGTTATTTAGTATTTTTATTTTACAGGATTTCCCTCAAATGGAGGCTTTCCTCGCCGATATAAATCACCCCTTTTAATTTCCCATCTCAAAGGTATCATTCCCTTGACATACCTTTATCTATCATGTTATTTTCTATTCTTCACATCTAAAATAGTGCCAGTTTGCCTCTTCCCTTCTTTCTGTAGGCTCCCTTCCCACGACTGATCTCATGGCTCTTTTGTGAAATTTTCTCTATTACATTGTTGACGATTTCTTTCCATATGCTTCTAAATTTTATTCTTTCTCTTCTTGAATTTCGTGCTTCTCTCCTGTAAATAATCATTTCTATAGATCCTGGATTTTTCCTTGCCAGGCTCGAAATATCCACATTTGGTATTTAGCAATTTAAAAGATCATTTATAACTGCATAGAAACAACAGCCATGATAAACAATTAATGCGAAATATGCAAAATTTCTACATATAATATGACAATAATCCATTTTGGCTAAAATTTTTACTTTCGTATTCATAAGGGTTCTAAGGACTTAAGATCACAAATAATGATCTTTTATTTCAATACTTTCATTGTAACATTTCATTTATTATAGTTTCAAGGTTTTGTATTTTCCTAGTGCATAATTTTGTCTATTACAAATGTTTTGTATTAACATAATTCACTTTAGAATTTTGTATATAATTTAAGTTATTGTTACCAATACAAACAATGATATATATTGTAATGATCTTTTTACAATCAAATCAAATTTATTTATTAGACTTTTAGTTTAGCATAATTTTGTCTGTTACAAATGTTTCGAATTAACATAATTCACTATAGAAATTTGTATATAATTTAAATAACAGTTACTACCTCAAATCAACTTTATTTATTAGAGTTTAGTTTATTTTGAGAAAGTGGGTTTTTGGTTGAAATCATTTGTATAAAGCTAGTGCTTTGGACCTGGCCAGGTACCTTCTGGGATTTACTGATATTTAGGGGTGGGATTAATATCAACTGGTAGAAGAAAAATGTGTTGCAGCTCTGATGCAGAACATTTCAATGTACATATCATGTTTCAATAAATTATTTTAGCGGTTAGGAAAAATATTAAAATGGTTGTTTAGTCTTTTAATGTTTGTTTAGTTAAGTTATTCCGTGTAAGTGAGACCGGGTGTTGGAAAAAGACCAGAGAATAGAGCCACCAGGAGTGACAAAACCAACACATTCCCAAACCTCGAAGAATATCCATGTTATTATTGTTTATATTAGATAACTATTATTTTAATTATATAAATTACTTCTGCCAATCTTGTTAACTCATTTTTTACCACTGTCATTTGAGGACAGTATGTTTTGTAATTTTTCCTGTCTAAACTTATTTATTTAAAATTCTCATTTCTTTCATTATTCTATAGTCATTAAAGACAAAATAATGTTTATTAATTAATTAAAAATTTATCTAATAATCGTTATCATTAGGTCACTCAATCTAAAGTATGAAAAATTATGCCAGATTTATGAACCATTTCAAAATTTGTAAAAATTACGAAAACCCAAACTAGTGACATTTTGCCACTATTTTTTATTAAATTTTACCTTGTAAAACAGAAAAGAATAAAATTGAAGAAAATGACTAAAAATTGTGTGTAAATAATAAAAATATAAATGGGTCAAAAACGAAACATCAAGATTTTTTTTAACAGCAATTCATTTGAAACTTACTAACAAAATTATAAACACTGATATTCAAAACTAATAAATATTTAAGTACAACTTATAAAGTTTTATAAATATCAATTATCTTTTTATATGGTAACCAGAGGAACATAATGTCTAGTTAGGGCTTCCTATGCATTGTCATGACTCAAATCAAAATGTTTGTGTAGGCATATTGTACCCTGGCTACAGACCTATTCAACAAACTCAACTTTATTGTGAAGTGGGAAGGAAGATTTCCATGAAAGTTTGAGTGAGTTCAACAATGTCACAAAGTCGATTTACCACCATAAAATCAATATTGCATTTCAATGACAACTCAAAAATTAATGATAAAACCCAAAAAGATAAAGGGTAAAAAATTCTACCCCTTTTCGAAAAATTCAATGAAACATTTTCAAGATTTGGAGTATTTGAAGGAAAGGTTTTGGTCGAACAATTCATAAGAGAGATCCCAATCAGGTTTGGCTCTAAGTTGTGAGAACTTTTAGAACACAAAATGATGAAAAATTAATTTTTACTAATAAAAACAAAAGTCGGTAAAAACTGGTTAATATGGAACATTTAAAATAAACAAAATTATGCACTAAAACCAAAAAGAATCCTAAGAGTATTATTGAAACATTATAAAATACATTTTATTCTTTTTGAACTGTATATAAATGTCCTTTCAATCCTTACAAATAAGAAAGGTACAAAGATATATTAACAAAGGCAGTCATCGGTACTGTATATATATAACATGATACATTCTTCACTGTTGGTGATGGTTTGGTTTCTTCACTCCTGGTGATATACATTCCGGTCTTAGAACCCATGGTCTTTCATCAGCACCCCGGTCTAGTAACTGATCAACTCTCAAAGGTCTAACACATGACTGAACTGACTTGAACTCGACTAAATGAGAATGAAAAGACTCCGCCTCTAAACAGCTGCTATTTATTGGCAACACAATCCCCTCACCTACCAACCACAGCCTTCCATGGTTTCTTCCCTCTTTATCCCCTGCGGATTGTTCCCCAGTTAGGACATTCTCTCTGCATTTTTTTCAATTTAAAATAAAATTCAATTTGATCATAAAAATATTGAGAAGCAGTTGACCTGAAAGTTATTAAACCATATTAAGGCAGGTATCATTTCCATTAGGTTCAACCTTATTTAACCTGCTTGTTTAGGATTTCTTACACCCGAAAGTAGCGGGATCCCTATACGCTGATGACACAGCTTTGTTGTCCCTTCATTCACCATCTTCCCATGAACTCTTTACATATCCCATGGTTAAAATCAATCCAATATCTTGGTTTGACTGTAGACCGAAACCTAATATTCAGTATGTTTTATACAACCAACTTGAAAGCTGGTATTATTGGTGACTCAGCTTTTGTTTTGACAAAACTATTCAATTAACACCATGCAGACGTAAGAGAAATTTCAGCCATTGAAAAAATGGTTGGTGGATGAAATATTAAGTTGGGGAGTAGACATCAGTGCTAGTGATGGTCATTAGCGATATACATTACTAATGCTTACAAATATGTTTAAAATGGTTGTATATGTTCTGTACATAAAATGCACTCTGGCTACAAAATATTTAATCTTTTGCCTAACGAGCTGGCAGTTGACTTGCAGTGCTTACCTGGGTCTTGCACTTGGTGGGAGGGGGGCTGATGGTTGGTTTTTAGAGCACCCTCTTCTCTCTCTTTATATTAAGCATTGGAGTGGTGAGTAATGGCAGCTAACTGATAAAATTGAAATAGGGATCTCATGTGGTTAGCATAACTTGTTTCATGATAAGAGGTTCTGGATTAAAATCCCTTGATGGAAAGTGAATTTATTTCATTTGCATAATTGATGGGGTTGGTTTCTAAGGGATAGGACATCTTTTGTATTTTCCACCCATAAAAGGTTAATATGTCCATCCTTATCTCATGTATCCACCTTATTATTAAACCTTAGTCTTCCATAAGCATCAGTCACATAGGCTGCTATAACTTTTTACAAGAAGCATTATTGTGTGCCTAACCTATAAGCATAGAGTATAGAAATGGATAGATAAATAAATATGGCATAACTCGAATTCCTTTTAGTAAACCTTATCGAATGGACGGCTCTTTAAACATGACCATTTGTCTTGAAAGCGCAAAGACCAACGGAGTAACAAAGTATCGCACAAAGACAATCGATATACGGCAGTTGCCATAGCGACGAACAATAAACAAGAGTTAGTAGCAGCGATGGAGGACGATGAAAGACAGCTGAAGGTGGTGCTCCTGGGAGAACCGTCGTGTGGCAAGGTGAGCCGCTTGTTCAGTTTATGTTTTGAGTTGATTAATTCACTTACTGAGCAGCATCAAACCCTTAATAAGACAAGCTGTTGACAAGAAATTCCTACACCGGGATTCCTTTCCAACAAAAATATTTTATGGAATAAACCAATGCACATTCAAACCGGTTAAACCCGTTGTAAGACAGTAGATAGAAACCGATACACTAAACAAGAACCCCCGTGGCCATGAAATGTAAAATTAATAAAACAAAGTCGATGCTGCCCAAACTTATGCTATTAACTGATACTTAACTTCTTTCCTCACTGTACGGAAAACATAAAATTTACTACATTTCCTAACACAAAGGTTAAAAGCATTGGCTTGTGATCCGAGACAATTCCGCAAGTTCAATTGCTTACAGCTCTTTCGAAAGGGATCGTTTCACCGTGGAAAACTCAACTCATACATTTGGAAGAAAAAATGTATTATAGCTATTCCGCTTTATTTTAAAATATATAATAATACCTACTTTAATAAGCCAATAATAAAGAACAGTTTATTCAATAATGCTTCAATAATATTATCTCTGGGTTCAATGTGGTTCTACTGCATAACGTTACTATTTTATATGTGTCATATTAGATCTATGGTTAAAAGTAATAATTTCCAATTATAAATAATAATGAAATGGATATTCTTCAAGGTTGGGTGATGGGTAATCTACCTCATCGCTTCTTTGTCTACCCTTGGGTGAAGATAACTCAGTCATGACTCACCAAACTACAAAGACAAATAACTAAGAATAAAGATAATTAAGCTCTAAAGAAGTAAGGTATTGATTGCTCCCTCCTGGTATTATAGGCAGCATACCTCCACACTATAAAGGAGTTTTTCCAATGTGTCATAGGTTTTTCATGTGTTACCATGTGCATTTATTAGCAGTGGATATTATTAATTCCTAGGGCTGGCCTTTTTTTATTGTCCTGGGCTAGGTCTTCCCTGTTCTTTGTTTCCAAGATCTAAACAATTCATATCCTATCACACCAATATTCTAAATAATAATTAATTTAACCATTAAAATATCATCACAAGATATATGTTTAATGTCTTTGTTGTTGCCCGCTAACCCGCAGTATGTCCCCATAAAATAATACGCATAAACTGGTTCACATGAAAATGTAACGTAGAAAGTAACAGTTTATTATATTATAGATCGTCGATAGTTCCAGCTATGAGCAAACCACATAACTGCGGTAAGTGGCATGACCGCTGATACAAATTACATTGATAACATTTTTTTTTTTTACTATGGGAAAAATTATATTTAAGCACAATAACAGGAGCGAAATTTTGTGAATAATATTAAACCTAAAACAAAACAGGTAGCAACAGAACAGAAGTGGTAGAAAATAGCTCAAACAAATATTAGCTGCACACTGACATGAAAATGAAGTATGCAACTCTTACATTACAAGTTTACAACCTCTTCCTACATAAAACAAAGAAATATGGGCCTGAAATGCTGATAATTGACAGTAATGATGATGCAGGACCAAGTTCTGAATAAGAAGTATTGTCGAATGGCAGTGAATAAGTTGCGAGTGAGTTTCTATTTTTTCACATCTTTTCAAAAATTCCTAATTTTTACAAGAAAATTTTATTTCGAATAATATGTGCTGACAAAATTTGAAGAATGTATGCAATTGAAATGAATAGTTTGTTAGAGGTTCCGCTGGAAACATGACACATTGTCTTATAAACACTTTATTAGTTACACAATACCATGTAGACTGTATATCCAAAGAAGTAAGAATCGATTACTAAAACTCCTCTGTAGTTCTTATTTCTTTGGAGAAGTAACAAAAATACGTACAATATACAAAAGTACATGCAACGTAAGACCATCGGTGGGTCTGACTGAAACTCCCTCCGAAATTGTCTTAGTACTTCTGCTACATTCTAGTACTTCCAATATTATTTAAAAATAAATTTTCTTTTTTCAAAAGATCGACTCATTATTTCCAATTAATTTCACCCTGAAAAGAAAAACAAATCAGAAAGTTGTGACCCGTTAAAAAGTGAATTTATTTTCTTTGGCCACCCTGCATTCTCACAGTATCATTGAGCAGTCATCACTGACTCTGTTGTCAAATGGTTTTATGTGAGGGTTGATGACATTGCCGCCCTGTTACCATTACTAACATCGAAAGAAACTTGTTAACCCAAAAAGCAACTGGGCCACATAGCTTGTTAAATGTTCCAAAGAAGAAATGAAAAATTTTCTTATACTAGACTTTATTAAACAACATAGGACGAAACAACAGTACCCATGTGGTTCTGACTAACAACACATAACTAGATGATACTTAGTAGCAAGTGTAAGGCAGTTAAAAAAAACAGGAAACACTGGTAGAAGAAATGCGCGCCACTTACGCGTGCGTGGATTAAAGGATAACATAAAATAAATTATTTTATAAATGGGAAACATCTGGTGAGCACGGTAAAAACAAACGAAGACTGTATAAGTAAATCAAAAGACTCTTATGTTTCAAAACTGTAAACTGCATATCCGTGTAATACATAGTTTTAACGTTTCTTTTTACTCAAAAATCTTCATAACGAAGAGTTCTTCATTTGCACCACAAGCACAACTAAGAACTGAGATCGCCACCACGTATTAGAAGTGCTCTACTATCAAGGTGTGAGAGCAATCGTCCGGTAATTTAGTAAACAGCGAGACGACCCTCTTTGCCCCGACCACCAATACAGTACCTAATTACTGACATGTGCCTACAACTAACAATAAGAGCATTTTGCCTTGACCACAAGGTATAAACATACAACGGCACATATATTGACAACGATGAGACGTACTTCACAGCAGATTGATTAGCTGTACCACCAGAAATAGGGAAAAGCGTCCGAGATGCGCTCTGGTGTTGCACTTATCAACAAGGAATCGCGGGGAATTTAACTAGAATATTACTAACAATTACTCCCTAAAACACTAAAAAAATACGAAACGGTAAGGTAATACCCAAAGAGGTAGGAATTGAATACTAACATGGCCTATTATCACTTACTCCCGGTAATTCCGTCACTTCCGGTCCCGTTTGCAATTGAATACAGATGCCCTGGAACTGTAATCTTAGTGCCCTGATGACTGTCCGCAGTCTTCGATAGTTTCCAGGTTCTGCCAGAACGAGTACAGCCGCCAGTATTTTCCCACCTTCGGCACAGACTTCGTCCTTCACAGGCACCAGGTGAGGGCCGGCAAGGGAGTCTCCCTGGTCATCTGGGATATCAGCGGGCAGATGCTCAACAGCCCCATGCTCTCCAACTGCCTCTACGGTGCCAATGTAGGTATATCTTGTTCTACTTCCTTATTGTATTATAAATAAATAAATGACATATTTATGTATAAATTGAACGTAGCGGATGAATTCACAACCTGAAGCTGGTAACTGACTTCCTACAGAACAGGCAAACACTGAAGCGAAGAGCAGAGGTCATATGAATGTTTGTAAAAAAACAAATGACAATCTATCCGGTTGCTGGTTTTCTTCCTTTCTTCGGTGGTTGGGTTCCTAGTACTGGACAACTGTTCGGGCCCCTACAACAACTTCGACGAATATCCTCCGATTGTCTGTTATGTTGAAAGTCACTCATCAGCTTCAATTGAACAACGGATTTAAATTTATCTCATAGCTCCTTAATGATATTTATTTATACCATATGGGACTGCTTATGGACGTATTTATCAATGCTCCTACACTAAAACTATACTTATTCAGCGGAAAACGGTATGCTATAGAACAACCACTAACATATTAAATAAAGTTTTGATAATTTGTAAGTTAGGAATCGTAGTGCATACGCAAACAGAGAGGGGGATATGTTCACCAGTGCCCCGTCTTTCGAACTAGACGATAACTATTCAATGATGAAGTCATTAATTCTGTGAATGAAGTTTTTACAAGATGAAACAACAACAACTCTGTTGATCCTGATTGCTTTCACACGATACTTCAAATGCTAAAGAATGCGTATCATCAGCTTCTTGATGAATTCTAAGCGGAGGTAATTTAGTTATGATCCATACTGATATTCTGCACTTGGTTATGTAATGCAGATGGTATAGTCTTCTTACCCGGCGTAAAACCGGGTCAGAACTCCGAATAGGGAGAATTTCCCCAACAGGAAAGATGAAGCCTGATCAACCTGAGATCGGATTTTGCCGAAACTTGACGTTAATTCCAGTTGCAGACAGCACTCGGGGAAGCATATTGGATGTATTTCTGACAATATATTAATCCCTGCAGAATTATCCGGTATCGGACGAGGCAGTTCGATCAAATTTTCTGCTTGTTTGAAATGTTTTTCAGTGTAACTCTTCAACGCAGGAAACTAAGTTGTTCATTTGTAAATCGTTTTATAAAACATAAAAGTCCGAGTATTTCTACAATTTAATCAGTGTTTTTAACTGTAACTTTGTCAAGATATTTTAATACAATGTTTTGGCCAGACGACTTCCGTCTTCAGATTAAAATATCTCCTAAACAATAACCACTGGTGTAAGCTGAAGGAATATCTGTGGCCTCATACCCTTCAGAATGGTGTACAACGAAAATTGTAGCTGTTTCCGTTAAGAAGCTTGGAGATAAAGTGCGAAAAGAAAACAGTAAAATTACAGAATGGTCTTCTGTTTTTCTTTCTTAACAAAGAGGAACTAGGATGTTGAAATAATTCTAACAAAGCACTAGCTAACATTTTTGCTGATTGATCACTGTGATTAATTTGGTTTGGAAGGTTGTGCGTAGTCAACACCTATACAAACAAAAGCGTTTATATTTATGTACATAGACAACATTTATCTGGAATAAGCATGTTAACGAAAAGTTCTTAAGCGACGTGTTTGATCGAGCAGAAAGGTTCGGCGTTATTCGTGTGGGTAGATAGTAGGGAGAAGTGTTCCATGTTTGTGCAAATCTTGATGGTTGCAAGTACCCTTATTATTATAAATCGTTTTAAGTGCGGTTGAGACATGTCGCATGGATAAGCAACAACTTGGAAGATTCAGTAACAGGCTGGTATCACGCATTTATAGCAGGTCACGAGGCTACTGGTGTTTCAGTCTCCGAGGAGGATTATAGGGATGAGTGGTGCAGTGCAATGAATGTGCTACGGGATTAGGGTGGTTGGAAAGGCTACTTAGGCTACTGGTATCACAATATAAAGAAGACAATTGTAGAGCTGCTTCAAGAGGAAGGATTTTCATTCTTTAAAGAGCACTAAAGGATTTCGACGGTTCAATTCGGTTTACTGACATCAGCGCGTTCCAAGAAAAATATAACTGGATATTGACTCTGGAGTCTAAAGTAAGATTTAAAATTCATGACCATGGTCAGTCAAGCTGACAAAATCGATGCCGAACCAAACTTTTACTAAGAATAGCTCAATTAGCGCCTCAACTTATTTTTCCCCCCAAATGGCCAAATTTGTTTGGTCAAACTATATCTCTTTGTAATTATTTTTGTCTATTCACATTTGATTTTTTCTTGAATGTTTTGTCAGTTGATTAATTTGTTTGCTGTGTTTTATAAACTCATTTAAAATTCGGCAGCATTTCAATGATGAAGTGTTTCTCTCCTGGCCACCAGTAATCGTTGTTACCATCTTGCATGCTGTATTCTTCAAAATATAATTTAGTTCTAGGGTTTAGACTCTAGGTTACCTTGTGACACAGGTAGTACTGGCGGTGTATGACATCACGAATGCAGCTAGCTTCAACAAACTGCAGGACTGGATATCTGCTGTGAGGGGGACTCCTACCGACTCCGTACCCAACCTGGCGCTCATCGCAAACAAGTGTGAGTCAGCTTATCATTTTGCGGTTTTTCTTCTGGTAATCCCATGGACAGATAAGATCCTTCTCTAACGGATGGCCCATGCTAATGGGAAATAGTCCGTTTCTCTTTAGTTCAGTTATAGCTAACAGGACTCTTGCACTGTACAGGTGACATGGAGCATCAGAGAGCAGTATCCGTTGAGAGGCAGGTCAAGTTCGCTAACGATTTGGGAATTTCAACCCACACAGTATCAGCCAGGACCGGGGAGAACGTGAGTCATGTCAATATATTTGCTATAATATAATATAATGCCATTTACGGCACTGATGTCATATGAAAATGTATGTATAAACTAGAGAGGAGTGAATTCGTTCATTTCACTTATCCATTTCATTGCGTTACCAACCTCATTCATTTGTTACTAACTGAAATTTTTTTGAACAAATTTTGTAAGAAAAGCAAAAGATCTAGAAATTGGATATATATTAGTGAGAAATACTCATTAGGCTCAAACTACTTATTCATAGTGAAAAAAACTAGTTTTTATCGACCGTCTTGGTCACTTAAAATATTCCTCGTCATATCGAACGGACATTCGTTACCATATCTAAAAAATATTTCTTAATTTAAGATTTTCTTTTTCCATCAACTAGTAGGTCAGCGAAAAACCATTTCCCACATAATACACCGATCAATCTTTACCCTTCCTATATTTTTCACCGATTTTCTCCAGACTTTTCTCTTCCTTTCAGAATCTTATCCTGCAGTACTGTTTGAGTTTCTGTGCACTGTAGTGGCTGCCACTTTTCCCCCGAATCACTTGGACGCTTTTGGAAGTTAGACACTCAGCATTTTCAATGCCGACCTAATAAGAAACCTTTTCCAATCAGAATTAAACTCTCTGTCTTGTTTTCCAGAACAGCTTATGCAAGCTAAAACTTTAATTTTTTCACTATTCGCCTTGACATCTATTGCAAGCCTGTTAATGTACAGTTTCCTCATTAAAGGTATAATATTCATACAACATTTCTCTCAAAGACCCTTTCCTTGGTTATCATGTTCCTTGATATTTCTCACTCCAATTCACTCGATGGTTGTACAATATCTTACCATGTAAAATATATTACCTCACTGAACTGACTTCTCACACTTGCAGGTGACCATGGCTGTTCAGAAAGTGTGCGCAGAGGTGCTGGGACTCAAGTTGACCAGACTGGAGCAAGAGGCCAGCCAGGCAGTCGTCAAAGCAGAGATATTGGCGCCCACACAGGGAAATACTCCAACCTACCAGAGCACTTCGTCGTCCTCTGTCTGCAGCGTGCAATAGTTAGACCGAAGCTCATCTTCATTCGATGTATACAATCCTCAATAAATTGTTTATTTTATTACTTCGTAAATGCTGGAATAGTCGTGTTGTTCCTTTTCTCCTTATACAAAAATGACTCACCATATCACATTGATAAATGGTGTCGCTCTCACCACATTATACAGATATATGCAAGTTAACGATCGTCAACGAAAAACGAGAAGAAAAAGGAAAGAGGTTGAATGTAGTTACTGAACGAGGGTTGTCACAAGACTGTTTTTATTTGAGCCTTTTAAAGCCTCTCTAAATACATTCGGGATGTTTACATCCCGATGACTTAAGGATTAGGCTGGCTGCCTACGACGTCCGAACCTTAACTTGCATCTGTGGTTACAGTAGCCTAAGTGTACTTCTGAATCTCTTCAAATGCTTTGATGAACAGTGGATTTTTCTCGCACTTGTGACTCTGTAAAGTACATGAGAATAGGATCCGATAACCGACCATTCCTTTATAAGTTGCAATGATAAAAGCTCCATGTCCCAAGGTGTTGAAATTCCCTAGTCGTCTTCAAGTATTATAGGACCATCAAATTGTAAGTTCGCTACCAAAATTAAATTGATTTTTCGGTAGAATTTGGAATTGTGGGCTCAGTCCGCTTGTTTTGTTATAGAAATCATGTCCACTGTAATCAATGGGGTCTTATTGATTTTACTTTTGAAGCATAAAACACCACAGAAAGGTCTTGATATGGATATTCTGCAGATAAATTGACTTCAGAAAATTGGGCTGATAAATATTACGTTATTATGATTATAATGCCCATTATACTTAAGGGAACCCAAAAGAGTTCGCGTTAGTCGTGGTCCTTGTCTTTTCGGGGGCCGTTACTCGGGGCTTTGGGTGGGACTTCAGGTCTCACAGAACAATTTTAACTCCAAGGAAGGGGGGGGGGTAGAGCTAATCCAAGAACATTCCCAAAATTAGTGGACTGCGCTGATGTGTGACATATTTGTTGGCAACATGCTTTTGACCCACATCCTCCGATCAGCCCTCGTGTCCTTAAGATGAGAATACAGGTCCCCTGCCTTCTATCCTGCCTGCTATCGTGCTCACTAAAATCAAAAACATATATGGTTAGTGTTTTTTATTGTAATAAAACCTCCAAAACACGTTAAAAAATTTCTTGCCAACCACTATAAAACAATAATAAAAGTTAAAATAATCAAAAGATCGATATTGAAAAACGAAATCAAAAAAAGAAGTATACACAGATGGAATGGGCATGACCATTGTGGTACTCACTAATCTAAAAAAATAGAAAACAGAATAAACAAGATAACCCCGTTCCTGCAAAAAAAGTAGTAATAAGCAGAATGCCACGCTTATTTAACATTAATGTGTACTTAAGATGCAGGAAAGGAAATTATTAAAGACTGAACTTATAATGAACATTTTAAAGATATTCTGAAAAAAAAACAAAAACATTAAGCCATTTCCTGCCGATATGTAATGTGCATAATGATAAACTCTATTACGCATTTGAGGTACCTGTTTTGGCGTATTAAACCGGTGTCAAGTTTTTTTTTTGCCTTAGTGCTAGTGGATTGTTTGTTTTTAATGGTCTCGTTATATTTTTTTTTCTTTTTCATGCGCAAGCGGAGTAGAAATATAAAAACAAATATTCAAGGTAAATTTATACTAGCAGAACCAAGGATATTATTAATCAACATAGCCCAGCTATAAAGGTCACAGGTATTGATGGTGAATTGCCTCACATTGTCTGCAATGACGACCAGTTAGGAATTGTGAACAATTATTACTTATTGGAAGTTGAGTACTTAAATACTATGGTTAAAAAGTCAGTTAAGTTTCAAGTAGCGCACAGGTGAGCATTTAAATTATATTATTCCCTGTGAATAGATTTTCTGGTTTTTATTGAATTATTTTTATTAACATACCCATACAGAAATAATTTTTATAACTTAATCCCAATGACAGAGACTTTATAGGAGACATGATAGGTAGTTTTTCGTGACTATATAACTCGTGCTTAATCCGTTAAGCATGGTTAAGCATGTTCATCATAGTGCCCAAGATACCCATCAAGGCATCATTATTACTGTTAGTAGGTTGAGGTAGGGGCTCTGGGAGAACTTCCGGAGCCCTGGTGTTACCGGATGCCATCTGATAGCATAGGAGGCAGTCTGTCGCGGTGGAGGGGGGGGGCAGGCAGGTATGTGGCCCTTCTCGGCCCGGCTGTAATATGCTGTGCCTGCTTTTTTATCTCTGCAGTCTCTAGAAGTTTTACCCTGTACGGGCACTGTCGGTACGACGTGACATGATTTCCCCCGCAATTGGCACATTTGAGGGGAATTGAAGCGTCTCTTGGGCAATCTTTTATGTCGTGAGGCTCGCTGCACCTCACGCACTTGGCCTGCTTGAAACAGTACCGTCTGGTATGGCCGTATTCCTGGCAGTTCAGGCACATCGGGATCCCTCTTTTTTCGTGAAAAGTGCTCACTCGAAAAAGCACGTTATTTATATGACGGAGCTGCTTCAAGGTCTCCGCCTTCAATGTGTGATCCCCTATCACTAGTATCGGTTCGATCTCTGTCCGAGCGCCATTTTGGTCGGAGCACCGTAATCGATATACATCGATTACGTTGCTACCCACGCTTTTAATGTGGGCTTTTATCTCCTCGATCGGATGAGAGAGATCGAATCCATGAAGTAAGTACTTCTTATTGGGCTTGGTACCACGGGGGGCAAACGTGTGAAATGGGATCTTTAAATCCCTGATTGCAGCAATGGTTTGCTGTTGGTCTAGTATGCTGTTGCAGAACACCTTAGTGTCCTGCTGCGTCTGCACTATTTTGTAGTTTTTTATGTGGTAATCGGCTAATAACCTCGTGAGGTCATAGCTGTTAATGCGCCCTAATATAAGGGGGGGGGTGGCGATTTAGGGACAGAAGGGGCGGCGGATGTACTGGCCTCGGACTGGGCTGCCGAGTTTAGGGGGGTGAAGGAGTTAGAGGTTTTAACCTCTGGGGCCTGGGGGAGAGTACGCTTGCGGCATACTCTTTTTGGATGTTGAAATTCATCAACTGGGGAGTCTCTACGGCTTGCCATACCCTGCAAAGGTCCGTGCGACGCACGTCCAGTTAAGGGGGAGAGCCCCACTTATAATAATCAAAAGCACTCACCTGTCTTCACGGGAACAAAGTGCCACTGACTAAATCGATAAAAAAAGATGGAGAGTGTTAGGAGTCAGATACTTGAAGAGAGGGGTCCCATACATCAAAGCAGGTCTTAGGACGCTCTGGTATATCAGCAGCTTGAGGCGTACCGATAAAGCCGGTCTACAATCCATTGCCTAGGTGTCCCTAGGCTCAACCCTTGGTAGACTCTCACTACCTTCCTGATTCCATCCGCGTTTTTACGCATACCACACCCTATATCCTTCTCATACATCCTTCAAATGGGGGTCTCCCCTTAGTGAAAGGCACTCATCAGCCCTAAATAATTTTTCTTTATTTTTCCCACATCTTATTTTTATAAGTTTGAGAGCTAAGAGAAAAAAAAAATATATATATATATATATATATATATATATATATATATAACAATCTTCAGTAAAAATTAAAGGGGCTATAAAAAAAATATATAAATAACAATAACAATTTAATTGTTTTCTGATTTTATGTTTCTTTGGTAATTATAGTCCCAATATGTTATAGATATTCTCAACCAGCACGCCGAGATCTTTAGTTTGATAGTCTACACAATATGATACGGAAAAAAAAAACCATTGCACAGTAATACCCTGATTAATGTATTATTATTTTTTTCATTGGATTAATAAATGGAGCAAGATATTAATGACAGTTTTAATTATTTCAACTAATTATAGATTGAAATACCAAAACAAAGAATTGTATATCGTTAATGAGGGTTTGGTAATCATTAATTTATAGATTTTTTTAAGTACCAACTAATTATTCGATGACACTTAATCATATCTTACAGAAAGGCTATATTGTTATTTATTTCAATTCTTATCATTGTATTACAAATAGGAGGGACCACCATGTAAGATTTCATGTCTCGAGGTTAGCCAGTGTACTCAAAAAGAAAGCAGTACAGGTGAAAACATAAGTCCGTCTCATTTTGAAAAAAATAAGAATATTACTTTTCGGAGTGATAGTACTCAAACAGAGATATATGTATTTTTATGTTTTGAAATAATCTAGTATCTCTCAAATTAAATCTTTTTGTTGATATATCATACTCTCGGTCTTATTAAAAGATTTATGTTGACACTCCAAGCTTATTTTCGAAAATATAAAAATAGTTAAAAATTATGAATAGGTATACTAAGAGGTACTTAATTTTGTGGAAAAAACAATGAAATGTTCTACCTGAAATTCAATACTTAGAAAACAAAAACTGAATGAAGAGGCTAGGACTGTCATTTCAAGTCCGCGTTTTCCCCTCTTCTGTTCTTTGGCTTGTAGTTATGGACACTTTTGGATTAGCAAACAGCAGATGTGGTACCTGTGAAGAGTGGCTGGCAATATCTGAGAGAGTCTAGGGGTGAGACCAGTCTGAGAAGTCATAAGGCTGTTATATTTGGAAAAGAGGCCGTAAATATAGTAAATGAAATGACAAATCTACAAAATTGTCACACTATAATGAACGTTACGGGTACACTATAGATATTTACTGATACACATACTACACATGGTATAGACACCCATGTCCACAACTGTTCCCAACCCAATGAGGCAAGGGCCCATGCCCCCACCCCATGCCACTGCCTTTACAATAGTATTTCTATATATATACACAACAAAGGTTAGGGATACTTTTCACACTTTTTTTTTTTTTCCTCCATAGCCCCTTTAAATTTCCAGATAATTATATAGAATTATAGATCCTCAGGTGAATCTATTTACAAATTATTTCCTGTAGCACACTTAACGTATAAGTAATACCTATATCCTCCAGCATTTCAAGTCTCCTCTCGAGTAGAGAATTCAAATATCAACAACAAGGGTTCGAATACATTGTTTGACAGGTGCCGGATAAGTTGCAAATACGCACGAGTGCGATCCCTATATGCGAGAGCTGCATTTTGTTTTTTGTAAAGGCTCCACGCCATTCTTAACGTGGCTGGAAAAATTCTTGTGGTAGCAAATAAAAACTCCTTGACATTAGCGATACTATCATATTATTACAAGCACGCAACGTTCCCATATTTTCAGTTCAAAATAAATGCAAAGGATTTCTAGGAACTCATCTATTTGGCTAGCGTGTTCATAATCTATCAGGAAGCTATTAAGAAGTATATTAAAGAATATTAAGATTTAAAAAAAACAAAAAAAAACTGAAAAAGAACGGACTCTTATCAAAACCTTGATCAGATGAAGATAGCTGCACGAATGACTGAAAACAATAGATAAATAGAATTAGATAAAAAAAATAATTTAAATTTATAACAACATTAACAAGAATTTTCTCCTATATATCACTATAATATGACGGAGAAAAATATTAAAAATGAATATAATTATTATAAGATCTAAACTTGAAAAAATTACAGTTTGCGTATTATTATTAATTGGGATGTTAGGATTATTTTTTTTAAATGTGTTTTTTATACATAACATATAGATATTCATAAAAATGAGCATATAATGTCACACATATTGCCGAGCCCAAATTTCCCAAAGAGAAATCGATAAAATTATAAAAAAATAAACTTTTTGAATTTGAAACAATAGAAATCTTCTGTTCTATGTCGTTCAATCCATTTTGTTTGTTGTATTTTCGGTTGTATAAATTTAAGAAAAAATCAGATAAAGTATTTTTATAAAGAAACTTATGCTTAGATTCCGGCCTGAACGAAGACGCCTCTTTATTTTTTCATTCACTTTCATCGTATTTTATTTAGCTAATATGTACTCAATATTTATTTTGTAACAAGCTACAATTTCCGTTTGCGTATCATTTTAAAGGGGTCTAAAACTTTGAAATATATAAATACATAGATGCACTAAAATACATTCGGTTACATTTTGTGAAATATTTTAATCTGAATTCGGAAGTCATTTTTTCCAAAACTCTAATTTAAGTGTCACGACAACTTTAGCTCTTAGAAATATAGTTTAATAGATGGAAATGCTCTGGATATTGTTTTTTAAAATTATACAGAAACTACCGCCGGCTACATGGAAAGAAAACAGAAACACAAAAAATAGCATAAACTATCCTTGGCAAATCCACATAATTCAGTTGTTTATTATTATTGTTATTATGTGACCGGAAACGAGTAATAATGCATAAGCTTTTCGGGGGGAATTATCGTTAAAAATGGTTAACGTACTCTACCCATTATGTTTTCAAGAAAACTGCCGAAATTCTGTTACTATCCACTTGTGTCCCGTAGCACAATATAGTTTGAATCCCTGGATTATTATTAATTATTAGCATTGATAATTGAATATTATAATCCTGATATAATACGTGGCAGTCCGCCCGTTATATCTTTACGGTTGGTTATGAAAGACCAGTTATAATATATTCTGGTTTTCCTTAGCTCAACAGTATAAGCACCGAGGAACTTGTTTCCTGGATTTTTCAGCAATAATGCTACGTCGGCAACCTTCAAGGAAGGTCGGGTGCCAAGCAATAATACATGTACCCAAAAATTATATTGACTGTTAGCGGTATGTATGAAAGGCCGACTAAAATAATGTAAATAGAATTGAGTAGAATTCCTTTATTTTGTGTTTCAATTTAATTACGTAAATCGAAAATAAAAGTTAATTTTTTTTTTCTTTTTTTACTAATGAGTTGTGAAATAAATTTGGTTTGTTTTGTTCATGTTATGATGTTATAGATTTGATATCGATAAGAAAAGAGCAATGTGAGAGAGAGAGAGAGAGAGAGACAATAAATAGGAGACGGTAGAGAGAGAGAGTTAGGGAAGAGAACAGTTGTTATTGTTTACTGTACGTGTACGTAAAGGATTATCTTTAGTCAGTATTGCTTGATCAAGCCATTGGAAATGTGCCATCTTGCCTGAACGGCCTTTACATTTCTAAATTTGTGAATGATTTCGCACTTAAATGGGATGTGGAAGTTGGAGAAATCCAACTTGAGATTTCGTCTTTTGAGAGGACCGCCGACATTGCATCAACTTGCCTGGTTCACCACTTAGAAGAAGACGACATCGATATTATCACAGATTGAGAGGTCAGACCCAACAATTTTTATTTGCGCTATTCTTACATTCTCGTTGACAGTTGACTGACTATATGCCAAATATACAGGAACCAATCCTTGTATACGTGGAATAGAACTGCACAAAATGGAGTTATAACTGCATCAACCATCGGTTTTTCCCTCTAGCATTTTCTAAGGAGGAAAGAAAACATAATTTGTGCCATGCTTATTATTGCCCCCATTCTTGGTACACTGTTAAAGTCCTGGGGTTAGGTACTCCTGTTAGGGAACATCGCAGGATTCCTTTGTAGTACGTTTTCTGACCAGCTCATTTTTTGTTATGACACTAGTGTTACTTTTAGCACTAAGGTGCCTAAGATAGCTTGGTCCAATAAGCCATATTATTATATTTACTTTTTAACACAAATTGTTTTGATATTAAGTATTTTATGAAGTTTATATTACTATCATCTGGTACACATTTCTTGATTCATATCTGATCGAAGTTCAGCTCATTAATAATCTATGGAATAGCTCACTTAAATCATTTGGCAACGGGCTTAGCCCAACTGGGCCGCTTCTTTTTATTGATGGAAGATGCTTGATGAATGGAGAATGTAAGGTCGGACAATAAAATAAAGTACAAGATATTTCCAAGTCGGCTCATCCACGATGACAATCTATAAACATGAAATAGGTCTTATTTACCCCCTGCTCTGTCTACACTTACTTGAAAAATAAATATAACTCCATAAAAATACTTCCCTATTTAATGAACGTCTCAACGTTCTAATTAATGATGTGTCTTACAGTGCTTTAGTTGATAATTATTACAGAAAGTCATTAAAAGTAAAATCGTTTTCGCTGCAGTAATGAATTTATTGAGTGATGATAAAATGTTACTTCTTTTTAATAAACCTAAAGCAGCAGTTCCCAATAAACACATCTAGTTTGACGGCTGACTATAAACTCACATTTTCATATTTGCATGTGAAAGGACATTTAATAGCCCGAACAGGCAGATATACTCACGCACGAAATCATAATTTAAAAACCAGTCCGACTTTCCTACGATCATTTGGTAGTAATCTAATTCGACTTCGAGCTATGTATAATTGGTACTCTGCAATAAATAGCAGGCTACGCAGTGAATTAGTTATTCAAGGACTCCGGGTTTAATTAGAGTTCGCAGTCGTAACGAGACCTATCTCATCGCTATTAGCAATTATTATCATTTTCTCAGTATCTAATCTTTGCAATTTACTTGTAGTCATTTTTCTATCCGAAATTTTGTTGTTATTCATAAATACACGCTAAAGTAAGAGCCAAAGTTGCCCACATTGCAGCGGTAGTGTTCTTGATCATGGCATATATTTAAGTTTTTTGGAGTGCTTAATTTTAATTTTATGTTAGTTTTGTTGAAAGTTTGCAGAAAACAGGACTATGATTTTGGCTTCCCATTGACGGAAGATGGATGCTTAGGTGACTGCGTGGAGAATCTAAGAACGGACAATAATATATGAGATGTTTCCAAGACGGCTTACCCTATCCGCAGACTCATATAACACAAAATATAATAATAATAACAATAATATAATATAACACGAGATAGGGTCAAAATTAATTATCGGAATCCCTCTTGAGCCATATAAATATTTCGCAGTGTGAAATCCATGTGGAAGTGCCCTCTGGCTTATTAGCTCCAGAGAACGTAGGACCCTACGTGCTTCCATTGTCCCTGAAACCTGCTGAACTTGCTATCCTCGAATGTGTTTCCCTTGATCGGTTCAGGGTTCCTTGAACAAATCGGAGTGTACGGGACATCTGAAGATGTCCTGCCATTCTTGGTAGAACTGAAGAACTATCAAGAATAATCTAAATAGAAAGTCGGGAGGAATTTTTTTTTTTTATTTCAAAACCTCAAACAAAATAATACAATGTACAAAAAATAATGAAATAATTGGATTATATATTTCTCCTCTTTCTGCATTTACATGCATTTGGCGGAGTGCATAAATATAATAAAATTTTTATTGTCGTTGAAAGTTCATCGTTCTTATACAACACTAGGTGATGAGGCTCACCTTCTATTTGTCACCGTCGGGAGGAAACACGGTGAGAGGCAATAACTTGCACCATTGTCTGATGATTGTGCCGAGAGGTACAGGCAAAAATGAAATAAATAACACAACGGTCCTATTTACATTATATCACATTAAATGTAATGTATACATTAAAGTTTTTCCTTACCCCTGAATCATGGACTCATGGCCTAGGACATAGAATCATGATCTAGGAAGAGGAAACCTAGTTTTTTTAACTGCCAACAAAAAAAAAAGAAGCTATTTCTTAAGAGACTGGATAGGAAGGACTGGGTCTATTCAGTGGCAGAATCAAGGTCGATCTACCTTTTCCACCACTCCCTTCCAAATTATGCCTATATGCCTGAAAAAAACACTGATTAAAGTGACCTAAATTAAGTCTTATGTTTGTGGTAATAAATCTAGGAATTCAACAATAAATGTGGATTTGTCGTATGTAGCGACCGCTAACTACATAAGATAAATCACCCTATAGTCTATTGTATATACGTATATTGTAAGCTACCAGTAGCAGGTACTAAGCGACCCAAACCGCCGAGAGACCATTACCCAGGTCACGTATCGGTGACATTTCACTTTGTCGGAGAACAAAGAAAACCACATACTCAACTGGTATTGGGTACTATAAAACCAGAGCTGATTGGCTACTGACGAAGCCAGCTGGGTATTTAAGACCGGCGGTTTGGGGTCTGTATATCGTTCTCCTGACAACTAACTGGCTCGTGGCTGCTCTGATGTAAACTCTGAAACTTGGCTTCTTCATTATAAAAACCTCCACATCTCTCTCTTATCACCTCGCTACGTTTTAGTCCGGCGTTGTCAGACCCCACACCTTCCTAGTGGGAATCTCTGCCTTTGTCTCACTAAATCTAGCACCTCCTTGGGAGAGACCTCTCCCTAGTGGACAACGGTTGTCGTTGCCTTGCAAGCTTACCAAGCAGTGTTTCCCACAGCAATTCAGTCTGCCTCTCTCCGGTTCACACTCGCCTTTGGGATCCGGACGGATTTCGCCTACCCTCAGATACCGAGTGTGAATTCGTGGTCATTACAAGACCACAAAAACTACCTACACTACCTACCCTTTACCTCTTCTCCTGAGCATAGTGCATTGTCGGGGCACATACCTATCAAAAATGGTGTCAGATAGTAAGACCGTCATGAAACGATTGTCCATAAACTTAATCAACCCTCACTTCGTCACCAGGGCTAGGGTAGCGGTCACCTCTCCTCTGCCACTCTTTTCAGATTTCGCATTCCGTTCCTCTCTTCAGCCACCTTTCGTCGACCGCTTCTTCGGGCACTGCTGCTCCTCTAGCCCACTCCGCTTGTTGGTTCCTCCCTCTCATTGTCGTTCTTGGACAATTCAGAGGTTTCTGACGCCTCCGACTGCAGCCTCTACCTCCTCCGCGCACTCTGAGCGTTTACTTCCATTGGCTCTGACGTTTCTTCGACTGCTCATTTATGGGCACTGCTTGGCTACGTGCCCCTCTGTTCTACACTCGAAGGACGCACTTGATGCGTGGGCACCGTGCTGCCAAGTGTCCTATTTTACCACACTCGAACCATTTTCTTTCCTCGCATCTCCTGCATTTGCACTTGCCTCTCTTGCGCCGTAGCCCGTCTCCTTTTTCCTCACACGACACACAGTCCCCCACCCGACTGAAAAGTACCTCCTGCCGATTGACCAAAATAAAACCCCCGCTCATTGGCTGCTTTGGGTTATATATACCTCCTAGTTCTAGCCGACAATTCCTTGAAGCAACGACTCGCCTCTGGACCGGTACTTGTAAAGGCACTGATATTTCAGAATATTTATAAAATCCTCTACACTTCTATATCCTAACCTTGTGATGTTATTGGGAGGGGGGTCACGCTAACTTTAGCATCTGGCTAGTTAATCCGTTTGTACCAGGGAATAAGGATTAGTTGCCAGTTGCTAATTGAATTTAACTTTTTTAAATATTCTCCAGTAATTGAATCTTTTTTTTAATCAGAGGCATAGAACATAAAGACGTAAAGACTGAAAGACGAAAGATGATCTTGCAACTGGATAATGTAGACCCTCTCACTTAGTTTGGGCCCGGTAAAAAAAATCTTATCCTTGAAGTCTATTTGAAAGTATGCAGCTTAAGAAAAAGAATATAAAAACAAAAGGACAATTTACTAAACGATCGGTGACATTGCATTAAACGAGCGACCAATCTGCAAGATAATAGGAGTACAGCCAATGTTTTGCAGTTAAACCGACAAAGTCTGGAGTCGCCTGAACGCACGTACCCGAGCATGTGATGTGTTCTAAAGTCCATTAGCACATCTTGCGCTACCCTATCCATCTTGAAGGCCTTCGAGACCCGGCCGATGTAATTTAGCATTTTGAGCGTTTCTTCCTTTTTTTGCCTTCGTTAAGGAAAAGAAAAGAAGAAAACAAGAGAAAAAAAAAGGCAAGGTGCAAAACTATGTTACTCTGCGTCAGTAAGGGGTCATTATCATATATATATATATATAAGCAAGATGTTGTCTGCTAGTTTGTATGTTACTTTTCTCATTTGAAAATTCAATAGTTTTTATTTCATGTCACATTGAATCTATTGACTTCTGCATATGGTTACTTTTTTGTTTTGGATTCTTACAGGTAAATCCATCTATAGTTATATAATGCTAAGAATATTATAATGCTAATATTATATATAATGCTAAAATTCGAAACAAGCCCCTTCTACTGTATACCTGCCTCTTGACTTCATGGAAGTCACTGATCGTTCCTGTTATTTTTAAGTATGCAACCGCCCCCCCTTCTTACTTCCCTTACTCCCTATTCCCAGAACTACCTTTTTCATATACATATATGTCTCAGCTTTAGCCCCAATTTTTTTTTTTTTGTTTCAAAACCCATTCTATTTAACATTTTTACAACATATGAACAATATAATGAACAATATTTACAGAAAATTGCTCTACCTAATTATGCAGCAAGAGGAGCGATTTTCTGTGAATATTGTTCATAGGTTATAAAAATATTAAATAAAAGGGGTTTTGAAACAAAAAAAAACAAAACCCAGACCTCACATTGTACCCAGTATGTAGTAATGTAACTATTAATATTTGTATATACAAGTGTTTTGCTTGTATTTCATAATAAAGCTTTCCTTTCTTTTCTTTTAAAAGACTCTCCTCTACAAAGATTATTTAACTGGCACCCCGAACAGGCACCTGACAGTATACTCAGTAAATTCACGGTAGTCCACCATCTAGAGATCCCTCAACGGACAGTGAACTTTGAAATTTGGCAACGGACAATGAGACCACCCAAGTAGGTAATACCCTAAAGAAATGTGTTATATACCTGAGGAAGTTGAAGGAAGAATGAATGCTGGACTTCATTGAAGAGATCATTCACTTTGGACCTGTAATCTTCAACTCAGAAGAAAAGACGGTTCTTCATCAAGCCGAGCAGATCCGAAGAAATATTCTCTGCATCTGTGAGTAATTTTTGAATAGTAAGATTGCTTAGATAACAGGATCTGGGATTGTTTGGCTACCACTGTGACGGACAGCCTAAGAAGGCTCGAGGCAATATTATCAGAGCTGGGACTGTTCACTTGAAGGTGCATTTCAACGCTTTATGCAGGTTATACAGAAACAATTATTTTAAGACTTTTTAGGAGAATTTTAGACCATACGGAAGATCGAATAATGAAATTCAAATGAATAAAATAAACGTAATTGTCGGGTCGTCACGAGGGGGGTGCCTAGTTACCCTAGCCCTGGTGACGAAGTGAGGGTTGATTAGGCTATGACCTGGACAATTGTTTCATGACTGGTCTTAATATTTGACTCCATATTTGATAGGTATGTGCCCCGACAATTCACTATGCTCAGGAGAAGAGGTATATGGTAGGTAGTGTAGGTAGTTTGTGTGGTCTATAGCGAGGAAGAATTAAACCAAATATTAGAACAAATTATACACCGAAAACATGTTTATGGAATTTATTGTGAATCGAAACTCGATGTAATGACTACTTGGCTACTGTTAAAATAAAAAGCTACAAAAATCATGTACTAAATGTAACAGATAAGGACGAACAAAACGTGATTATTTCCAATTATCACACTGGAAAGACCTCACACAGAGGAACAAACTAAGAACTTACGACAAATTAAGAAAGCAATATTATTTCCCTTCTATGAAAGAAATAATTACAGATAATATTAACAAATTCATGATATGTAGAAAAACTAAGTGTGAAAGGAAATCAATTAAAGCTAAATTTATGGTAACACCTACACCAGAAAAACCTTTTGAAGATTTAATGATTTATACTTTACATTACGAAAGATAATACATAATCACTATAATTGATACTTTTACAAAAAGACATGAACCGTGAAAAGTATAACAAGTGCTAACATATGTGACTAGAATAATACTTAGAATATTACCCAACACCAAATTCTGTACGAATGAAAAACGGAAGAGAGTATGAAAATAACTTAGTTACTAACTTCCTTGTAAAGAATGGAATAGAACCAATATATGTAGTCTAATAACTCGAATTCTGTAGGACTTTTGAATCGTGCACACAGCACATTAATTGAATTATTAAAGACATTAAATAATCAAAAACTAACTAATAAGAAGCTAACTAACAAACTTTCTTTAGCAAATATTGCATACAAAAATACCTTAAATGGAAAACTAGGTATGACTCCTGACGAGATAAGGTTTGGAAACAAAATAAACAACACATATCAACAAAAAACAATATGTTCAAAAATATCCTGATGATAATCGCCTAATAAATGACTTAGTAAAGACGAAAATAATAAAAGAAAAGCCTGATCGAACAGAAAAACTAAACCGAAATCGGGAAGACATTCTGACAATTTCTGATGAACAATTAATGATAAAAATGAAATAAATAAATCGCGTGCTAACAATATTAAACGACCTCGTAAGAAACTAAATGACTTAACTCTAAGACATACACCAAAATGTAACATTAGAAAAAGCATTACTAACGAAAAAGAACAAGACCCCGAAATAGAAAAAAACAAACCCTACGTTAAATGAATAACAAGAACAAAAGTCTAACACAGATACAAACCTGTTATACCTTTTATTGACAAACGAAACAAAATAATAAAAGTACACACAGATAATGTAGTTAGAAAAAGAAAAAGCAAAAAGAGACACAAGAACAAAATGTTTCAGATGGACATTGATCCAGGCCGTGACACTCACAATAGCTCCTAATAATAATAATATAATGATGGAAGTAATCAACGGACCCAATATGCTTTGCACCTAACCGAACTGTACGAAATATTAAATTACTTAACTGTACTAATACTAGACATAAAACAGTCTTTGGAAACATGTAGAATGGGAATACTTCATGCTAACATGATAAAACATACCGACTTATGATGACCAACTTATATCACAAAACCTGGAAATCATTTGGCTAACAAGTAACATTTCATGCGCTATACGAAACGGACTCATTCATTACATCATACAATTACCAAAAAAAGGGCTAAAACTAAGTTCAATCTATCTTTTACCTGTGCCTGTACGAAAGGACAATCATGTAATAACCACTATAATACCAAACAATTTAATTCTGAACAATAAACAAAAAAACCTTTGTTGTAACATGTAACTATATACAATTCAGCCCATTTTGTATTAGCATTAAGAATATTAGGAATGATTGCATATCTAACGCATTGCATAAAAACTTAGATGAATCTATCACCAAAACTATTCTAACTTTTACACCTTTCATTTAGTATTATGATTTTATAGATGTACATTTAACTTTTAATTTATCATATCTATTCATTGTAAGGAATAAATAGTACCTTACCTATACACTTACCCTTCTCCTCTACTACTAAGTTAGATACTAAGGAAATTATTTGTAACAAAATTGAGAAAAATGTATTTACAAACTAATGTATTGTCTATAAAACATGTTATTTCTTAATATCACCATCCTGCCCAGGAGTTCATGAATTAAAAACGGGAGACGTTATATAATGCTAAGAATATTATAATGCTAATATGTATCATTTAATGCTAAAAGTAGAAGCAAGCCCCTTCTACTGTATGCCTGCCTTGTGACTTCCTGGAAGTCACTGATGGTTCCTGTTACTTTTGAAGTAAGCGACCGTATCCCTCCAAAACCTCCCTCCCACTTCCCAGAACTACCCTTTTCTTATACATATATGTCTCAGCTTTTAGCCCCAGACCCATTTCGGGACTCCTCCTAGTGAAAGGCTCCTCTAAATCCAAATAAATTATCCTTTTATTTTTCCCTTATCCTATTTTTTATTATTTTGAGAGCTATGGAAAAAAAAAAAAAAATCCCAGACCACACTTGTGCCCAAACATTCCACCCAGTATGTAGTAACGTAACTTTTAATATTTATATATACCAGTGTTTTGCCTGTGCTTCATTATAAAGCTTTATTTTAAAATACTCTCCTCTACAAAGGTTATTAAACTTATGATTATTACGAAATACAGTTCAACAATCTTTTATTTTATTTTATAATTATTATTATCTTTCCTATAAATATTTATGCTTTATTTAACGTTATTATTTTGTTTTTATATTATATTGTAATATTTCAATAATTTTTACTTTCCAGGTATGAATTTTTTCATCTGAACATTAATGTTATTCATAGGGAGCTTTGTTTCGGAATAATATATTTTTCCTATTCAATTCCAAAAAAAAGGGTGTAGGTAACGGCTGATGTAGACTCTCTTTAACGCTAAGTAGACTCTCGTACTCCCCCCCGCCTCACTCTCACTCTCTCTCTCTCTCTTCTTTTCTTCCGTTGACATGAGGTATCTTATTGCTCTTATCAGATTGAGAAGAGTTTTCTATTGCCTTATGGTTTTATGTGTAGAACACCACAAGTGTAAATGTCCCGGGTCTCACGGTTTAATAATTTTGGAAAAAAACGAAACCTTACAAATATTTAAGAAATTTAAATAATTTAATAAAATAAATGACAAAATTTGCTTACCTCAGTAGTTTTAGTTCAGCTTGGTGTGTAGATTGAGTACGAAAACCATTCTGGCTTGTATATTTCGTTCGTGCCCGTCCCAGTTTTTCTACTGTTTTTCATTTGTACGACAACTTCCTGAAAATAGTCATTATATATTCACTATTCTTTTTATGTTCTTTCAAAGAACACTCCATACTAATATTATTTTAAATACGTTTCCAAGCATCATAAACCTGGTTCCTATCTTTATTCTTGATCCTATCTTGAATCGTTGATGTAGATTCCATATAATAGGTTCTCCCCTGTAAAAATCCAAAAACTCCATTATAACTTCATTATTCCACTCCACTATGAACTACTTGACAACAAACTCAAACAGGCCATGGGAATGGGTGTGTGCACGAGCCGTACTGAATTGTCATCCGCAGGGCTTGTGCTTCATTCGGTCGGACGCATTTACCGGGAAAGGACAGCTCACCCCGAAACACCTCGAACCATGACGAGCCCCTAGGTGCAAGCTAAGAGAAACCTCAGACCAGGTTCACCAATCCACCTTTCGTGGGAACAAGGCTCAAGATGCGGAGGACGTGGCAATTCAGTTTTTTTTTTGCGCCTTGCTTCTGCTACTCCAGAAGGCTGTAAAGTTTGGGTTTGGTTTATGAAATAGATTCTAACTCATATTGCTGTTGGGCCACGGCGTACTTCTACGTACAGAAGACAAGTCTGTAATTACGAATTGTAATCAAAAGTGCTTTCGTATTTTTTTGTGATACCCGAATTTTATGGAAAGGACTTGTAGTGACCGCTAACTACATAAGAGAAATCACCCTATACTCTGTTGTATATATATTGTGAACAAATGTAAATAACATGACCAAAATATAAATCATTGTAAATGTGTTAAGCAATAAAAAATGCGGGGTGCCAATTAGTTATATGAGTTGGGAGGCCAGCTGTCAGTAGCCAGGTTGTAGCGACCGCTAACTACATAAGTTAAATCACTCTGTTGCACACATATTGTAAGCAAAGAAAAATAACAGGAACTAAGTGTATGTAAATCATTGTAAGTTGTTAGTAATAAACCATGCGTGGGACCGGCAGTCGTAAAACAAGTCAGGTAAGAGTGTTGGTGGCCGACAGCCGTAAAACCTGAAAGAGGTACCATCTAGCAGCCAATAAACAGTCATAAACCTAAGAGGGGTTGGCCACCTGGCCATCATAAACATACCCCTTTCAGACCGTCTCCGCCTTCCGCCAGTAAGGGGAAATAATATTTAAACCAGGGCGTTTTGCCCTGTAAGCCCACTCAGTCTTCTACTCTTTTAGACTCCTCACCCGCTTTCACTCGGTGACGCTTTACGCCCGGGCCACTGGCCCGGAAAATCAGTCTCTTAGACTCCTTGTCAGTCTCCTACTCTCTCCTAAGCGCCTCTGAGTCTGTCACCCTGTCTTTCAGCCTCCTTGCAGACCCTCTGACGACTTGTACCTACGACGCTGCCGGGGTCCCGCTCGAACTTTGAAAACTGGCCTTATTCTTTATGAAACCTCTGTACCTCTTCTCTTGAACACAGTGCATTGTCGGGGCACATACCTATCACAAAATGGAGTCAGATATTAACGCCGTCCTGGAATGATTGTCCAGGTTATTAACTCGAACAATCCGCACTTGTCACCAGAGCTAGGGTGATTAGGCACTCCCCTAGTGACAACCCGACACAGGTATATGGACCCAACCGCCGGCAGACCCTTTCTGGCTCTGTCACGGAACAAAGGAAAGCCACATCATAGGGTACTTCATTAGCGATGCTTATTGGCTATTGACAAGGCCAGCTGGGTATTTAAGCCGGCAATTTGGGTCCTGTAAATCATTCTCCTGGCAACTACCGGCTCGTGGCTACCCCCGCTTGAAACTCTGAAACTTGACTGCTTCTTTATGAAAAACCTCTACATCTCTTCTTCTCCTCGCTTCGCTACGTTTTAGTCCGGCGTTGTCAGACCCCACACCTTCCTAGTGGGAATCTCTGCCTTAGTCTTGCTAAATCTACGACCTCATTGAGAGAGACCTCTCAACGGTTGTCGTGGCCCTGCAAACTTACCAAGCAGTGTCTCCCGCGACAATTCAGTCTGCCTCTCTCTGGTTCACACTCGCTTTTGGGATCCGGACGGATTTCGCCTACCCTCAGATACCGAGTGTAAATTCGTGGTCATTCCAAGACCACACAAACTGCCTACCTACCTACCTACCCTATACCTCTTCTCCTGAACATAGTGCACTGTCGGGGCACATACCTATCAAATATGGAGTCAGATAGTAAAGCCGTCACGAAACGATTGTCCAGGTTGTAAACTCAAACAACACTCACTTTATCACCGGGGCTAGGGTAACCAGGCACCCCCCTAGCGACCACTCGACTACTGGTGACCCCGACGTGATCGAGAAGATAGAAGAAACCATTTATTATGATGGCCAACCCACCAGCCCCGTTCGACGAAGCATGCTGTGCAACCGTACACGCCATTTCTTGGACGTGCAAACTGACAGAGTTTGACGAAGAATACCCAAGACTATGGTTCTTGCAGGCTGAAAATACTTTTTCAACAAACCGAATCTTTTCGTCTCCAGCCAAATCAGAGCATGGGTATCTCAGCTTCCGTTCAGGGTACTCACACAGGTCGCAGACCTAGCGTATTCTCCAAGTGATAGTCCCTACGAAGATTTAAAGGCTTGTCTTATCGAAACGTACGGCCAGAGCCACGACAAGCGACTGATCCGGTTTTTGGAAGAGACACACCTCGGAGACTAGAAACCGTCACATCTCCTGCGTCAAATGCAGTCACTGGCAGGACCCATGACCTCTGAGGAAGTCATTCGTACACTCTGGCTACGCGCCTTGCCAGACCTTGCCAGGGTCAGCAACATACTGGCATCGCACTACGAGGAGAAATTGTCTGACCTTAACATAAAACTTAAAACTGACATTAATAGCGGACGAAATCATGGACTTGAATTCAGCTACCGCAATCCATACAATCCAGTCCGCGTTGACTCCCAAAGCGAGCCTGCCACACTCCAGCTGTGACTGCCAGACAGCCATCGCACAGATCACCCAACAAGTAACCGTGCTGGCCAATTCAATGAGCAGATGAGAAGATAACGGGTCCGCTCAGTGATACCAGTGACCAAAACCAACTACCGGATCTAGTAATAAGGGCTTATGCTTATGACCCATGGCAGACCTAACCTTTCACCGCCTATTCGTTACAGAGGTCCGCACACGGCAGCACTATCTGGGATAGATACAAGAGCAGCTATGTCCATACTTCCCCCGCCCAGAATAAAAAAAGCTATATCCTCCGACTACCAACTCTACGCCGCTTATGGCAGCGCCATTCCAACGTATGGAGAAGTCAACTTGCCCCCATGAAAGAATCGCTAGGTACTCACACCAGACAAAAAACAGTAAACCATCCAGTAAAATCATTCCTCCTGCAAACCTTTAACCTGTTGGGTAATCACAAGACATAATCTGAGACCCCGCTTCATCATCTTAATCCTATCTTACAAACATAGCATGTACTTCACCCTCCTATACCTCAAATTGTACCACCTCTACAGATCTCAATAGCCTTCTTACCTCCTTCATTATTTCAAACCCTCGTAACTTCTAACAGAGCTCGCTTCTCACCTCATCCATGCTCTCATAGTTTGTTATGACTTTGTTTAAGACCATTAGCCTAGCCAATTTGTTTTTTCAGAATTAAAAAAAACAACTTATAAATGTATTTGTTATACATTACGAATCAACATTTATATACATATACGATATATATATGTAAGTTTCGAATTCAGAAACTTAAAGGGAGTGGAAGTTCTCGGGTTATAAATCGAACACTTGCAGATGCAGTTTAGAACTGTAATATTAAACATATGTACACATTAGCTAGCACTACAAATATTACAATCAACAAATAAAACTTATAACTAACCTGAATCAATACAATTGTCGATAATAAGTGTTGACCATTGTCTTAACAAGAGTACCCATACTCAGGAGGTTATAACTCGGAGCGTCATTCGATCCTAGCGTGCTCTGTAGGGACCTAACATATGTGTCGAAGTTTGGCGGTAACGTTCAAACTTATATCTCCCCTTTTTGAGACAGAGGGTAAAGCCCTATGGAATAAGGCACCACTAGTAAGCTCTTAACTGATATTTCAGTCTTGTTAATTTGCCGATCTTTTTGTTTTGTTATCTCTTTTTGTGTTATTATAGATATAATATATTCCTTTATTGTGCTATAATTACAATCTGCCTTTTATAAGGCATCATTCACTCGCTCATTCATACAATATTTATAGACCTCCCTAATCCACATGCGAAGAGAAAGCGGAGTCTTGGGAAGTCCCCCACGCTCCTCCGTCACCCGCGTCACCGTATACTAGCCAGTGGAGGCAGACCAAGAGCGCGAGAGCCACATGATTGGAGAAACTGGCCATTGCCAGGACTCCCACTGTCACGCGCTTATAGCAGGTCACGAGGCCACTGCCGTTTCAGACTCCGAGGAGGTTTATAGGGATGAGTGGCGCAGTGCAATGACTGTGCTACAGGATTAGGGTGGTTGGAAAGGCTGCTGTGGAATTTCATAAACTTGGAAGGGATGAGTTCTAGAATGTAGGGTATATTAAGGTCGTTATGAAGGGTTTTGTTGCTGACATAATAAGGGGCATTTACTATTGTTCACAGGACTTTTGATTGAAAGGATTGGATACGCTTGATGTTTGACATTTTTGCTGTCCCCCATAGCTCTATTCCGTATATCCAGATTGGTTTAAGTATAACTTTGTAGATTAGTAGTTTATTTTCTATTGAGAGATGGGATGCCCTTTGAAGTAGTCTGTACAGTTGTCCAAAGTGTCTGTTTAGTTCTTGTCTTTTTAGTCTCGTATGTGGGTTCCAGGTCAGTCGTTTGTCGAGATGGAAGCCTAAGTACCGTACTGTCTCGGTTACAGGGAGAGGAATAGAATTAAAATACACTAGTGGACAAGTCTTGCGACAAAGGGTGAAGGTAATGTGGGAGCATTTTGCTTCATTAACTTTGATCCGCCATTGATTGCACCAATACTCGATCTCGTCAAGGTGTTTTTGAAGGTTATGGGATGCTATGTAGGGGTCTGGGTGGGATGACAAGACTGCAGTGTCATCTGCAAATGTGGCCAAGAAGGTATTGGGAGTAGAGGGGACATCAGCGGTGTATATGTTATAGAGGATGGGGCCCAGGACACTGCCCTGTGGAACTCGTGCATTTATGGTATAGTAGTTAGAGTATTCTAAACCACAGCGGACTTGGAAGAAGCGGTTTGAAAGGTAGGACTGTAGGATTAGGAAAAGGGTCCGTGGTAAATATCTTTTGAGCTTGTAGAGCAAACCTGTGTGCCAAACCCTGTCAAAAGCTTGAGCTATATCAAGAAAGGCAGCAGTGCAATACTGTTTGGTTTCAAGGGCTATGGAGATGTGATCAACAACGCGAAGGCCTTGTTGAGCAGTGGAATGTCATTGGTGGAATCCAAACTGGTGTGTGGGAAAAAGGTTTTTGGATTCAACAATTGGAAGTAGACGTTTTAGTAGGAGTTTCTCAAATATTTTTGAGAGGGTAGGGAGTAGGCTAATTGGACGGTAAGATGAGGCGTCATTGGGTGGTTTACCAGGTTTGGCGAATAGGACAATAATGGAATGTTTCCAGAGGAGTGGAAAGTGCGTCGTTCGGATAGTGCAATTATATATATATATATATATATATATATATATAGGTTAGGAAGATTATGGCTTTAGGAGGAAGTTGTTTGAGAATTTGAGGAGTAAGGAGATCATATCCAGGGGATTTTCGGTAAGGTAAGTTTTTCAGAAGGTATCTGACCTCAGAGGGATTAACGGCTTTTGGTGGAAGAGAGAGAGGAATAGGTGAAGTGAGGAAATCTTTTACAGTTGTGCTGTGAGTATGGCTTTGATGAGAAAGGTGAGGTATGAAAGTATGGGTAAGATGCAGAGCAAATTCCTCCGACCTATGGGGATAGGTCCCGGATAGGATTCGGATGGGGATCCGAAGCCGCCCAGGACCCATCATCACGACGGAGTGTATGTGAAATAGGTTGATACTTTAGGATTTTTTTGGTTACATTCCACAAGGAGTTATCATTGGTAGACAGAGAGGAGAGGTAGGAATTGAAAGAATCGGAACGGAAGGATGCCAATCGCCGCTTTACCAATCGGCAGTACTGATTGTACGAGCGGCGATCAGCAGGATGCCGGAATCTTTGCCACACTGTTCTGGAGCGGCGTTTGGATTGGATTACATCTTTGAGATGCTGAGGTAAACGATTATGATTGTGGATTTTTGGGTGACGATGCCTCCCAACCCGACCTCTGGACCAGAGTAGTGAAAGAATGCACTGCACCGTCTAGGTCTTGGGATGTTTTCAAGGACAATTTGAGGTTTACGGACTCTGTAAGAAGCTGGCGGAAGTGGTCCCAGTCAACTGGGCCCCTAATAAATGAAGGAGGAGACAGTTTGTGAATTGGTCTTAGGGAAATGGTTAATAATAAAGGACTATGATCAGAGGAGAGGTCATCGAGGCGCGTGAGTGAATAGTTTAGTGTTCCTAAACTATTGTAAAAAAAAGTCAAGGAGATCAGGATTTCGGTTGGGATCAGATGGCCAATAGGTGGCTGTTTCAGGAGTGATAGTGGAGCAGTGTTTCCGTGTAAGTGCAGACAGCAGAGCACGTCCTCGTGTATTTGTGGATCTTGACCCCCAGTGTTAGTGCTTTGCATTAAAGTCCCCACCCACAAGGAAACGATCTGATGGAGTCTAGAAAGGAGATGAATATGGATTCGGAAATGGATTTATTGGGAGGGCAGTACACTGATGCTAGTGTAAGGGGAAAAGTGAAGGTGGTGATTGACACTGCAGTGGATTGAAGGAAATCAACGGTTGAAGAGGAAGAGGACGGAACATGATCTCGATGCCGAGTTACCCGATTACGAGACCAAAACGCCAATTTTAGAGAGGGCACAGGAAATAAGAGACGGCTTGGGTCGTTTTATAGCAGAGTGGAAGGACAAGAAGTTGTCAAAAAAAAATCAGGAGCACATCTGCAGTAAGGTTGGCAAGATTGTCGATGACCTCGGCAGGGTCGTGATTGAGAACGAAAAACTCCTGGCTATGGTCCGCCAGCCTGCCGAGCTTACAGCACTGATTCTAGAAAGTTTAAAGGATAAACCTTCCGCCGGCCCGTCTTCACCAAGGAGTCCTCGGATGGGGAAGGATCAGGTGCACCAATTGAGGGATACAGCAGTCGCCAGTGACTGGCTGACGACGTAATCGTGAGAGCCATAGCAAACAGAGTTGCTGAAGTCGTAACTTCTTCAGTGGTTGGACCCTTTTTGTCATTTTTGAATGAAGAGGATCGATCTGCAGATGTTATTCAGCAGCAGGTTGAATCGATCGATAGGAAACTGACGAGCATGAAGGGTCCTATAGCACCAGTCGAAATGGAGACTCCAAAGCCGCAGCGGGAGAGATTTTGGAGCAGCAAAGGTCCGAGGAGTGTGCGACCGCAGGGGGATTGGGCTGCGGTAGTAGCTAGCCCTGTGGCCGGCCCATCATACAAGGATGTCGCCTCTGCCCCTGAAGAATCTGCGGCCCCGGTGACCACTGAGGACGAGGAGGGGTTGAAAATCGTCGACAGAAGACGGAAAAAAAAGAAGAAGAAGAAGGCTAAAGCGCAGGTGCCACAGAAGCCTAGTGTCAGAGATATGGTTACTAGACTCCCGCTGACACGTAGGGACCCCAGTGTTGGAAGTAAAACTTATATTACCATCGAAGGTGTCCCGACAGAGATAATGGGTAAGCTCCTAGAGAAGGACCCTAACAGTTCCTCCAGGATTGTTAGGGGTACGAAGGCTGGAGGTCTCCTTATAGAGACCCCTAGCATGGAGGAAGCAAAGAGCCTGCTCCAATCTAGTAAATTGGCAGGTCTCAATGCCAGATTGGCCATGAAGAGAGGACCAAGGGTGGTGTTTTGTTGAGTCCTTAGGTCTTGGGCGGATGATCAATTTAATGGTGAGGTTTGGAGTTCCCTATCTCGCGTGGACCCATCCTTGGCGGGCTTGCCTCAGGATCAGATGCCAAGCTCGCTAAGGCTGATTTTTAAGATGGACGGAGGTAGGGACCCGGTTTTTATCAGCTGGGTGGCGGAGGTTACACCAGCCGTTAGGTATGCCCTGTTAGGGGCTGTTGACTTACGGGTGGGGGGGGGGGGGGGGTTGGCATAGGCTCGTCGTAAAAGACTTTCTCGATGCGCCCCGTTGCTTGAAGTGTCAGGGATATGGACATTCTAGAGCCACCTGTCCTAAGTATCAAGAGTCTTGCAGGTGGTGTTCCTACAAAGGCCACATTGCTAAGAATTGTACACACAAGGATGAAAGCCCACGCTGTGTGAACTGCATCCGGGCTGGGATACCAGAAAAGGATGCAAGGCACCAGGCAGGGGCTGTAGATTGTCCTCAGTTAATTAAGGAAGTGGAATCATTGATCCGCAGAACGAGATACGAGTAAGACTTCGTTTTGTAGGAGAGAGATGCACTGTTGAAAAATGTACTTAGATTAGGCCGAATTGGTAAAGCGGCAATTGGCATGCTTCCGTTCCGATTCTTTCAATTCCTACCTCTCCTCTCTGTCTACCAGGGATAACTCCTTGTGGAATGTAACCAAAAAAATCCTAAAGTATCAACCTGTTTCACATCCACTCCGTCGTGATGAAGGGTCCTGGGCGGCTTCGGATGAGGATAGGTGGGAGGAATTTGCTCTGCATCTTACCCATACTTTCACACCTCACCTTTCTCATCAAAGCCATACTCACAGCACAACCGTAAAAGATTTCCTCACTTCACCTATTCCTCTCTCTCTTCCACCAAAAGCCGTTAATCCCTCTGAGGTCAGATACCTTCTGAAAAACTTACCTTACCGAAAATCCCCTGGATATGATCTCCTTACTCCTCAAATTCTCAAACAACTTCCTCCTAAAGCCATAATCTTCCTAACCTATATATATATATATATAATTTGCACTATCCGAACGACGCACTTTCCACTCCTCTGGAAACATTCCATTATTGTTCTATTCGCCAAACCCGGTAAACCACCCAATGACGCCTCATCTTACCGTCCAATTAGCCTACTCCCTACCCTCTCAAAAATATTTGAGAAACTCCTACTAAAACGTCTACTTCCAATTGTTGAATCCAAAAACCTTTTTCCCACACCAGTTTGGTTTCCGCCAACGACATTCCACTGCTCAACAAGGCCTTCGCGTTGTTGATCACATCTCCTCAGCCCTTGAAACCAAACAGTATTGCACTGCTGCCTTTCTTGATATAGCTCAAGCTTTTGACAGGGTTTGACACGCAGGTTTGCTCTACAAGCTCAAAAGATATTTACCACAGACCCTTTTCCTAATCCTACAGTCCTACCTTTCAAACAGCTTCTTCCAAGTCCGCTGTGGTTTAGAATACTCTAACTACTATCCCATAAACGCAAGAGTTCCACAGGGCAGTGTCCTGGGCCCCATCCTCTATAACCTATACACCGCTGATGTCCCCTCTACTCCCAATACCTTCTTGGCCACATTTGCAGATGACACTGCAGTCTTGTCATCTAACCCAGACCCCTACATAGCATCCCATAACCTTCAAAAACACCTTGACGAGATCGAGTATTGGTGCAATCAATGGCGGATCAAAGTTAATGAAGCAAAATGCTCCCACATTACCTTCACCCTTTGTCGCAAGACTTGTCCACTAGTTTATTTTAATTCTATTCCTCTTCCTGTAACCGAGACAGTACGGTACTTAGGCTTCCATCTCGACAAACGACTGACCTGGAACCCACATACGAGACTAAAAAGACAAGAACTAAACAGACGCTTTGGACAACTGTACAGACTACTTCAAAGGACATCCCATCTCTCAATAGAAAATAAACTACTAATCTACAAAGTTATACTTAAACCAATCTGGACATACGGAATGGAGCTATGGGGGACATCAAAAAAGTCGAACATCAAGCGTATCCAATCCTTTCAATCAAAAGTCCTGAGAACAATAGTAAATGCCCCTTATTATGTCAGCAACAAAACCCTTCATAACGATCTTAATATACCCTACATTCTAGAACTCATCCCTTCCAAGTTTATGAAATTCCACATTAGCCTTTCCAACCACCATAATCATGTAGCACAGTCATTGCACTGCGCCACTCATCCCTATAATCCTCCTTGGAGACTGAAACGGCAGTGGCCTCGTGACCTGCTATAAGCGCGTGGGAGTGGGAGTCCTGGCAATGGCCAGTTTCTCCAATCATGTCCTGAGCGTCTCTGTGGCTCTCGCGCTCTTGGTCAGCCTGTGACTGCTTTCTGTTGTGAACGGCATCGGCGAAAGAGACAGAAGGCCTCAAGTTTCTGGCTGGACCGCTTCTTGTTACTAGTTTTTCATCTTCTGGCTGACGTCGTTGTTCTGTCCTGGACTTCAGCGTTCTGTATGCCTCGCAGCCCTTGTAGTTGGCCGGATGTCCTTGCTGGCATACAGCAGGTGATTATAGGGGCCTCTTGCACAGTTCACTTTTGTCGCTGCCCACTGCACTTTACGCACCTGGAAGGGTGGTAGCAGTATGATTTTGTGTGCCCATATGCCTGGCAATTATGGCATTTCACTATATTACGTTTCGGGTAAGGCTTTTCGACCTGTACTCTTGTGTAATACAAGTGGGTAACCTCGTAGATTTTTTCCACTCCAGGTGTTCGCTCTAGATCCACAAAGAATAAGGGCAGTGGTGTGTTGATACTTGCATTATTTTCTTGCCTTTCCTCACGGAGCACATTCGTGATTTGGCGAACCTTGTATCCTAAGCTTAAGAGCTCCTTCTCTATCTCGTCCACTGGTGTAGTGGGATACAGGCTTCTAATCACTACCCGCAGCGATCTTTCTTGCTTTAGGTGGTATGTATGAAAGTCGGCCTTAGTTTCTTCTAAGTATTTAACAATCGCTCGATACGTATCGGGAGTGTCTGGGGAAATGTTCGTATCCCGAGAGCGATTGAGGCACGTATATGTGTTATTATTAAGTTTTCATGTTGACATAGTTTGAATTTTTTTTATTAAATCTAATCCTAATACAAAATCATCTTTAAAATTGATACTTTTCACAATAAAAAACTAAAAATTTTCTTCCATATTACCGATTTTAATTCTGAATACAACCGTACCCACTGTTTTTGCTACTCCTGTTACCCCTTTTATATTATCTCTCCTACTTATAATTTTTTTAATATCTTTATTATTATTTAAAAATTTATAATTTATCAAAGACAGTGTGGCAAAGATCCCGGCATCCTGCCGATCGCCGCTCGTACAATCAGTACTGCCGATTGGTAAAGCGGCGATTGGCATCCTTCCGTTCCGATTCTTTCAATTACTACCTCTCCTCTCTGTCTACCAGGGATAACTCCTTGTGGAATGTAACCAAAAAAATCCTAAAGTATCAACCTGTTTCACATCCGCTCCGTCGTGATGATGGGTCCTGGGCGGCTTCGGATGGGGATAGGTCGGAGGAATTTGCTCTGCATCTTACCCATACTTTCACACCTAACCTTTCTCATCAAAGCCATACTCACAGCACAACTGTGGAAGATTTCCTCACTTCACCTATTCCTCTCTCTCTTCCACCAAAAGCCGTTAATCCCTCTGAAGTCAAATACCTTTTGAAAAACTTACCTTACCGAAAATCCCCTGGATATGATCTCCTTACTCCTCAAATTCTTAAACAACTTCCTCCTAAAGCCATAATCTTCCTAACCTATATATATAATTGCATTATCCGAACGACGCACTTCCCACTCCTCTGGAAACATTCCATTATTGTCCTATTCGCCAAACCCGGTAAACCACCCAATGACGCCTCATCTTACCGTCCAATAAGCCTACTCCCTATCCTCTCAAAAATATTTGAGAAACTTCTACTAAAACGTCTACTTCCAATTATTGAATCCAAAAACCTTTTTCCTACACACCAATTTGGTTTCCGCCAACGGCATTCCACTGCTCAACAAGGCCTTCGCGTTGTTGATCACATCTCCTCAGCCCTTGAAACCAAACAGTATTGCACTGCTGCCTTTCTTGATATAGCTCAAGCTTTTGACAGGGTTTGGCACGCAGGTTTACTCTACAAGCTCAAAAGATATTTACCACAGACCCTTTTCCTAATCCTACAGTCCTACCTTTCAAACCGCTTCTTCCAAGTCCGCTGTGGTTTAGAATATTCAAACTACTATCCTATAAATGCAGGAGTTCCACAGGGCAGTGTCCTGGGCCCCATCCTCTACAACCTATACACCGCTGATGTCCCCTCTACTCCCAATACCTTCTTGGCCACATTTGCAGATGACACTGCAGTCTTGTCATCTAACCCAGACCCCGACATAGCATCCCATAACCTTCAAAAACACCTTGACGAGATCGATTATTGGTGCAACCAATGGCGGATCAAAGTTAATGAAGCAAAATGTTCCCACATTACCTTCACCCTTTGTCGCAAGTCTTGTCCACTAGTTTATTTTAATTCTATTCCTCTCCCTGTATCCGAGACAGTACGGTATTTAGGCTTCCATCTCGATAAACGACTGACCTGGAACCCACATACGAGACTAAAAAGACAAGAACTAAACAGACGCTTTGGACAACTATACAGACTACTTCAAAGGACATCCCATCTCTCAATAGAAAATAAACTACTAATCTACAAAGTTATACTTAAACCAATCTGGACATACGGAATAGAGCTATGGGGGACAGCAAAAAAGTCGAACATCAAGCGTATCCAATCCTTTCAATCAAAAGTCCTGAGAACAATAGTAAATGCCCCTTATTATGTCAGCAACAAAACCCTTCATAACGATCTTAATATACCCTACATTCTAGAACTCATCCCTTCCAAGTTTACGAAATTCCACAGTAGCCTTTCCAACCACCCTAATCCTGTAGCACAGTCACTGCACTGCGTCACTCATCCCTATAATCCTCCTCGGAGACTGAAACGGCAGTGGCCTCGTGACCTGCTATAATCAAGTGACAGTGGGAGTCCTGGCAATGGCCAGTTTCTCCAATCATGTCCTGAATGAATGAGCGAGTGAATGATGAAATGTAAATATGGTATGAATGGTCGTATATCTTAATTACTTATTGCCTAGCAAGGCAGATTGTAATTTTAGCACAATAAAGGAATTATATATATATAAAATTTATCAAAGAAATATTAGATCCAGAGTCATAAAGACCAATAGCTGGATTTCGATTAGCGAGAATGTTTATTTTAATAAGTGGGAGGACTACTCGTTTTTTGCCCCTTCAGAACTTGCTATCATATCTTGAACTTTTCCATTATTTGTAATCTTAATATTCTCATTTTTTATTTTTTTCAATTGTTTATCTTTTAAACGACACAAACTCTCTAAATGAAATCTATTTTGAAAACCTAATTTTTCACACATTGTACATGGTTTTTTTTCGCTTGAACATTTTTGTGTTTCTTTCTCTTTTTTTCTTTCATTTAACTTACCAAATTGTTTTAATTTTGCCATTAAATTTTCCATGCTTACAATAGACTTTCTTTCTAATTTATGTTGTATAAAATTTGGTAAGTTAATTACAATCAGGTTAATTTGAGCATTTAGTGAGATAGTTTCATCTATTTCTAACAATAAACTTCTTTTCTTTAACGCATATTCTAACAGGGAACCATTTAAATACTTAAAATTATATGCATATGCTATATCGGTCCAGGAATGTGCTGAGAAGGTTTCAATAAAGGAATTATTCCAAGCTTCCCAATTAAACATTGAGTTCTGTTACCAGAATATATTATACCAATCTAATGCAGACTAAGAATAATCTTATAGCTTCTGCGTATTTGTCTTGAGTAATCCCCACTCTAGCACACTCCTGAACGAATAAATTTAGCCATACATTAGCATTTAAATTTTTGCCATTAAATTTTTCAATAACCATATCTTTAACCCGAGAACACATATGTTTTTCTACGGTACCTGTTATAGCATTGTTTGTGTTAGGTATAACCTCTTCTAAATATTCATCATAAAATGTTACATTACCTTCTACATCCAAATAAATCTTACTGAGCTCTTCAGTCATTGTTATCACTATTTTTCGAAATTTGTTTCGAATTCTCAAACTCTTCACCACATTCTTCACTACTGTAGTATCGAAGAATTGTTTATGCTGAGCGCTAGACTGTTTATCTTTTGGAAATAAAAATCTTTCCGTTTGGCCAACCAGCTGAATCGTCGTAACTTTCACTACAGTGCTTCTGGAATCTTCACCAGCTTCTAAGATGAAATGAAATTTCGCCTTTGTCTCCATTGTATTGATTTGTAAGTTTCGAATTCAGAAACTTAAAGGAGGTGGAGGTTCTCAGGTTATAAATCGAACACTTGCAGATGCAGTTTAGAACTGTAATATTAAACATATGTACACATTTGCTAGTGCTACAAATATTACAATAAACAAATAAAACTTATAATATAACTAACCTGAATCAATACAATTGCCGAAAGTAAGTGTTGACCATTGTCTTAACAAGAGTACCCATATTCAGGAGGTTACAACTCGAAGCGTCAATCGATCCTAGCGCGCTCTGTAGGGACCTAACATATGTGCCAAAGTTTGGCAGTAACGTTCAAACTTACATATATATAACCTCCCAAAAAGCTACATCTACCTCCTTTGGAATGCCAGTGGGGTTCTTACTGCATGAACATGAACGTACAGCATAACGTATGACAGCACCATCTATCGAGAACACTACCCTGACGGAACATCATTTACTGGTACTATCCTAATAAATCATTCCCTTTCCCATCTTGTCATCCCCTTGACTTCCTACCCACAGCTGTTTCAATCCGCACATTTGATTTCCCCTAAACATGGAAGCAACCTATTGCCGGATTAACTAATCCATTTTCCACTGTCTATACCTTCTTTCTCAACTCTATTAGACATCTAATCCTTGTGGGTGGAGATTTTTTAATGCAATACACGAACTGTGTATAGGGTCCGCCACCACTAACTCCCGAGGTTGTGTGTTGCTATCTGTCCTCATATTCCTACTAATGTGTTGTAACCCTGATTTGTGACCGGCTAGGGAACCTACCCCTGGTTCTTGTTGTTATGTAGTTAGTGACCGTTAATGATGAAGCATTGTGGTGTTCAATAAAAGGTGTACTCAGTAATGTGTGTTAAGTACTTTAACCCAAACAAAAACCCAACAATTGGCGACGAGTAAAAAGAGGTGCGTTAAAGTGGATATAAGCCAGACTAAACAGTCACGGTTCAGGATCTATCCAGTATAAACATACCTGCTTTGAAGTCTCGTTGGACTACTGTGAGTTACATATCTTTATTCTCGTATATATTACATCATTTGTTTTATTTTTTATTCTATACATCAGTCAAAATGGACGCAGATCCATTCAAGTTATTAATCGAAGCTATGAATCAAAACCAACAGGCTTTTCTCGCACAATTAGTTCTACAAAGTCGTTCTAGCCAAGACTTTCGACCACTGATTATAAATATTGGTAGACTCTCACTACCTTCCTGATTCCATCCGCCTTTTTAGGCATTCCACACCCTATATCCTTCTCATACATCCTTCAAATGGGGGACTCCCCTTAGTGAAAGGCACTCATTAGCCCAAAATAATTTTTCTTTATTTTTCCCACATCCTATTTTTATAAGTTTGAGAGCTAAGGAAAAAAAAAAACCGATTATAAATGTATCTAACGTTCCTCCTTTCGAAAACTTTAATCATAAGGAAGAGAATTGTCAGCAGGCAAATGATGACGTCACTTGAATTAGTTTGTCTATGCCTTGGATAATACATGTAACCTTTGTTTGCTGTTACAATACAGTTCTGTTCTAACATTCCATGAAGTCGGTCGTTCTTATTAACACCCTCATTCTCAATTTAATTAAGTCATTCTTACATGGTGCCGAAACCTTTCTATTTTAGTTAGTTTTGATTTATTAAATCCGCGAGTGATAATAACGAAAATTTTCTTTCGTGATGAGTGGAAACGAATCGGACTCGGCTGTTAGCCTTCGACCTCCTGGACCTTTAATGATTTCCCAGGAATCAAACATGGCAACAGCATGGAAATCATGGTTACAATCATACAAATGGTTCGCAGAGGCTATAAACCTAGACAAAAAATCGAAAAAAAAAAAAGTCGCAACTTTTATGACTATTATAGGTAAGGAAGCCTATTCAATTTATGAAACATTTAAGATCGAAACAGCTGATAAGGACAAAGTTGAAAAAATTATTGAATTGTTTGAATCGTATTTCACCCCTAAAATAAACATTACGTATGAAAGATTGATATTTAATCGCATGACTCAGCAGAATGGACAATCTTTTGATGATTTTCTCACATTAGCGATTAATCAATCCAATAAGTGTAATTATTCAACCATGAGGGACGAATTTTTGCGCGACAAAATTGTCATTGGAATATTAGATGATAAGGTTAGAAAAACATTATTGGAAGTAGAAGATTTAAAATACGATAATGCGGTAAAAATATGCAGGGTGTCTGAGTTAGCTAAACAACACATGTCGGCTATGAAAGGTGGTGAAGGATCCGTATCGGAAATAAATGCTGTCAGACGGGATCAAAGCAAAAAAATACACGCTAAACCCGACCAATTCCATTGCAGGCGGTGTAATACGACCCATGGCAGACGGGCTTGTCCAGCTTACAAAGTTCAATGTAAAAAATGTAATTTTAAGGGTCATTTTACAGAATGTTGTTTATCATCAAAAAAGGTGGAAATGGTCTTAAAGAGTAATGACGAAAACACTGATAAAAATATTGATATATATATATAGGCACGACACAAAAATATAAAACAAATCAAATTTCAGATTGGATAGAAGAATTACATTTCCCACGAAACAAAAAAGTCTCTTTTAAATTGGATACAGGAGCCCAAGGAGATGTAATCACAACCACAGAAGTAGAAAACTGTGGCCTAAAAATAATTCCATCATGCGTCAAATCACTGATTTCATTCGGCAATAATCGAACGCCTGTTCTGGGAGAATCTAAAGTAAAAATAAAAACTAGGCTGGGTCAGACAGAGTATTTGACTTTCCTGATAGTTGAAGCCGGACACCAGTGTGTTTTGGGCAAGGCTTCTTGTGAAAATCTTGGATTAGTGAAAAGAATAGAGACCATAAACTATGACGATTTGTTCAAAGGTATGGGATGCGTAAAAGAATATGAATATGACATAGATCTGATTGATGAGCCTTCATTCAAAATTCCCATATACACCCAGTTGCATATACACCCACCTCGCAAAATTCTTTATGCAGTAAGAGATCAGGTAAAACAAGAATTGGACAAAATGGTCTACAATAAAATAATTACTCCCATGATAGAACCCACTCCATCAGTTTCACCAATGGTGGTAGTGTGGAAAAACAAATCACCAAGAATTTGTCTAGACCTGACTGACCTGAACAAAAATATTAAAAGAAGACACTTCCCTTTACAAACAATGGAAGAGATAGCCGCCAAGTTGCATGGATCAAAATTTTACACAAAAATTGACTGTATAAAAGGATTCTGGCAGCTACGAGTTTCACAGAGAAGTTCAAAATATTTAACCTTTGCAACTCCTTGGGGACGATACAGCTGTTTACGTCTTCCATTCGGCTTATCAAGTGCCAGTGAAGTGTTCCAGTTCTTCATGACAGCTACACTAGAAGGAATAAAAAATGTGGAAGTCGCAATTGATGATATATTAATTCATGCACGAACCGAAGAAGAACTTAAGAAAACAACGGATAAAGTCCTTAAAAAATTGCAGGAAGTTGGGCTAAAACTTAACAAAGAAAAATGTATCTTCAACGTACAAAAAACTAAGTTTCTGGGTCACGTGATCAGCGAAAAGGGCCTTGAAGCAGATCAAGAAAAGGTGGCTTGTATTGATAGGTTGAAACCTCCGGCAAATATAAAAGAATTGGAAAGATTCTTGGGTATGGTAACATACTTATCGAAGTTCATAAAAAACCTTTCTGAAATCACAGCACCTTTACGACTTCTCAAACAAAAAGACATAGAATGGCATTGGGATCAGGATCAAGAACAAGCATTCAATAATTTAAAAAACAAATTGAAATCTGCTCAACACACAACACTCCTGCTCAAACTAGATACAGCCAGCTCGAAAAAGAAGCCACCGCTGTTCTGAATGGGTGTAAAAAATTCCACGATTATGTGTGGGGGAATCCTAAGTTAATCATTGAGACCGATCATAAGCCATTAGAGGCAATATTCAAAAAACCACTCAATAGTGCTCCAGTGAGGCTGCAGAGGATCTTATTCGAAGTCATGCCATACAACCCTCATATAGTATACAAAAAAGGAAGCGAATTGTACATAGCTGACTTGCTCAGTAGGGATTGTGCAAATGAAGCATTAAAAGATGAGCCAGTTGACATAGTTATACATGTAAGTATACCATTTTCAAAAACACGGTTTGAGGAATTAAAAACACTTATAGAAGAAGATGTTGTTATGAGACAGTTGTCAAATTTTATCTTGAATGGTTGGCCTTCGTCCAAAACTGAATTATCTAATGAATTACAAGCCTATTACAGCTTCAGAGAAGAATTGGCTCTTTATGAAGGAGTAATGATCAAAGGGGCCCAAATAGTAGTACCAGAAAAAATGGTGCCTTTGGTTCTATATGAAATTCATCGAGGACATAGAGGAGCTGAATCATGCTTAAAACTCGCCAGAGAAAATTTATTATGGCCCAAAATGTCCTCAGACATAAAAAACTTTGTGGCAAGATGTCAAGTATGCCAGTGTCTTCAAAAAGATAAACCAAAAGAAGAACTGTGCCTAAATCAGGTACCAACTAGACCCTGGGAAATTTTAGGATCTGATTTGTTCCATTGGAATCAAAAAGATTACTTGATTATAGCTGATGTATATTCAGGATTCTATGATTTTCAAGTGCTCAACATAACCACCAGTGCAGCTATTATCCTTAAACTAAAGAATTGGTTCTCTACTCATGGAATACCTGATATACTAAAAACTGATGGTGGTCCACAATATAGCAGCAAAGAATTTCAAGACTTTAGCACATCATGGAACATTACCCATCAAGTATCCAGCCCTCATTTTCCGCGGGCTAACGGATTCATCGAAAGATATGTACAAGAAGCAAAACTATTACTAAGAAAATGCGCCAAAGAAAACACGGATATCCACCTTGCACTACTGAATCAACGCAACATTCCGAGGGATAGCATTGGATCCCCAGCTCAAAGGCTCATGGGAAGAAGAACGAAAACCCTGATTCCTTGTTTGGACTCAGTTCTTAAGCCTCAACTCATCAGCCCAGACAAGGTCACACAAACACTCAAGAATTGGCAAAGCGAGCAGAAAAGGTATGCTGACATAGGCAAAACGTCGCATAAAACCTTCAGTGATGGAGAAAAGATCCTATGGAAGAAAGCACCTCGTGAATGGGTACCAGCAACAATTATTAAGCAAAATGAAGGCTCCAACTCTTACATTATTAAATCCCAAGATGGTGTGAAGTACCGCCGCAACTCATGGTTCCTTCGTCCTATAACTGAACCCCAAAACTTTGAATTTAAGGAGAGTGTGGTTTCCTCTCCACAACGTATAGAATCAGCTCCAGCAGTGGTTACTCGTAAATCGATCTCTACACAGTTCACACCACCAAAGAGTCTCACACCAAAGCCACCTGTTTCTGAGGATATGAGTTTAACCAAATCTGCTACTCAACAAAATAAAACTGAAGAATACCGAACCAAGAGTGGAAGGTTAATCAAGGAACCAAGAAGACTGATAAAAGAAGAATAATCAAGCAACCAATAAGACTGACAACATTACCTAGAAGACTACATATGAAGCTTCAAATCCAAAAGAAGAAGGATGTCAGCAGGCAAATGATGACGTCACTTGAATTAGTTTGTCTATGCCTTGGATAATACATGTAACCTTTGTTTGCTGTTACAATACAGTTCTGTTCTAACATTCCATGAAGTCGGTCGTTCTTATTAACACCCTCATTATCAATTTAATTAAGTTATTCTTACAAGAATTTCAAATTTTACAAACAGTGGTTCGAAAATTATCTAAAAATGAAGGAAATTTTTGCGGATAAAGTAAAATGTGCTCAAATGCTCTTAAATTCTATCGGGGCACATAATTATAACACACTGGCAGCTCTTGTTGCTCCCAGAACACCGGCAGATCTCAGTTATGAAGAATTAATAAAGGTCCTCGAACAACATTTAGCACCTACCCGAAATTCTTTAGTCACTCAACACCATTGTTTGTCCACTTACCAAAAAGAAAATTTCTGATTATATCGCATCACTACGACGTGACCTTTCTGCTTGTGATGTAATGTACATGTAAACTTAAGGTGTCCGCTGCAGACATTTTCCTACGAGCGCAGTTTATTCGTGGAATTAACGATAACAGTATTCGAGAAAATATTTTAGAATCTGATACAGTTGAATTTACGGATATTATAAAAAAAGCTATCGTACTTGAAGCGTCAAAAGCAAATAGCCGTGAGTTAGCTAATACACAGTCTTTTTCCTATCAATTATACAAATCAAGTATCTACCAATAGGTACAGAAGGGAAAACACAAATACTTGAAACCAAAATGAGCGTACCAGATAACAATCGAGAGGTCGTGTGGACTTAAAAAGATTAGGCTTATATAATCATTGCTTACAGTGTGGAAAAACCAACCATTTGGCTAAGGACTGTCGACTGAAACCTTTTAAACTAACGTGTACGTCTTGTGGCAGCACTGAGCACGTAGCGGGGGTTTGCATAAAAACCCTGTTAAAAACGCAGCAAGAAAGCTCCACGCATAAGGTATCAACTGACGAACCAGACACACAAACAAACTATTATGCCGACTGGAGTATGAAAGAAATTGTTCCTGTCAATCTTCACCCCATATCAAAGCTATCACAAGATTCGGGGAAACACCAGGTATCGATCAAAATCGAAAATACGTATCAAAGTTTTGAAATTGATACCGGTGCTGGCTACACGCTCATACCTGAAACTCAATTCAAACAATTAAAAATAAAACAGCCACTTCAACCCTCAAATATCGCTTTTAAATCTTATACAGACAACGTTTTTCGACCCCTCGGCAAAACAAAAGTAAAAGTGGAATATAAGAACACTGTATCTTATGAAGACCTTTACGTGGTCCCGGATGGTTATGCCCCCTTGCTGGGACGAATGTGGATTAGAGACTTGCAAATAAACTTACAAGACATAGACAAAGAGAACAAAACAGTCAACATTTCCCAGAAACCATTATCAATTAACAACGTAACGGATATTGAACACCTTTTCCCTGAAATTTTTGTCCAAAAAGTTGGATGTGTACCAGATTTTATAATCAAACTGCAACAATATGAAAATGAAAAACCTAGTTATACTCCAGAAAGAAATGTCCCATACGCACTGCGGGAAAAGGTTGAAATCGAATTAGACTCACTCGAGGCAGCAGGCATAATATCTAAAGCACCGATTGGCGGTTGGGGGCCCCCCTTGGTAGTTATACCCAAAGGTGATGGCACAGTTAGACTGTTCGTAGATTATAAGGTGGGGGTAAATGACCTCTTGGTAAATACCAATTACCCAATAAAGAAAGTTGATGAGGTGCTAAATAGCCTCCGAAACTCAAGTATTTTTGTCGATTAGACTTGTTTAAAGCATACTTACACCTGAAAACAGACAACAAATCCAGCATTATCCCAACCATTACCACACACCGTGGAACTTATCGCATGAACAGATTAAGCTTCGGCATCAAAACCGCACCGGCAGAATACAACAGGGTCATAGATCAGATATTAAAAGGCTTAACAAAAACCATAGCTTATTTCGACGACATCATTGTACACGGTGAATCAGGAGACGAATGCCAAATAAACCTACTTGCTTGCCTCAAGTTGCCTTCATCTGAATAAAATGAATAAAAACAAGTGCACGTTTTCCAAAACAACAATAGAATATCTTGGTCATGTAGTAAAGCACAATCGAATATCGAAATCCTCTTCAAAAATAAAGGCAGTTATCGACATGCCCAGACCAGTGAACGTACCAGAGCTACGGCGTTTTATGGGTATGGTGACAAATTATTCTCGGTTCTTGCCAAACCTGTCATCCTTGACTTACCCCCTGCACAAGTTACTCGGTAAAGATCAGAAATATTTTTGGTCCACGGAATAAGTAGCAGCATTTATAAAACTCAAAAATGAGATAGCAAGTGACAGGGTGATTATTCCATTTAGCCCAGATCTACCAGTTACACTAACGACCGATGCTAGCCCGTCGGGCTAGATAGCGGCTGTACTTCCCCATGTTATCAACGAGGTAGAACGACCTATAGCATTCGCATCACGTTCGTTATCGAAGGCAGAGCAGAATTACTCGCAACTTGACAGAGAGGCTTTAGCCATAGTTTTTGCTGTTGATCATTTTTTCGATTTTCTTTATGGGCGACGTTTCACTCTCATACCGGATAACCAACCGTTAACCCGAATTTTTTACCAAAAAAATAAGTTACCGAAAATGACTTCTGCTCGCTTACTGCGTTATACTTCCTTCTTAGCAGGGTTTGATTACACAGTTCAATTTAAGAAAGGGTCTGACAACGAAAATGTTGACTGTTTACGTCACAAATCTTCGAAATAACAACAGAAATGCTTACCCCGGACGTCATTGCGGCAGAGACCGAAAAAAATCCAGAATTATCAAAAATCAAACAGGAGCTATTGCTGACGTCAATAGATAGCGAGTACACCCTAGACAGTGGCATACTGTTTAAGAGCGATAGAGTTGTGATCCCAAAAAACTCTACAGGCAGAAGTACTAAAACAGCTGCACTCAACTCACGTTGGCATTACTAAAATGAAGCAATTAGCACGGCGATATTGTACATGGACAAACATAAATAAAGAAATAGAGAAAATAGTAAGGGAGTGCCAGGAGTGTTCATCCGTCAAAAGTAGCCCAGCAAAGGCTCCAGTTCCCAATGGGACCCTCCGGAAAATAACTGGGACCGTGTGCATATTGACTATGTGGGCCCATTCCAAGGATATAATTACCTACTCCTCATTGATGCAAAATCACGCTGGGCAGAAGTAAAAATCTACAAAAATGCACCGAATACTACAAGTACAATCGAATTATTAAATGAAATGTTTTCAACACACGGCTATCCATTTGTGCTAGTATCAGATAACGCATCTACCTTCACTAATGAAACCTTCAAAAATGATTACCGAGAAAATGGCATAAAGCAAAAATTCACGGCACCAGGGCACCCAGCCACAAATGGCTTAGCTGAGTGCAACGTACAGACGTTAAAGAACCAACTAAAAACTATGAGCGCAGAAAACTTACCTATGAAACAAAAGATAGAGAAAATACTTCTTCACTATCGGGCAACGCCACTGGCCGATGGAATATCACCAGCTGAGAAATACCTGAACCGGCAAATAAGAACCAGATTAGACGCCTTACGACCCTTTCACGAGCCAAAATCTGATCAAGTAATCCTGCCACGAACCAGATCTCTCCAAGTAGGGGAGAGGGTGAATACGAGATATTTCATCAACAACAAGGTGGAATGGAGGCCAGGAACAATCACCGAAAAGCTGGGAGGCCTTCATTACATGGTACAGCTTGATGGAGAGAGGAAAATAAAACGACACATTGACCAACTTAAAAGATTGGGAGCTAAAAAGGTCGCATTCAAAGAACCTTTACCAGAACATCATCTCCACAATATACCAGAACCAGAATCTATACCAGAACCAGAATCCATACCAGAACCAGAAGCAACACCAGAACCAGAATCTATACCAGAACCAGAAGCAACACCAGAACCAGAATCTATAACCGCTCCAGACTTTATACCAGAATCAGACCATGAAACACAGCTCAGAAAATCCGATAGAATAAAAAGACGGCCAGATTACCTACAGGATTATTTAACATACTAGATAAATAAATGTCTCTTAAAGATTTTATATATTTGATGGGGGAGAAACTGTTGTAACCCTGATTTGTAACCGGCTAGGGAACCTACCCCTGGTTGTTGTTGTTATGTAGTTAGTGACCGTTAAAGATGAATCATTGTGGTGTTCAATAAAAGGTGTACTCAGTAATGTGTGTTAAGTACTTTATCGAAAACCCAACATAATAGCCTGCTAACATAATATCATAACATAATATCAATCCCCATATCTTTGATTTCTTCTTCCACGATGGATTAAAAATTATTAATCCATCCACTACACGGTTTGATGATATTTCGTCGTATCCCTATTTCCATACACCCAATCCTCAAACTACCTCCTCCTGAATTTATCAGGAGCTCAGTTGCCTGTGACCTCTTCCGTGAACTTTTAATTTCTTTTTGTTCTGAGCAGTTAGCAGTCTTGGCCTGATGTAGTTTTTGTTATACCAATACCATACAAGACAGTAACGCAATGTCGTCCAACGTAGTTTGTTTAGTAATGTGGGCATGGCCCGTGAGTGGGTACAGTTGTAGGCTTCTATTAGCTTTTAGTAGTTTGCACGTTATATTTAGGTTAGCTGAGTGTCTTAATATACTCCGAGGTAGTGAACCCTATGATCCTTAGAGTTTCAAATGATTAGTAACTTCTCAAAATTGACCATTCTTGAACCACCTACTTTAAAGGATTAATACTTCAAGATTCATCCACCGTCTCAGAAATATGGGTAGTCGGATTCCGTGTAATATGTTTTGCCTGGTTTAAGAGTTGCTTATTTGTTCCTTACAAAGTGCTACAGGAGGATTCCGAGCTCTTTGTAAATTCTTTCACTCTTACAAACCACGGAGAAATGATTCGTCGCACCTTATTTTAATAAGCTTTCAGTCGGTTTAGTTGTTTCTTTAAAGTGGTATCAGATTGCGTTGGAGTAAGCCAGTAATGGTTGCAAAAATGCTTGTAAAAGAAGTAGAGAGCGTTCATATTTCAATGGTGTCTAATTGCTCAGCAAAGAAAAGTATAGCCTGTCTCGTGGCAGGGGTGATTCCGATGTAAGTATTTCATTCTATGACAGTTGAGTTTAATCGACACAGAACAATCTCCATTAATGGAAGGTCGTTATTTTTTTTTATATATATTTAATTTTCATCGGATGAGCTGTGGTTTCCCCATTGAAGCTAGTTAAAACAAAAAAACTCTTTTAACAATTAAAATTGACTATTCATGACAAATTGACGTTCGTTTTGTAATTCACGAAGTATATTTTCAAAAAATAAGATAGTTATTGAGGTTTCTTGACTGATTTTATAGGTTTTATAGAGTTATTTATATTAACATACAAATTTTAAAGCCGTATAGCCTCATTGAATGATATTACACATGTGAGTTAGTCTCCGTGCTCACAGCAAATATTTAAAATACTGAGCATGATAAAAAAAAAAAAAATTCAGTTCCAATTAATTAATTATCTGTGCCACATTTTAATTTACCATGGTATTAAATGAAACTAACATGAAAAATATTTTTTTTGTATAAAACACGGAATGAGTTGAGTTACGAACACGATTTTAATTATACTTCTAATGACTATGTTTAATTACAGTTCTAACTTAAAACAAGAACTTAGTTAACCTTAAATTAAGTCATCGAGTAGTCAAATGGAACCTCGATAATATTTCTCGTGTCATCGAGTTGCCAAATGGAACCTTGATATAAATTTTCAATTAAAGGTCAAACGGGATACTAACAATTTTAAACCAATTTGTAACGTATCAAGTATGCTATTTCTCTTGGTTCTCAAAAATTAATTTTTTGGAAAGTCTTTGAAATTCTTTATGATATTCCTCATTTGATCTTCTGGCTTACAACATTGCCTTACTACTGTATAATCTTGATGTTCATGCAATGATAATTTTATGACAGTTAAATATTTTTGAAGTATTGAAGTTTTAAGTGTATCATTTTTTTTATTGTGAGTTTTTTTCAAGTTATCTGTCTGTCCTTGTGAGAGAGTGTTCATGCAGTTCAGTACACCAATATATGTTAAACCATTCACATCTTATAAACATCTTATTTAAGAGCCAGATGCAAGCATATTAAATACTTTCAAATGTTGTTCATGAATAAATTTAATACAATCTAACGTCTTTCTTTAGTCAACCTAAACCGATATCCCAACAAATACATAAACTCAAATCTAAATTCACAGCTAACTATGATCTGTAGATATATATATTTCATAACTTGGCATTGTACGCACATCACATCTTTTGATAAGATGGTTTCTAAAATATTGGTCGCAGAGAATAAAGCTGTATTTCCATTGTATTTGTCAATTCCGATAGTTAATCTGTCTCATAACTCCTGATCTAATGGCTTAGAAAAGTATCAGGTATGAAGATAATAAACTGAAACTTCATCTGCAAAGTATTAAATCTAGGCCAATAATACAAATAATAAACAATTCGTACCTTTTCTAATTCTTACAAAATTATCTTGTAGTAAGAAGAATAAATCAAAACTACACAATTAGAAACAAAAATGTTTAACAAATTAAATAAAAATATTTAAAAAATTAATTAACATCAATCTTTAAGGCCATCATGATCAAAGATTTTTATTTAACTATATATACATGATCAGGATACCGTTCACACGATCGGATAATTTTCACCTTAGTTTGTTACATAGAATCCCTACTTAAATAAAAACATGAAATTTTAATTCAACAACACACTTTTTGTTAGTTTTTTAGTACATCGTGTCGGGTATACTGGGAAGTTTTACTGTAATCACCAATCTCTTTTAGTAAGACTTAGAAAAAGATAAAAACTGATTCTTATAATATGTATAAGCTCCTAAGACACAACAAATGTAATAGCTCTAAATAAAGTTACTATTAAAGTGTTAACTAAAACATTAAACTAATTAATTGAAGGAAATTCATTATCAGTTCAAGAAATAAATTAAATAATAAACAAAGAAAGAAGAGGTTTATCAAAAGTAGGTAACGTCAACAAACTTGGCTGAGCCATTTTAATACACTCCCAAAAATAATATACAAAAACTACGAATTAACAAAAGGAGTGACCTTCAGGAACAATTACTCACCTTTTGACCAAATTCAGGAAGTTCCAGAACATAAATGTGCTAGCTTTGAAAATAAAAAAAAAACACCACGTCACAGTAAATACTTTCGGTCGCCACTTCCCATCTTATTTGTTTTTGTAATTCGCTCTCTTTTTTTCTTTTTTTTTTAGGAAAAAGACGTTCCAGAAAAAAATAAAGAACATTTATAGTTTTATTTAAGAAATAACAGCAAGAGTACTTGGATTTCTTTGTTTTAGGTCATGATTGGTGTAGAAAAATTTAAGTCGAGTGTAGTTTATTACACAATTATAGATTTAGTGACCACTTAGAGCTAACGATTTTAATGACAGTTTTAATTTTTATTTTAAATTACAGTCAATTTAACACCCAATACATATTATTTATCATCTTGCCAATCACCAACTCATTATGATTTAATGTTTTAATTAGGACCAGTTGTTGCAATTTACTTACAAGTCACTTATATTTTTGCACCATCGGGCCATCAATGGAACTACCGTGAAAAATATCAGTCCTATAAAAATATAGGTATAGTTACAAATACGGTTTTTATGACTATGTGTAATTATAGTTTAAAATCACATGACAACTATACACGCAGGTGAAATTATAAAAGTTGAAGAAATATACGAAATCCTTAAAATGGCGAGGCAACTCATTCATGACAGAACAGAACTGGATTTCTTTGCTGATTGCAACTGGTGTTTTTGGTTTCCTCTTTGACTTCAAGAATTCTATATTAATTATCATTTTACCTGAAAAAAGAAATATTGCCTTGTTAACACAGACAAGGTCTATGGGTGTATTCTGATTAACATATGTTCCGGTTAAACATTCAAACCACTTTTTTCTATATATATACTTTCTTATATGGCATTTGTCACGATTCCAGATGGTATGTCTGCTGCAGATATAGATAGTGTCGCGATTTTTCTACTAAATAGTTAGATTCTCCGTTTTAATACTTATAAGTCCTTTCATACTCAACAGAAATTTTTCAGATCTTGCAGAGAAAATCGTTATGGTCAATTACAGATCAAGCTCGTATTTTAGCCAGATCATTGGTCACTCCGCTATGTCGTCTAACTCTAGAAACTCATTTTTCGTGCCTAATGACTTGAGATATTCAACAATGATCAAACTCAAGAAACAGGTCATATAAACAAACAATAAACAGGTGACGCGGCCATGGTAGTTTTGACCGAATGTTCAAGAATCACAATTGTTGGAACTATCGATTATGAGGGAAAGTAGCTCATAGAATCTTCTTTGGCCTATATAAAACTCAAAACTAATGTTTTGGCTCTAAAGGCATTATTGGAAATGGAATTAATTTGTATAATATCATGTCTTAAAAAAAAAAAACCCTGATTGATACATGTCAGGACGTCGAGAACTGTTATTTGACCCCTTCCTCAAAATTGTGTTTAATATCAAATAATTAATCAATGAAACTTAGACGTGTTTCATGGAAATGGCTTTATTTTTCATTTCTGCCAAGTATTAAATGAGACATCGACAGACAGTCAAGTGCTAAAGCCGATATCAAAACCATTTTTTTTTGTGGTTAATATTTTAGCTATTTAACATTCGGGTTTTTCCTAGTTGAACCCTAGCCCAAGAAGGCTTAGCGCAAAAAAATAAGAATGTGGAGTTTCGATCTTTACTCAAGATCGACGCCGCGTTATGTCCCATATATAAATTTGTATCTTTACTGTAACCACCAATTACGAAAATAAATGATCTTCAAAACGGAAAAATGTCGAGGCCAGTTATCCTTCGATCAGCCAATACAAATGCATGTTTGTGACGTGATCTATTTTTCTCGGTTTATAAATATTTTAATGGCATTTAGCACCACGAGTTTCATTATCAATCATTAAAAATAAAATAAGAACGTGGTTTGGGCATTAATTGAACAATGCAGCGCAGAATCTTTCCATATAACAATGGACGGGCCGCAATGTGACGCTTAGATGTGATCCAAAAATAAATCTAAAAAAAAATATTTAATATTCATACAAAAATAAAATAGGTCAATGACTTGAATTATTCTTGGGAATACTGAAACCATTATGGACCCATTTAAACCGACATCTGTCATTATAGTTCCGAATCAGAAGGAGAAATAGGTAAAACGTCTTCGCTTACAATATAACTTTTTTCGATGATCTTATGAAGTAATTACTTCTCCTTGATTGATTTAATAATTCAATTGAAATTCAATTGAATTATGTTTATCGACATATATATTCAAAAATTGTTCCTCTAGCTTAATTTATTTATTGATAGTTTACATGAATTAGTAGCCACGGCCACAGCTATTTTATTTATATATCTATTTGGAACACAATTGTCAGTAATCTGATTTCATATATATGTAATATGTATAAATTATAAGTTAGAGTCCACTGAATTCACAAGTCCACATTGTTATTTACACTGGTGTTTGTTTTATTTTTAGTGCCATCGAAGTATTCAATGAAAGCAATATGCAAATGTCATCAATCGATGTAAAACATTGAATTTTAAAAATTTTTAATGAGAACATTAATGGCTTTGAGTAATTTCAAGTCAAGAACTGAAGAAAGAAAAATATTAATCTTCTATTACTAATTAATTAATTAATAAGCGTTAATTATGTTTAATGGAGTTGAAGATATTGCTTAGTAAAATAAAACCTCCGCTTAAAACTTAATACGTGGGACTCACTATATCCAGGACAGACAGACGCCGGGTGAATGGCTAAACAAGGGTTTCTAATTATGACCAAAAGTCAATCAAACCCTAAAAATGAAATATTTCTATATTGAGTCCGAAGGGACAGGTTTTACTTTCAAACAAGCATGGAGCCATGATATTTAACGAAATGCCATTTCCTAGGGCATGAGGCAAATTAAAGAAAAAACAAACTTTAAAGCTATTATTTTCATTCAATATAACTTCCGTTAGCTTCAATACATTTCTCCCAACGTACAACAAGATTTTTTTATCCCTTGTTCAAAGAAACGTTTTAGTTTTGATCAATAAATTCAAGAAACTACCTAAATTACCTCGTATTCATTTTAGAATATTGTGTTTTTTAAACATGCGTCAAACGATCTAAAAAATTATAGTCAGGGAAATACAGTGGGTGTGTTAAAAATTTTATTTTCAGATCACGTAATTTTTTTTAAGTTTAAACATTTGAACAACGTGTCTGGCAATCAGTAAGATCATCTGGCACCTACTGGTCCATTTTTCTTGTTTTCTAAATAGCATGAAGTTGTCGTATGGCTGACATTTAAGTATTTTGAAAATTCTCTCCTTGTCGCATGTGGATTGGCCTCTACTAATCCACAGTAATAAAAATGTACTAAGTATAGTTCATATGCTTAGTAGTGTCACCTAAACGGAGGTTGGGGAAATTGTCATTTTTATTTCTGTCCTCTAGCTTGTTCGAATTTTAATTGTTCGCTGGTTTCTTTCAGTATGTAACAGACAATCGTGTGGAATTCTTAAACTTTATGCCCTTTGATTTGTATGAGCTTGTCGGTATAGGGTGAACAATTGTCGGAGGTCAACAATTGTTGGAGGTCAACAATTGTCGGAAAAGGTGGATTGTTGTAGTTAATAACATGGACCATGTTCCATGTAGGCGTTAATCTGACTCCATTTATTGATAGGGATGTGTCCCGACAAGACACTGTGTTCAGGATGAGGTTCAGAGGTTCATAAAGAATAAGACCAGTTTTCAGAGTTCGAGCGAGAGATCGGCAGCGTAATAGGTACGAGTCGTCAGAGGTCTCCTAGAGGCTGTGAGGCAAAGTGCCGTCAGTTATGGAAGCAGCTGACTCATGCACACCGACTGTCAACACACCGCTGACACCTGCACATCGCCTAAGTCAGCAGAAATATCAGCACTCCTTAATCTAATCTGTCCTTATATAATTCTCCTCTTCCTCTCACCAGCACTCATTCATCTCGTTACTGTACCCCTGACGTATTACTCTGTCACTATTATCATATAAGTTGTATTGTTTGTCTAGTTAATAAACCACTTTTTAAAAAGGCCCCTTTGGTTATCAATTATTTAACTGGCGCCCGAACAGGGACCTTGGCAGTGTTTATATAACTTCAGAAGAATCTCCCCATTCAGCGATCCCGCGTTTGGCTAGGCTAGACCTGAGAACTTTTCGATTCTTTCCATGAGAAGGCCGATGAAATATTGAACAGGACTTCAGGACTGATCGAGCACTGGTATATATACATCCACCGAGGCTCCAAGAACCACAAAATCTGTTATCTAGCGACCAGAGGAAGCCGATAGAAGGCAACATTATCTAGAAGAAGACTTCACTTGTATTGGTAAATATATTTTATTGTACACATTTACATGCCTATTACTGACAGACTTAATATAAACCGTAACTTAGAAGAAACCGTAAACATGACTTCTAACGATTACAAAATTTCTACTACAGACCTTACACTAATCCCAGAATTTGACGGAAATCCCAGCCATCTAGGGCGATTTATTAATAAAATAAATTTTGTAGCGAATAACGTCTGCACAACCGACAATCCACATCAAGAATATAACGCAAAACAATTGATAGGACATGCAACAAACAAATTAGTAGGACATGCCGAATATTGTGGAAGACGTAACTATAACTCTTTACTAGAACTGATCCAAGAACTCAAACTTAACTTTCGTGACGACAAAACAATACCCCAATCCATAGCAGAAATATATCAAACTAAACCCGTAAGAAACGAACATCCCACAATCTATGTAGAAAGACTGATATTATTACGAGACGACCTTGAAAGTAGATTATATACAGACGACACAAAAACAGACTTACAAAAACACACAGAAATGAACGTATTTGATGAACAAATAGTTGACCATTGCCAAAGACAACTTGAAACTTCAGTTGACAATTTCCTCCAACACATACGAATAAAAAATTTGAGGGATTTGAAAAAGGCATTAAAAACCACAGCAGTACGAGTAGTCGAAAGAGCATACGGTAATAAACTAACACACAACGAATCCACACAAAGACGCAGTCAAAACCAACCGCCCCCCACTAGCAATTATAAAGGGAGGAATTACGACCCACATTATCACGAGAAAAAACGTGAATTTTATGACAATAATAGACAACAATCCCAACAACCAAGACAGTACAATCAAGAACAACCACGTTTTAACAATAACTACCCCCGAGACGAAAACGAAAGACATAATCAATCATGGAAACCCCATGAACAAAGACAATACTTTAACAAACCAAACCCCAGACCGGAACAAAGAGAAAATCAGACCGTATCAATGCGCACAGTCAGCAATCGCGTACACCACATGGAAAATGACAAAGACCAACAAATAAATGAATTACAAGACAGACTACAACAATTAGAATCTCGTTATGAGGATTTTTTAGACGTAGGTCCCAACAACAACGAACCTCCAGACCCGAATACCAATTAAATTACACGGACAGTCTCCCAAAAATAAAAGACAGAAAAGGCAAGACATGGCTAATCGACACTGGAGCTTCTAAAAATTATATCAATTCCCATTCCTTACCCGAGGGAACAAAAATTAATTCGGATGACTTCGTGATGAAAACTCCTACAGGCAGAGCAGAAGGCACTCAAAGCGCCATAATAGATCTCTATCCCCTGATAGGAATTTCTGCGACGGCAAAATTTTTAGTTTACCCGGAAATAAACAAAAATAAAAGGGACCAAACATACCCAGAAATAAACAAAAATAAAAGGGACCAAACATACCCGGAAATAAACAAAAATAAAAGGGACCAAACACACCAGGAAAATAATAAAAACAATAAAAATAATAATAACAATAAATCTAATAATAATAAATTTAATAACAATAATAATAATAAATCAAAAGAAAAGAACGAACTATACTATATTGATGACAAACAAACAATTAATTCGAACAGACCATATTGACGTTACTCACATTGACGGAAAAACGAATAAAGTAGCTGACTTACTTTCGCGACAAAATGAAAATTTACCTTTAAATCACATAACAGAAGAAGACAATATAGACAACATAATTGACCAACCAATAGACAATGCTCAAGCACTAGACGAAATACTTAATGAGCTCAATGACTTAGACCAAATAGAATTAGACAGACTTAGTACTTGTAGAGCGACTATACACTCACAACAATCATCCAATGAACAAATTTGGATTGTAGACAGTGACAAAAACATAAATATTGAAAAATACCAAATAATCGTAAAAAAGGGTCCAAAAGAAATAAAATTCACTAAACCATTTAATAAAAAAAGACATGAAATTAAATTTGACAACTTAGACGACTTAGAATAACTAATCGAACAATTTATTAGACCCAAAATTACTTATGGAATTTACTGTGAACCAGATTATCCCATTACTCCAACCATGGTACGATAAAACATTTAAAGACATTTCTAGACTAATACAAGAATCATACCCAACAGTTAAACTAAAAAGATACAAAAACTATGTAACCGATATCTTAGACAAAGAAGGACAAATTGAAATAATTAATGACTATCACACCGGAAAAACATCCCACAGAGGCACAATCGAAACATACGACAAACTTAGAAAATTATACTACTTCCCATTAATGAAAGAAACAATAAATGACTTTATTAACAATTGTAAGACATGTAAGAAAACTAAATACGAACGCAACCCTATAAAAACTAAGTACATGATAACACCAACACCAAATAGACCGTTCGAAGAATTAATGATAGACACATTACAGTTTGACAGAAAATACATAGTAACTATAATTGACACATTCTCGAAAAGACTATTTACACACATGATACCAGCGGTAACTGGAATTAACATATGCGAAGCCATTAAACTTTACTTAACACTATATCCAACACCCGTATCGATAAAAATGGACAACGGCAAAGAATACAAAAATAATTTAGTACTCAACTTCTTACAAACTAACGAAATCGAACCAATTTACGCAACCCCAGGAAATCCTAATTCATTAGGAACACTAAACAGAGCACATAGTACACTCATCGAAATATTATGAACACTTAACGACAAAGAACTAACAAACACATCATTAAATAACAGACTAATGCTAGCAACAATAGCATACAACAATCCCTGAAACTCTAAACTAAACATGACACCGGACGAAATAACATTCGGAATAACAAGAATACCTAACAAACAAATAGAAATAAAAGAACAATACGTACACAAAAACCATGACGAAAAGAACATAATACATGAACTAATACGGAATAAAATCGTAACAGAAAAGGAAAATAGAACAGAGTTATTAAATACAAATCGCGAAGACCCACCTGAAATAAATGACGAGCAAATATATATAAAAACAACTCACCATCGTAAATACAATACCCCTTATAGACCTGTTCTGTTATATAAAGACAGAAAAGAAATAAACAAAACACATATAAATAAAATTAAACGACCACGAAAACAACACCTTAAGACAAACATTACTGTTTCAGAAGGAGAAAATGAATCTGATTCAGACGATAGTAATCAAGACATTTCTATGGACATTGACATCCAGTATAACAGTGACTGACATAAGTAACAATCCCGGAGTCCTACATTATACAATCAATAACGCAAAAATAATTGAAGAATATTATCGAACATACCATTTCTATAACATTAGTCTACTTGACAGAGAACTAACTAACATACAAAATAATATACCACTGTACCGCAATCTACCAACATACCCTATAATAAAAGACCTCATACTTCAAACAAAGAGTAAACTGAACTTACTAAAAACGCATAATAAAAGAATAAAAAGAGGATTAATAAACGGACTAGGAACAGCCATTAGCTGGCTTACTGGTACAATGACAGCAGACGACAAACAACACTATGACGAAATAATTAACGAAGTAGAAAGAAATAATTATAACATCGAACTTAATATAGAACAAAATACCTTAAATACCTTAACAAACAAATAATAAACGACTTCCAGAAAGACATAAAAATTATTAATAACAATTTTAAGACAGAAAAGAATGACATATTTAAAATCTTAATCTAATCTGTCCTTATATAATTCTCCTCTTCCTCTCACCAGCACTCATTCATCTCGTTACTGTACTCCTGACGTATTACTCTGTCACTATAATCATATAAGTTGTATTGTTTGTCTAGTTAATAAACCACTTTTTAAAAAGGCCCCTTTGGTTATCAATTATTTAACTGTCGTAGAGGTGTGGCATAGCGAGAGTAGATTAGCGGAAGGCTGAGTGGGCTTACTCCCGGGGCGCGGGAGGATCGCGACTTTCGAGATGCAGAGACTGGAGAAGAGTGAAGAGTGAGCCTACCAGGGCCAAGTGGCCCTGGTGTAAAGTCAAGTAGTGTGGCTATGGAGACTAAGAAACAGAGTGTGGAGTGAGGGCGAAAACTTACTGATATAAGTACCCGTGCCCCTCCCTGCCGGGAGGCGGAGCCTGTGTCAGGTGGTCTGTTTTATTATCCCGTTGGTCCAAAAGGGTGTGTTTTATAATGTAACACCTACCAAGTTACGTGATTAAGCTGTTCCTAGCATGATTTTATGACCGCCGGAAGTGACTGAAGGTCTATTCTAAGGGGCGGTGAGGCCTACCCTAGGTTTTATTGCCGTACCCTCGATGTTACATGTCTATATCTGCCAACGTCTCTATGATTTATTACAAGAAGTTTACACAGATTTGCATTTCTATTATAATACATTACGAACCAGAGTGTAGGGTAATTTACATATATTTAGCTCTTCGCTATATATCGCTACATAGCTCCCCCAAATTGCCCTACACTCGGTAATTATTGACAGTTTTTTTTTTTTACATTGACTTACATTACATAATACGTACATGATACACACAGATTTCTATCAATCTTTCTTAAACGCTTACACTTGTGTGTATATTGGAATTTATTTGTCGAACAATTATTACTAATAAACAATTAAATATCTGTTTCACTACAAAAAACAATTATCTTTCACATGGGTGACAATAAAAGAATCAATATTTTACTTGATTAAGCACCAAGTTAGCTCATTACAATGTAACAACTACAAACAGTTAAAAGTATTAAGATATACATATTTACGTACACGTTTGACTGACATTATTTTACAATTGTTGTGGTCTATTGATCGCTGTTAACATTTACGACGAGAAAAACAAAAAAACATATGATATAAAATGACTTACAGTAGCAAGTGCGAACTTTCGGTCCTAATAAAAATTATTATAGCGTATCTTTCGAAACAACCTACAACAGAGAAAAAAAAAATTAATTTATATTTGATCAGTGAGTTTACTTTATATTTACCATCGCGTTCCGACTTCTCGTTCAGATGTATAGTGGTGGCTTGTAGACCCGGGGTAGCGATGTGGCTGAGGCAGGCGCGTTTCCGGCTCCCCCAGTTGTAGCGCCTATCCGGATGAACTCGTTCGCAGGGTTGTTCGGTCAGGTGTCGATTCGTCTTGAGTTGAGATTCCCACTAGGAAGGTGTGGGGTCTGACAACGCCGGACTAAAACATAGTGAGGTGAGGAGAGAGAGATGCAGAGGTTTTCATAAATGAGAAGGCCAGAAGGTTTTGAACATCAGTGCAGCCCCAAGCCATCAGTCAGCCAGTCGTCAGGAGAATAAATTACAGGCCCAAACCCCGGTCTTAAATACCCAGCTGGCTTCGTCAGTAGCCAATCAGCTTCGGTTTTATTGTACCCAATGCCAGTTGAGTATGTGGTGGCCTTTGTTCTCTGACAGTTGTGGCCTTTGAGCCATTGATACCTGACCCGGGTAAGGGTCTCCGGCCCTCTCGGCAGGCCTGGCGGTTTGGGTCGCTTACTACCTGCTACGGGTAGCGGGTGCCCCAGCTCATATAACTAATTGGCTTGCCGCTGCGTCTTTATTGTTTACAACATTTACAATGATTTATGGTTTGGTAATTTTATTTACATTTGTTTAAATTAATTTACAATATATATACAATAGAGTATAGGGTGATTTTTCTTATGTAGTTAGTGGTCGCTACAGGGTACTTTTTTTTCTTATTTATAATTTTGAGGTATATCCTTTATTTACTATTTTCTATGAGTAATAATCTATTATTTCTATTCTAGGGAATACTCAAAATCAGAAACTTTTTTTTTGTTTTTCCCCTTTCAGGGAACGATTTCCCTTATGGGGTTTCAAAATCAGAAACCATTATGTTTTACCTGTGTGCCTGGATGTCTATTGACCTGGATTTATGAGTCACCGGTAAACTTCGTAAAATTGTATTTCATGATTCCAATTGATTATTTGACGACAAGAAAAATTGATTCAATCCAATAAAAAAATCATATTGAGTTGCATATAAAATTAATGATCTCGTCGATGTAACTTTTTTTTATACCGTGATTACATATAGGCATTAAAATCGTGTTTGAAATTTTAACTCAACTTTTAGTTAAACTTAGAGGCACGGTATTTTGCCGGGTAGTTCCGTTCAATAACTCAACATTGCTAAAAATAAAAGTAATCCAATAAAGAGTGTATACAATTTATCAGAGTGTATGTTTTCCTAGTATATGGTATAGGGTATCAAGTCCCCATGTACAGTATAAATCAATGGGACGTGTAAGATACTTTTGAATGTATATGTTGATAAGATAATTCAAAAAAATTTAGGAAATCAATCAAAAAGGAGTTTTTGTAATTGTGTGTTACTGCAAAGTTAACTTAAGATTCTTTTCTATTATGTTCAGTTTTATTCTAACAGTTTAAATATCTATGGCGGTAGACGGGACGTCAGGCGATAGGCCTGTACCTGTTGGACAGTAAAGCCTCAGATGAACAGATCGATGCGAGATTGTGACCTTGAACTCCCCACTCAGTGAGTGAGGGCTGGTATATATATAAGTGTGTGAGACGGCAGACAGCTACAAGTCCTTGCTACACCATGGCCGTCTTCCAGCTCTTGTTTGTCTTCGCCGTGTTGTCTGCAGCCTCAGCGGCTCTACGTGAGTAATTCTTTTTATGTCCCTTAGCTTCCAGTTTCTTCCCATCTTTTACAGGAATGGAAGAACAGAAACAATAAAATCCCGACAATCAACTATAAAGTAAATGTACCACATAATTAACACCAAAATTACCACCAACAGAACAGTTTAAGAGAAACATCTTTTTACTCTTAGCGTACCTATGGGGGGGGGGAGCGTAGGGGTGGTCTACCCGAAGATAATCAAGTATTGAGGTGGCTTTTTAAAAAATATTTTTGTCTAAATCATATCAAAATAAAAATAAACAACGTAATAATGTTGTAATGAACAAAGTCAATGATTATAATTAGTATGCAATCAAACAAAAATGTGTGCGGTCCAGGTGAAAAAAGAAAACTAATACGCCGTGATTTTGGAATTGGCAATGACCACATAAAAATACGTCCCTGGCGTTAAAATCGAAATCTAGCGATGCTTTCCTTAGGAAAACAACTAATTGATGGTTTAAATTTTGACAATGTCATTCAAGTCTTTTCTAATAAAAAAAAACCAAACTAAATATAATAACAACCTTACATTATATGATTATATTTACAATGATTCAGTCTAAACAAAAGAAATACATTTTTCATTCATCTATTTATGTTTTGTAATTTTCTCTTGAAACTCTTTATTTTATTTTTACAAAGGGTGGCAAATTGGGGACCACCCCAGATGGCAAAATATGTAAGGACGCCACTGTTATTACTTAAATCTATTCGGACATGAAAGCAACCGACAAGATAAAAAAAAACAAAAAAATAAATGTTTTGGATTACTGATACTTTAAACCAAAATATTCTGGATAATAACTTAATAAAGACTGACAAAATTAAATCGTACACGCACTTTCATGCAAAACTGTCTGGTGAGAAAAAAATTGCCCTCTATCTATCACAATCATGGATCTATCACAACCCCTCCATGACTCAAGTTAAGCTAAAATAGGTTAAGATGACCAGCCAAAGCTAAATAAAGGGATGCATACAACTTAATTATGCTGTTCACATTTATTGGTTGTGATTTCATTTTATTGTTGTGAATTAACTAATGATGACAAGATAATTAAAAAAATGTGATTAAACGAAACAAAGTATTAGAAAAAGAACGGAACAATAACGCGAAATGATGGTGATAAACTTGTTGGTATTTTTGATCAAAATTATAAAATTTTTTGTTAGTACAAATCTGTCAGTGAAACATACAGTTAATTAATTAAAAAGAAAATGGCTAGAATATTGATAAAAATAGGTTTTAAAATACTTGATTTATATTAGTGGCTCTCCAATCTTATTTTTTAAATTATTTTTTAGTGATCTACATTGTACCCTCAATTAAAGGGAGCCAAACCTCAAATCTTGAATAGCTATAAGATACGGGTTAGGATTTTTTCACGTATGCGTTGACATGTATGCGTTATTTTTTGTAGCGTTGAATATCTCTGAATATCTGAACCCCCCGTTGAATATGGGATATCATACATGGCCCATTTTTACAACTATCTAGGAACACAAAGACATGCCATTCAACTGAAAACTCTTTTTGTTTTTAATAACCTTTGATGCGTTATTACAAACACAAATCTGAACATTTTGAGATAGGGAAAAATTTACAATACACATGACAGCATTGCCAAGACAAATTTCACAAAAAAAAAAGTGTATAATTTTTGAGAAAATTATAATTGGAAAATAATACGTAACGGAACAAACGACCGCTTTTAATTGTTTTTGATAATTTTTTTTTCTTATGGGAAACCAAACTAATTAAAAATTATAAATTTGAACAACTTTGTAGTCAATGATTAATTCTACACAAAAACTACGTCCTCTCATGTCAAAATGATTTTGGCAGACTCCTCTCTCTATTAGTACACTCATCATTTTCATCATATGGAACTATTTTTAGTTAATTTTTAATTTTCAAAATTTGCTTAGCTCCTGCCTAAAAGGGTGAGGTTGAATTTTATTACTTATTTACGTTGTATGAGCGGGGAACATGAAAGTCTTATGCGATACAATTTCACGGAGAGTGAAAAAACAACATTTAATCAAGGTTCGGACGTGACCTAAATAAATAGCATGTCTGGTAAGTGATTTCCATAAATATTAATTAAACGATTTTAAATACTAGGCCATTAGAAATAAATTGCTGACAAAACAAAAAATAACAACATTAGAAACTCCTAGGTAGACCAAAATCGATAAAAAAAATTGAGACAAGTATGCTGCATTATGCATTCTGATTATTAATATTTGATTGGTTTGTTTTTGTTTTTTCAAACTGTAATTACATACAAAGTATAATTTTATTCATGTAGCGTTTTTTTTGCAAGTATGGTAATTTCCATAGTAGCCAGTTTGATAGACGCACTGATAGAATTATATATTAATATCAAATAAATAATTAATTAAATAATGACACACTCCTTTTTTTGAAGATGGATACATCTTTAGTGTCTTCCTTACATCAAATGGGACCACGTGCAGAATTTCATGTTGGGGGTCAAAAAGTCCGGAGCAGATAGGCAACACACTTGTGAAAATATCAGTGTATCTGTTTTCAAAAAAAATAAAAATAAATCAGGGTGAAACGAATTGATTGACTCATTTATTTAAAAAAATAAATCACGAAAACATTCTTCGAGTTTTTAATTAGGTATGCTTTAGTTATTTTTCAATGCAAAAAATCGTACAATGGAAATAATGTGGAAGAAAATTTATATGCTTTTAAAAAAAAAAATAGTCTTAGGTCGGATATTGAAAATTAGGCTCTGGTTAACATCACATAACGTAGACTTTTCAAGTTAATTTTTTTCTCGTAATTCCAGTTTTTGTATTGTTTTTTATACTCAACCGGGTTCCAAAGTAACGAGGAATATGATCAGAAACAACATACTATCCTTACAACTACTATAGTCGTTTGGACAGAAGAAACCCATAGATATTGAGATGTTTCTTTCCTTGTTAGTTGTCAGTTCCTAACAAATTAAATTTTTTTTTTTTTGTCCAGCGTTTTAGGAGTTTATTGCTTTTTTTTTTACAAACCGGAAACCCTCATGTTTTCAGCTGTGAATCGTCTGCCAGTTCTGACTTAGTGAGTCTCCGTAGACTTTGTTTTCATTGTTATACATTTCGATTTATTTATAAATGTATTCCAGTAATAATTATTATTTCTAAGGATTTTCGGAAATAATAATAACATAATATAAACGCACTCCACACATTGAATAATTTATAATAAATACGACGAATGAACAAAGAAATATACAATAATAAATTATACACGCAACGGATTCATAAAAAACAAATTTACAGCGGCCATTTAGCATTGTTTTCGTTCCATGTAAAAATTTATCACCAGAGGCATTCATTTCGATTTATTTTAAAAAGTATAATTCACTTAATGGCTGTATGTCAGGTTAAATAAACTTGTGAGCCTCTGCTTGATCAAGAGCTATACGATTTTACATACAACTCCTATTTAATATAAGAAAGACATGCCAGATATACTCTGTCTTCATAAAACAACATAAAGTGACATTAATCAATTAATTACATTAAGAGAAATGGTATTTTTTTTTATAATTTCAAATAGCGTCTCAAATTAGATACCTTAACTATACTTAACTATACTAGCTCAATAATATCACAATAATTGGTTTTTGGTTTATATAAGCTATAATTACAATAAATCATTAGATCTGTCATTAAAACCGTGTTCATAGCTTTAACACAAGAGTATTTTACATGGAGCTGAGATAATTGTTTGGTAGTTTTATGTTAAAACTAAAAACAGCCCAATAAATAACATTTACCTATCATACTAAGCAATGAATAAAATTAAAAATCTTGACGACCTCCTGATCAAAAATACGTTTCATATGTTATGAATTTAAAAGACGTAAGTTACAAAAAGTCATTCATTACAGCAATCATAAAAATCTTGTTCACATCTTCAACTCAATCCGTGTTTTACTTAGACATAATATTTCGTGACTAGCTGTAATTAAAGTTCCGATGATGAGAAAAAAAAAAACAACCCCATGAAACATAATGATCGAACGTAAATGATTGATAAATTAATTGGAATTAAAAAAATTAATAAGTAATAATGAATATGGTATTAAATCAAAGATTTCGTCGTCCTGATTAATAATATGATTAATATAGACCATTTATGGTCTATTATTACAAAAAGTCATTAAGACTTAAATACATGTTGGGTTAAAAACTTAGTTGAAAGTTATTAAAAAATAAATAATATTGCTTTCACTTCCGTACTGAAACTCTTAGTTGTTTGATGCATCACACTTCCGGCTCAATTTTTTTTGTTTCGTTGAAGTGGAATACTTATTTCTGAATTAAGGACATTTTCCTATTTGTTAATATAATTTGAATATTCACGAATTATTGTAGTTTATTTAGCGTAGTTCTTCGACTCTTCAGACTAATTTGGAAGGCATTGGCGAAGAAGCAAGATTGGCCTTGTACCACGGAAATGAATTGGCCTATTCGGTTCTGCTACCCCCCACTTGATTGAGCAGTGTAGAAAAAAACGTTTCCCCATTATACCTTAAGTGGGATAGTAAAAAAAACAAAAGCATCTAGGCCGCGCCAAAATAATTATTGTTGCTGCTTCCTCAAACTCAACAACAAAATTGGATTGAGCAGCACCCCGCCAACTAAATGTCTCTGGGTTGTTTTTGTAACCACATTGCTGCAGAGGTGTTTGTGCGGTTTATTGTCTTGTTTATTTATTTAAGTGGCCTAGGTGATTAAAGAGAATTAGCATTACCTTTCTTTCTTTCTTTATTTTAATGATTTTTTTTGTTCTATTTGCGTTATCGTCATTAATGTTTCTTTAACTAATGGAAAAAATCAAATAGTTGATCCACAACTACACCATGCCTTTTAACTAACAATTTTTTTCCAGAAAATTTTATTAATTCATACATAATGCATAAAGATGTCCTGGATTTTTGATTTTCCAAAATACCACCTGTAATTTTAGTTTTGATTAAATTTAAAATTCAGTACACGTGACCTCTCCTTCGCCAATGGGAAAGTTGAGTTATCGCCTATCCTTGAGAAAAGGACGTACTCCCGTTCATAGTGATCAGTTATTGAATTATTGAAGAACAATTATACTACGAATAAAGAATATTTCCACTATTAACATAGTGGCGGGGGCCGCTTTAAGAACCAGCTGAACAATGGATTTCATTCCATAAAAAAATAAGTGCAAGAAGCTGGATTTGATGTCGACTCATAACTTAATTTTACGTACCATGTGAAGGCTGTGTACAGCACAAAATGCAAAAGAATGTCCTTTAAAAAAAAGATGAATGGAGCTTTTTTATATCACTGATTCGCTAAATTCATCATTTACACAGCGATAGTGTTGAATTGAAAATATTATAGATCAACTGTAAACAGTACATTCATCAGACCATTGCTAGCGAGAACAAAGAATGCTCGTAAGCGAACATGGATTGTAACTCTACCCTTCAGTTTTGATGTCTAGGCGCTGACGACCCTCCGAGGAAGACCTAAGGTTCATTCTCACCTAGGAGAGCAACATTTAAGCAAATCCATCCTTTGTGCTTCTTCTGCGAATCATCTTTGTGACCATTTTTTCTGAGTTGATAAGAAGTGGGTCGTTATTAAAAAGTATTGAGATAAGAGATTATATCCTAACCCTTTAGGTGTATGGGTAAAAACTTTATTTACATTGTCTTACTTATTATTTGGGAATTGATAATTTATATAAACGTTTTAATATTCCTTCAAATGTCATATTTTGTATAGCTTTGTCCTAGTTTCCATTCTAGTAGGACTAAAACTAAATAAAATCAACTCAATTAGAAGATAAAATATAATACCTTATTTACAAATAAAATAAACATATTTACATAAAAAAAATTAACCTTTCTTTAAAACACATATAAAAACTATGTTGCAAGTAATACATCTGCAAATCCCCAGAAAGTAGTAATACAAGTATCAAAAATAGTAGCGTGAAGCTCCTATGTTTTGTATTACTGCTGTAATAATGTTTTGTTTACTTGTGGAACTATCTCTTTAGTGAGAGTTAGTCATAATTTCTTATTTCCAGACTTGCTTTATAAAATTGTGTAATAAAACAATTTTTTGCTTGAGTGTATATTCGTATATGCTGATGTAATTGAAGGTCAGATAATATTTCAGATATTCTTGTGTAACGTGGGTATCCATTTATCAACATGCAAAGATTTTGATTATTTCTGATTCTGAGTGGTTTGGAAGATGGAACTCCACACTTGCGGGGAGGGGGGAGGGGATGGGTCAGAATTGAAAAGGATTACTGATTAGTATAAATAAGCTTATTTTTTATAATAGATTTAATTTTTTATTAAAGTAATTGAGATTTCGTAAGTGTGCCTTTTAGCACAGCTTATATTATTTCTGCAAAAGTAAACATTCTCCCTTAGATGAGCTAAAGATAATAATATATTGATATGCTTTTCATCTTTCTTGCTATTATTTTTCATACAAAAAACTTGTTAAAATTTTTTATTTCCAAAAAATATTTTTTATTTTAATTATTCTTACCTTTATTTAATTTTACCTGAATGTTAAAGGTTCTGTTAATATAAAAATTTTTTTGGCAAAAAGTAAATTGTTTAATTATAAAACTTTTACTTATAGTACATCTGTGATACAAAATTATAATGTTTTACAAAATAATTTTTTATTATTTTACCTTATTATTATTCGCGACTGGCCAGATTTACTACTTTTCATGTCCCTTTCTATTTTTTTATCAATTTTTCTTCGTTCTTCGGTGAATTTTCCTTTATTCCTGGTTTGTTCTTATCCTTTGCTATGTGATTAGTAAAAAATCCGTTGTTATATTTTCAATCCTTTTTCTAAGAGAAAATAGGTCCGTTAACTGTTCCTTTATGTTTAATCACTATTTATCATAAAAAATTTCACATTTCTAATTTCAACTTAACAACTTTGTCTCATGAGATCAAAAGAAGAACAACGCTAATACACCATATCGGTTTCGAACTCCTTGTCTGTTCTCGCCTTCTTGATTTATTCATCCTTCTTCCAATGCCGGTTGTCTCATATATTCAACTTTTCTTATTTCAAAGTTATCAAATTCAATATTAAAATATTTTAATTTAATCCTTGATATTATTTATACGACAAATATTAATACTAGACAGAACGGCAACAAATAATGTCCATCCCTTCATAATCAAGATCCACGGGTCGTTTACCGCCCTTTTATGCCCGCTAACTTCAAATTCAAATCCTTGATTTCCTGCTTATTTGAATTCAAATCAAAGGCAACATCACAAACAATCACAACATTCAAATATCACAACAATATATTGTTATGTTATTCATATTGTTAATATCACGTGATTTAGATGTTTGCTCCCTTTATCATTATTTATTATTAGCTCTGAATTAATCTCACATCAGCAGTACTATTCGAAAACCACGGACTGAACAATGCCTTAAAAATCTTTAAGACCATGTCTTACGCTTTCTAGGCATCACCCGCGTCACGTTACATGACGATGGTTTGTTACTTGTGAAATATATTTTAGACCATTCAACAATGAACTAGGTTAAACTAGTCCATCCACCAAAGAATAAACTAGAACCTTCCTCTGAATATGTAAGTAACCAGTAACTTTAATACGTAAGGCCTCTCATTTTGGTAATCCACCCTCTCACTCTTTTAGAAACCTGATTTACATTTACTTGTGATTCTGTGGCAATAAAGTAATTATGAATCATATTGAAGTTCTGAAGATCAAACTGCAACTTCTTTCACCGATCTATCAGCTATAATCTTCTGAGTACTTTATGAGTTATGTCCATAAGTGAAACATAGTTCACATATGGAATTGGCTAACGGTTCACATGTAATTGATGCTGACGCAGGTGGACAAAGTGCCTCCACTTCAACAACCATCCATCATCAACGGATCACTTAACTACAAAACACAGTCACATGCGTACGTTTGGGAGGTCAGTGCCCTAGACCTCCGCGAAGAGGAACTTGTTATCCTTCGGGTCAACGCTCTGGCAGAAGAAGGTCGTTCGCTATTTACCATAATCCGCAGCTGCGGTTTGGACTAGTAATTAAGTGACTATTATTCAAATCCCTACATCTCGATGTATTAGAAGTAGCAGTTGAAGAACGAGGGAGAGTTTATAGCCAAATACGAATGCTAGCTTGCACCATTTCTTTGAAGATTGTCAGCCATTGACCGAACAGATGGTAGTCGGAAGGTGCCAAGTCCAGACTGTAAGCAGGGTGACGGGGAAGCTTAATCCCGTCCAGCTCTGAAATTTTTGTTTCGTGTAACGAGATGGGTGTGGTCTGGCGTTATCTTTTTGAAACCAACGATTTCTATTTACTAATCATGACTAATGCTGGGTACAATATCATGCATTCTTTATGCCTGATCACTAAAAAGTTCTGAATCAATGGTTCGACTTTATGGAACGAACTCATACTGAATTATGCCTTCGTAATCCCCAATTGCAGAGATCATTGCCTTTTTTCCTAAGCCCTTGCTTAGGGACTGACGGATTGCAGTCAAACCATTGTGTCTTGGTCTTAGGTCTTAGGGTTTCTCCGATGTATCCACTTTCCATCGCAAGTAACGTGTCTTGAAACGATGGTCATTTGGTTTTTTCAAAAGTTGTTGAAAAATTTCTACTGTGGACAACTCATGGTAGGCCACTCCTGAGGGCGATTCACTTTCCCTAAGTTATGCAGCCCATAGGTTATAATGGGTTGTGAAAATCCAAGCTCTGTTGCCAATTGCCGAGTACTTATTGTTGGGCCTGCCTCAACAGAGTTCCGCAGAGTTTTCTCATCGATTGATGATTTTCGACGAGGTCAGTTTGTTTACAGATTCATTTAGGGTGACTTAGGGATTGAAGTCATGTCACCCTTAATTGGATTTGAAAATAAATAAAGCCCGATCAGTGGATTATAATTTCCAAGAAAACGAAAGTAGTGATTTTTATGACTCACACCGTTATAATATAAAGGAAATGATTAATAGTAGAAGAGTAATAGTAAACTGTCGTGACATAGTCCAAGTTATTATTTTAAAAATTATGTAGTTATTATATTTACAATTTAACAGAAAATCGCCATATTTGAAATAGTCACTAAAAATTGAAAAAACTGGGTTGGACGATATTAAATACTCAATTTCTATTTTTAAATCTCAAAGCTTTATTATTTCGGATATCTTTGAAAGTATTTTGATAACAAATATTCTTCAGACAGATGAGAGGCGATTGGATTCCTATTTAATACCTAGTAGAACCTCTCCCTGTGGATTTGGCATCAAACCAGAGCAAAGTAAGTACCTGGTACGTTGACAGGACGTATGAATTCATCCATTTACCCGCTATCCTTCATATTCCTGTCCCGTGTTCAGTTTAAATGAGTGCCTGAGCCCGACCTGTCCACGTATGCTAAACAGTATGTCTCAAGTATGGATAATGACAGGTAATAGCATGAGCCATGTCCCACTTCCGAATAATTGCAAGGTTCGAATCGGCCGAGTTCCATTTGAAGACTCGGCAGAGGGAATTTTTTTTTCAAAATCAGAACCCTTATGATTTCACCCTGTCTGTTCTATTCTGTTCTGCCTGTACGTATGTTCTGGTTTTTGGGAACCAATCTCATTTGGATGTCATGAAAAATATAGCAGTCTCCATAAAACATGAGACAGTGTCATTAATTAATTAGTTAGTATTAAATAAAATCTAGGAAATTTAAAATTCAATTAAAGACCTCACATCCTGATTCACAATACGGAATTTTTGTTATTTTTTAAAATATCTCTCTGTCACTCTCTCTCGACCACAGAAAAGAGTGATTGTTTGTCAAGAACTTCGGGAGTATTTTTTTAATTCTTATTAAATGAATGTGTAAAAATATATTTTATGAAATATACTTCATCTCTTAGGCTAAAACATCTCGGCCCCTAAAAATCGCCTTATAAACAAAAATAAAAAAAAATTGTTAACTTTTACAAAAGAATTGTGGTTCCCTTTATGAATCTCTTCTGTGTTATATTATTTTCCTGCTGGGACAGTCTCTTATTTCACTTTTTCTGTTTCAGCTGGAGGACTCAAAGTATGTAAGCAATCTTCAAGTGACTTCGGTAACTGCCTGACCAAAGAGGTTGAAAAAGCATTGAAATTCCTGAAAGATGGTAAGAGGATTACATGAATCAATATATATGTTTCTTCCATCAATTAAACAAAACCCACAACCGGCATACTGCAGACAAATGTATTACAATTTAACCAATAAAAATTGTGTGTGAAAATTATTCTGCCTTATTTTCATAGTGATTCATTCTAATAACTTTTACATAATAATAATATAATTTGATAATGTTATAAGATAAACAAAGAAAAAAGAAGAAAAACAATTTAAAATTGTGTATGGTAATCGACTTTTAAATAATAAATTTGCAGTAAAGTAATTTTCCTTTGATGTGATTTTAGATCAATAACATCATACTTAGATAACTTTATCTTAGGCTCCATTTCTGAAGATTAACTGGTCTGAGAAGAATTAGCTGGATTAACTTTAGAAAACTAAATGAGATATGAAAGAGACAAACCCCAGATTTTAATATTACATAAAGCACATTATTTATGTTCCAGGTAACAAAAAGATGGGATTGAATCCAATTGACCCTTTCACAATTGAACAACTCTCCTTGAACCAGGGCACTGGGCCAGTCTCAGTCAAACTACAATTTAGAAACCTGCAAGTAAATGGGATAACCGATGTTAAAATCAGTGAAGCAAAGTGAGTTAAGAACAAGCTATGAATAACAATAAATACTACATATATGAATAACAATAAATTATAAATGCAAGATAGCATTGGAGTAGTTTAATCAAATAAATCATCTTTAGTGTGTTTGTTGGGGGATAAGTACTTAACTACCACACCATGTGAAATACTATTTATTATCTATAATTATTGGTCAGAGAGAAATAGCCTAAAGGTAGGGAGGGAATGGAGCGAGGAACTGAAATTTTCAGAGACTGCTAGTGAGTCATAAAACCTGTCATTAAAATTGTTTTCAAAACTGTACAAAACCCTTAATTGTTTTTATTAAGACACATTAGCCTTAATGAGATAATTGATAATAAATCGGAATCAAGAACAAATTGGTAATTTCATCTCTTTCCAATAATTATAGTATGATAACTCCAACAAATATGTGTGAAAACAAACTATAACTTATAAAAATTAGAACATTACGACTAAAACTATGCATAGAAACCTAAAAACGATCAGCTAGCAGTATGCTAGGGAATTCGGCATATCTAAAATACTTCCTTTGATGCTATCTTTACACTGTCATTGTCACCAAACAAAACCATGCTGTTGTATGACCTGCAAATCTTGCACCCAATCCTGCAACATGCCTTCTGTCTAACTTAACTTTTTCCTGTAGAACATCCTATTTTGAACTCTCATTTCTAGCCCAAACCACAAATCTCAGGTAGAGAACCAAGAGAATTCATCTAAAGAATTTCTTTGATGTATGTAATATCATGTTTGTCTGCTAGACCTACAAAAATATAATAATTTTTGTTATTCTAAGGGAATGTCTCATAATGGAGATGACATTTCTTTCATTAAGCTTATCAATTTCATTTAACAGTTTCAATGTATTCATCATTTGTTGTTTGGACTAGGAATGAGACTTCAAAATAGACTGTTCTTCAGGAAATAAGTTAGGTTAGATAGAAGGCATATCCTTTGGCAGGATTGGGTGCAAGATTTCAATTTAATCTTCAAGTATAATATATTATTTTGTGTTTTTCAAGAACTAATATTTACACTAACGATGTACATTACACAATATTTCTAAGCTGTTTAACAAGAACTCAACCAACAAGGAATAACAGCTAGTATTGTTTCACAAAACATTCTTAATTGTTATTTTAAATTTTGCAAGCTATTAAGATATATGTTATTTATTATCATTCTGAAGAATACCGATATAAATTATCTTAGGTCAAAAATACTAATTTAAGATTAAACTCTTTGTCCAGGTGCGACTGGAAGACTATGTCATTCAAAGCAATGATACCCCAGGTGATCATGATTGGAGGATACAACATATCCGGTAAAGTCTTAGTCCTCCCAATTTCAGGAGATGGTGATTGCAACATTACCATGAGTAAGTCACAAAACAGTTTATTTTTAGTGGGTCCTTAATGATAAAGCAAGTTGAGTACGCAGCTGCATTACCCATAAGAAAATAACCCTGGGCTTTAATTCAATCAGAAAATGAACATTTAAAAAATAGACAATGAAAGCACCCATTAGGAGGTGATTATTAATTAATGAAGCACTAACGATAAATTTTAACCATTTAGGGTGGGATTGCAATTCCTGGGCTATCTATATATACCTTTATTTTGTCTGTATATTTTTCAAATATTGCATAAATGAGAGAGTGACTGCATATTGTAAATATGGTACAAATTGTATTGTTGTTGTTGAATCACAATAATTCATTGTCCTTTAGGCAGATTGTAGTTTGATTTAAATAATGAGAGACAGATCCAAGCTTGGAAACCTAAGCCTGAGCTAGTGATTTTCCAGGCGGTGTCATTGAATAAAGAATTTTATATAGAATGATAATTAAATCTAATTCATTTTTTAAGTCAGTCCATTAGTGACCATGTTTGACTTTTTATTTCAGATCCAATGGCTCTTAATTTTAGATTTATATTAGCATTGGATTTTGTTAGGTTTTTAACAGCATTCAAAGCTGATCATTTGATTAAAAATTCTCATTGTTTTGGTTTTTCAGGCAAGGTTGATGTCACAGTAGACATGAAGCTAAAAGAAATTACAAAAGGTGGTAAATCATACATACAGGTAGAAAAGTTTGACTTTACCATTGCACCTAAGACTACCTTCTTCCACTTTGAAAATCTCTTCAAAGGTGACAAGGCTTTAGGTAAGGCGTCAAAATAATTATTGTAAAACTTGACATTATTTTATTCAGCAACCAACTGTAAAATTCAAGTAATTTTTACAGCTCATATTCTTGCGTATGTTGTTAATTTTTTCATAAGGTGGAATTGCATTAACCTCACATCGGTCCACCTTACTTCTTTGCTAGATGTTTTTTTGTGTTGAATGCCTATCAAATTTAAAATTACTTCAGAAGTTTGTTAGACCAACATACTCCTTGGCATTGCAGCCCTCCGGCAACCTAGCCCTCCTTTAGTCTCTTCTCCAACCTCCTTTGTCTCAAGGCTCTTTCTACAACATCTACTAAAAAAAGCAGGTGGTGCCTTCAGGTTTATTGTCGGTCATCTTTCATGGTGTAATTTATTGATGAATCAGTCACTTTAATCTCAATGCAATGGACCTAATTCTTCACCTTAGAAATGGTTTATCTATCCTAATTAATACTAACAATTAATAGTGTGGTGTGAAATTTTAACTATTGCAACAATAATTATTTTAGGCATCTTATCCCTCTGCTCCCTCTAAGTGGATACCCCTTGACTCTTGTCTCCAGTGCTTGCCTAAGGCATTTTTAATGTCCCATTATTTGCACAATCAAACTATTTGCTTCTATTGAGATATTTGCTTTTCCTTAATGATAAAAAAGTTTGCTGGCCTTAACAATCCTAGCATCTATCTTCCCTTCTGTTTGTCTATTATTTGTTAGGTCACTCCTAAGTGACCAATGATACTTTAACTTATTCAACATCTCCATTGTTGACTCTCAGCACAGGATGCTGCTGTAGTTGCGATAGTATTGTCCACATCTCACTGGCAGAGGTAAAAATTAGCCCCAGTATAGCTTTATTCAAGAGCCCCTCAGGTATTTAAACCTGCCTCCATTTCTTTTTTATAACCTATGTGACACCGTGTAGAAAAACTTATTAATTCAATTAAAACTTATTTATTCAAACTATCAATAAAAAAATCACATCGACTTTCTTTCTGACAATGGCATATAATTCTTATTCACTATCCAACATCATTTTGGGCAAAGAAAAAAAAAAAAGATGAATTCACATGATGTTTGTTACAGAATTCGCATGGATTGGTAATTTTAAATATTATATAGCGGAGAAGGTAGATATTTTTTTAGTGGGTACTCTTCCCGATCCTGGTAAGGGAAAACCTACTTCTAGTAACTTGTCCACACCAGCTTTATAGATGTTCATGTACTGATCACATCTATTCAACATGTACTATCCTTACATGCTACCCAACCCACTGGGTTTAGGGAATAACTTTATTAGCTCAGAATTACTTAATCAGCTGATCTCATGAACTGAGGCTACTCCTCCACTCTTAATGGAAATATGAAGGAAGTGAAAAAGAATAAGGTTGGTAGAACTCACAGTTCATGGGTGTTGGATTTCCCCCTGGAGGAAATAAAGCCTCTACAAAATCAGTATTCACCTGAGGTAAAGTCGAGTGAAGACCTGCTGATTGGAGCATGATATTACGTACATACATTTATGATAATAGAATATTTTAAACATGAATACTGTAATATCATTTATAATCATTTCTATTTTTGCTTTTAGGTGACAACATGAATGTGTTCCTGAATGAAAACCATCAGCAAATAATAAACGAAATGACACCAGCTATATCAAAGGCTCTTTCTATCGTGTTCCTTCGAGTGGCAAACCAAGTATTTGGGAAGATCCCAGCAAATGAAATCAAAGTAAAATAAATGGCGTCATCTCTCGGAGAAATGATTTCTTCACCTCATGTTGGATCTCAGTTGGAGCTTAGTTGAAGATAATCCATCTGAAAATATTTCAACAATTATAAAGATATTATCCATGCTATTGCACATTGAATAGTATAATATTCACCAAACAGTCTGTGATCAATAAAATCAACGTGAATTATTTAATATGTAGATTTAGTACTTTCCATAAAAAATACCAAAGCCCTAAGAAATTGTATTAATGTGATTATTAATAAAAATAAATAATTAAGTTACTTGTCTTTTTATGGCCCAAACTTACTATGGGTTATCTTTTCCCTAAAATACTTATTATTTAAAAAATTGTATTATTTGTATCTTATTAAAAAATCGGTCCTAAAAATCAGCCACAGTGTCTTCATCGGCAAACCGATTTTTCTCTTTAAGTTTTATTTTAGTTTAGACAATTACAGTTGTTTTGTTTTTTAATTTAGTGCAACTGAACTTATTCACAGTTTTATTCACATAATGCATACACTGCCCCTAGCACATAGTACGGATCTAACCACTCCAATGGCATCAAAAGAAAACCCTTCTTTAAAAAGGAACAGAGGTAAATCAATTCATTATAACATACAAGTGGAAAAGAGCTATGAGGTCTCTACTCAGATTTGGATGAGGAGGGTGTCAACAGTTGTTGTAATATTCCCCTAAAAAATAAATCTAACAAATAATATCCCCCAATAATAGTAATTAGCCCAACCATACATCTCAAAGAATTTATTACCAAATGAAACTGAAATTGGAGGAGATAAACATAAAATGTAATGGAGGTGAAACCAAATTTTATACCCACAATATCAAAAATGAACTGATGACTTAAAATCTGGAATTTCACTCGTATAACCCGAAAACTGAGATGAAACCTAAAGTGGTACTAAAAGGTTTCCCCCCAAAACTCCCCATAGAATATATCACTTCCGATATACAATAAAAAGGTCTGGGTATTTATAAAATATACCAGATGGAGAAAAAATCTATTACCGGTCAGATAAAAATATCATTATCTGTTATGGTGCTTAAAAGTAAAGACCAGCTAACCAAAATAAACCGCATAAACTATTGTTGTAACTTTATCATTTAGTGGGAAAAAAATAAATCATAACGCAATGTGTGATATGTTGAAATATGTATCCCCATATCTAATGGATAATTGATGGATATTTTTACTTTATGTTAATTGTGAATGTGTAGTTTAATTAATAATTACCGGAGGTAGGTGATGTAATATATTTTTAGAAAGGGTTGTGTCACCTTGGTCATGGTTGACCTAGAAAAAAGTGTCCGGCAGGAAATTGGGGCGTTGTGACGTAGAGACTAAGGGCATACCTCGACATTGTCCATCTAATGTCCCTATCCTTTATCTCATTTATTATATATATTGTTGTGTTATTTAGATGTTGTGAATTTGTGATGTTTCTTTTGATTTAAATTCGAAATTAGCGGGCATAAAAGGGCGGTAAACGACCCGTGGATCATGGCTATGAAGGGATGAACATTATTTGTTGCCGTTATATCTAATATTAATATTTATCATTTAAATAATATCAAGAATTAAATTTAAATATTTTAATATTGGATTTGTTAACTTTAAAATAAGAAAAGTTAAAAATATCTGAGACAACTGGCATTGGAAGAAAGAAGAAAGAAAAAATTAAGAAGGCAAGAAAAAGACGAGTGCTAAAAGGATGTGGGAGCGTGAGCCTTGTTCTTTTTGACCATCCCATGAGACAAGGTGTAAGATGAATATAGTGAAAATTGTATTTTTATTAAATGGTGATTTGTTGTTTGAGAGAACCATTGATGGAAGAAGAGTTTATAGAAGAAGAAGGATTGAAATGATAGCAGTGGATATGTACTGATAGCGTGGTACAACAGCAAAAAAGGAAGAATTCGCGGAAGAACAAAGAAACTAAATGAATCAAACAGAAAAGGACGTAAAATTTAGTAAATCTGGCCAGTCGCGAGTAATATTAAGGTAAAATAAAAATTTAGTCAATAAACCATTGTAATTTGTCACAGACGTGCTTGTATGTATAAGTTAATGAATAGTTTTGTAATTAAACAATTTTCCTTTTGCCAGAATTCTTTTTTATGTTAACAGAACAGTTTAATGTTAACAGACTAATTTAAATATAAACAATATAGATAAAAAACATAACTATATATATATATATATATTAAAAGAATTTGATGAAAAAGTTGGTAAAAACGGAAATCATTTAAATTTTAAACTTAGGAGAGGACACTGATTATTGGATCAACAAGTTATTTCTAAAGGTTATAAATATACTATATTTGTCCAAGTTAATAGAAATCCAAACTTTGGTGGATCCGTCGTGATCATTTGTTGACATGGACATTATCTCTGTCCAAGTTCCGTTGTCGCGGTATTTATTATATGTAATTTGGCTGTGTTTATTTACGTACCCAGTATAGTATAATTATTAGAATAATAAGTAACTCAACTGTTTTTTAATAATAGTTAGTCAAGGAAAAGGAAAAAGGAAGAGAGAGAGGAGGGAGACAGAGAGAGAGAGAGAGAGAGAGAGAGAGAGAGAGAGAGAGAGAAAGAGAGAGAAAGAGAGAGAAAGAGAGAGAAAGAGAGAGGTAGAGAGAGAGAGAGAAAGAGAGAGAAAGAGAGAGGTAGAGAGAGAGAGAGAGAGAGAGAGAGAGAGAGAGAGAGAGAGAGAGAGAGAGAGAGAGAGAGAGAGAGAGAGAGAGAGAGGTAGAGAGAGAGGTAGAGGTAGAGGTAGAGGTAGAGGTAGAGGTAGAGGTAGAGGTGGAGGTAGAGGTAGAGGTAGAGGTAGAGGTAGAGGTAGAGGTAGAGGTAGAGGTAGAGGTAGAGGTAGAGAGAGAGAGAGTCCAAACTTAAATGAATCGTTAGTTTTTCGATTGTTCCTTCGTTAAAGTCATCGTTCAACGATAGAGGACGTGAAACTAATACAATCACTCAGACATTTTATAGATATATTTAACATCCCAGATCATTATGTTTTCGAAATAAAACAGGCAGTATTATAAAAAAAAAGGCAATGTCGGCCCCGTTTCACTTATAAGAAGCTTGGAGTATTTAAGATTGAAAGCTATGATTTGTCACAATGGTTAAAGTTAAGGCGATAATGCAAAAGTAATTTGAAACCTGAAGGGATAAAAAACACATTCCCTTACAATTTATTTATGAAACATATCTAGCGCTTTCGGAACATATTACCATTGCAATTCTCAATGCAGGTCAAAATTATTACCATTTTCCCCCCAATAATAAATTGTGGGGATTTCTTAAATTTAATTTTAACTGTATTCCTCTAAAAATATACCTTGATTACTAATAATATTTATGTTGAAAACGTACAATGGTAGTAATAACTGAAATAAACAGATTGGAGTCAGTCATTCCTTGGATCAATAATCTCTTTTTTTTGTGTTAATAATAGTACGTAGATTAAATGGTGTATCGTATAGACCATCAAATTGGACCAGGAAGTGCTTTGAAGATGTGTACTCTATATAATTTCAGATAATTAGAGAGGTATTAGGGTGGCTGTTAACTTTTTTGGAAAAAACTTAACTGAAGGCCACTAGTGTGTGGTTTTATTTCAGCTAAAGAACCATCAAGGCATTATTAACCATTAAAAATATAACTACAAGTAGAAATATAAATGCATTGCATAATCATATTGTAATTATCTCAAGATGGAGCAGAAATAAATTCATCTTGATTTGAAACAAACGAAATGAAAAATCACCAAAATGAACGAATCACTGAAATGATCCTATCTCACCGTCTTTACTGACGCGAGAGTATATTTTCATTAGAGTAAACCCATCATCATGAAACCCTCGTGGAACTGGAATTAATTAGAACGTACGAATTTCGCAAGTAGTACCACGGATTAACTTTAGGATTCATGCTCTGACCAAAAAAGTTTTTTTTTCAAACCCATGAACCATTATGTTTGACAGACCTCTTGGTCTTTGAGAGCCACATGTTCGAGCTGATGATATGGGATATTTTATGGAGTTCTCGTTTGACATAAGGATCTTGACACCCTGATTAACTGTATTAAATTGGTTTTGTCAAACTATAACACAAAAGTGTTCACAAGTTTAATATCTTGTTTCGGGGCCACATTTGTGGAAGTATCGGCATTCAGTGTTTTTTAGGGCACTACTAAGAAGACTTCATAAACACAACTAACGCTCATTAATTAATTAATAATATAAGGTGATAAAAAATCGTATCATGTTGAGTAGGGTATTGAATTAAAAGCCATATATAGGAATTAATAAAATGTAATTAATAATTGTATATTATAAATTGCTGATTGTAATTGCAAATAGTCGTTAAGAATGTCAATAATATAGAATATAATTATTTTTTTTTAATTTTCTGTTTCATATTGGTATCTAATTTTTCATGGTAATTTCATGAAAAATAATAACTCGGTAAAAAATAATGAGGTATAATCTATTAATTGATGCCTCATCAGGTTTGAAGAGCCTTCAGTTGTTGGCTATATGTAGATCACATATCCCACAATCGTTCTCTGGGTAACAAAATAATACTCGTACTTACGCATGACTGCTTATTGCCTTCAATTTGCCATCTGGAAAGAATTTCAGCATTGTCACATTGAATTGTAATTTAGTTTCCCAGGTTAGTGAATAACACAACATATACTTTTCAAGAAAACATCATTGTATTCAAATTCAAGTGGTTTTATTGTAAATCATCAGAAAGTAAAGACACAATACATAATTCTCGCGATGTTATAAGCATATTTTTTGACACCATTATACAACTCAACTTTAAAAATTTAAGAGACGTGGAATTAAGCATTTGAAGGCCATATGAAAAAAAAAATTCATTTGAAAAATTAACCCTATTAAAAATAATAAGTGTCATTATTCAGTTGTTTAATGTCAAATGAAAAAAACGTTTACTTAGTACTTTGTGAGTCCGCTGTGGTTTAGAATATTCTAACTAATATCTCCATAAAAGCAGGTTCCACAGGGTATGCACCGCTGATGTCCGCTTTACCACCAATTCCTTCTTGGCAACATTTGCAGATGACACTGCAGTCCTCTTATCCCATTCAGACCCTGATATAGGATCCCAGAACCTTCAAAAACACCTTGATGAGATCGAGTATTGGTGCAACCAATGGTGCATCAAAGTCAATGAAGCAAAATGTTCCCACATAACCTCCACTCTCTGCCAGAAGTCCTGTCCACTAGTTTTTTTAAAATTCGATTCCTCTCCCTGTGCCTGAGACAGTACGGTATTTAGGCTTCTATCTCGACTAAAGACTACTTCGAAGGACATCCCATCTCTCAATAGAAAACAAACTACTTATCTACAAAGTTATACTTAAGCCAATCTGAACATACGGAATAGAGCTATGGGGGACAGCATAAAAGTCGAACATCAAGCGCATCCAATCCTTTCAATCAAAAGTCGTGAGAACAATTGTAAATCCCCCTTATTACGTCAGCAACAAAACCCTTCATAATGATCTGAAAATACCCTACATTCTTGAGCTGATCCCTTCCAAGTTCATAAAATTCCATAGTAACCTATCCAACCACCCTAATTCCCTAGCACAGTCATTGCACTGCACCACTCATTCTTATAATCCTCCTCGGACACTAAAACGGCAGTGGCCTCGTGACCTGCTGTAAATACGTGACAGTGGGAGACCTGGCAGTGGCCAGTTTATCCAAACGCGAGGTAGGTGACAACCATGTGGACTTGGGGGGCCTCTGGGCTGTTTGTATATATAGTGAATGAGCGAGTGAATGAAAATTGGTATGATTGAGATCATTATCACAATTACTTATAGCCCAATCAGGCAGATTGTAATTTTATCATAATAAAGTTGTTGTCAAAAAGTACTTTGTGTATGCTACCAAATTAAAGCTATCGATGTGCTGATTATGAATATGTATAACGTGTAGTTAGTGGGTTCACTTGTAAACGTTGGTTTAGTGGACTATAATTCGCAAAATCAGATTAATACATTTTTTTTTTATATCTTATGTGTTCTAGTTTGAGGAGTAATTTTGCAATATGAAATTATCGGTACAACAATAAAGAAAGTTAGACATTGTAAAATTAATTCACTTACTAATAACAACTTTGTTGCTGGTTTAATCTACTACCTCTGGCCATCATTGGATAAAAGGATATTTATGGAGTAGGGAGTGATTATCAAAGGAGGATAAAACACTTTTAATGTCTCATAACCACTTTAAAATAATGATGTAATGTATAATATCTTGTACTGAGAGTACACATATGTTGCTTCGGCGGGTGTCTGGTTAGTTATGGTTTAAAATGGCCTATGCGTGCTGTATGCTACCAAATTAAAGCTATCGATGTGCTGATTATGAATATGTATAACGTGTAGTTAGTGGGTTCACTTGTAAACGTTGGTTTAGTGGACTATAATTCCATCTTATTCCTCTCCCTGTGCCTGAGACAGTACGGTATTTAGGCTTCTATCTCGACTAAAGACTACTTCGAAGGACATCCCATCTCTCAATAGAAAACAAACTACTTATCTACAAAGTTATACTTAAGCCAATCTGAACATACGGAATAGAGCTATGGGGGACAGCATAAAAGTTGAACATCAAGCGCATCCAATCCTTTCAATCAAAAGTCGTGAGAACAATTGTGAATCCCCCTTATTACGTCAGCAACAAAACCCTTCATAATGATCTGAAAATACCCTACATTCTTGAACTGATCCCTTCCAAGTTCATAAAATTCCATAGTAACCTATCCAACCACCCTAATTCCCTAGCACAGTCATTGCACTGCACCACTCATCCTTATAATCCTCCTCGGACACTAAAACGGCAGTGGCCTCGTGACCTGCTGTAAATACGTGACAGTGGGAGACCTGGCAATGGCCAGTTTATCTAAACGCGAGGGAGGTGACAACCATGTGGACTTGGGGGGCCTCTGGGCTGTTTGTATATATAGTGAATGAGCGAGTGAATGAAAATTGGTATGATTGAGATCATTATCACAATTACTTATAGCCCAATCACGCAGATTGTAATTTTATCATAATAAAGTTGTTGTCAAAAAGTACTTTGTGTATGCTACCAAATTAAAGCTATCGATGTGCTGATTATGAATATGTATAACGTGTAGTTAGTGGGTTCACTTGTAAACGTTGGTTTAGTGGACTATAATTCACAAAATCAGATTAATACATTTTTTTTTTATATCTTATGTGTTCTAGTTTGAGGAGTAATTTTGCAATATGAAATTATCGGTACAACAATAAAAAAAGTTAGACATTGTAAAATTAATTCACTTACTAATAACAACTTTGTTGCTGGTTTAATCTACTACCTCTGGCCATCATTGGATAAAAGGATATTTATGGAGTAGGGAGTGATTATCAAAGGAGGATAAAACACTTTTGATGTCTGATAACCACTTTAAAATAATGATGTAATGTATAATATCTTGTACTGAGAGTACACATATGTTGCTTCGGTGGGTGTCTGGTCAGTTATGGTTTACAATGGCCTATGCGTAGAGGCATATTCGCATAGTGCTAAACAATCCACGTACACGTGATTGGCCTAACGGTCTATGGATGTTCCAAAGATTACCCTTGAAAGCAAAACCCCCTTGTTGTGCCAACCTTTTCCCGGACAAGATTATGGTTTGCTATGCTCTGATATATCAAGGCAAACATTATAATGTAATATTATAACACTCTGTCTGATTTTAATCTAAATATTGTTCTACGGTAAAAACAAACTCTGTAAATAATGGTTTATTTGAATAAAGAGTGAGATACGACTTATTCCCAGGCCAATGCTAGGAGCTTATTGTGAGGCAGCTGCAGCAAGTGAAGCCAGTTTTGATTTGCCGCCAGCTGGCTAGACATAGCCCTGATTCTGGGCTTACCAGGCATTCTGTTCCAGTAGAGCCTCGGGGCTGGTGCTTGTAGTTGTTTTTGTGTCTTCTTAGTATTTAAGCTGTGCACCTCCCCTTCCTAACCTTCCTAGGTATGTCCGGCGCTTTTAGTTTACACCTTCCCAGTGAAATTCCCCAGCTTCATCTCGCTAAAACCATCCCTTCCTTGGACAACGGCTCCTGGAGCACCTCACCTTCCTCACTCAGTGTCACTCAAGCTGTGGTTCAGTCTCCTCCCGGCTCACATTTACTCTTAGGGACGTCTTTCGCTTAACCTAAGATTCAGTGTGAGCTCATAATAATTGCTCCAAGGACACGTAAAAATACCCAAATCCTGGCCTCTTCTAGGCACAGTGAACTGCTGGGGTACGCGCACCTATCCAGAGAAAATGGAGTCAGATAAATCAAAGCTGTTAGCCGTCAGTAAGCCGCTGTCAAGGACCATAGACCACCACCAGGACTTGAAATGCTTTCCTAGTGACGTCACAGCAACGGTGACGGTCAACACATCTATTCCTGGCTTATCACTAGAAAACTAAATCACCTGCTTCTAATATTTAGTTTAATTAAAAATCTGATAACGAAAATCTGAAAAAAAATATAATAAAAGACCTTTTTAAAAGCACCAATGCTCGTTTCTCTTCAAAAACCTTTCGTAATTGGCAAGCTCTTTGACTTGCCCATGTCAGATTACTGTTGTCCCTGATGTGAAAAGGCTTACCAATAATAACAGCTTTATGATGAGAACTGAACATTGGTGATATTTAAAACATAAACTATAATATCACTTCCGATATAACAACTCGCTGTAAACAAGACAGTTGTGAGCACGCAGCAACCTGTTGTTGATTAGTCCTCGTACCCTTTCACAACCAAATTTTAAATTATTGAATTACTCTCACGACAACTACCTTATATTAACAAACACTCCTATTTCAATCAACCCGTATCTACTGAAAGCAAAACCACAATCAACACACTTGTCAAACTATTATCGAGATTTGAATGTTCCTCTAAGCTGAGACTTGGCAATGTGTACCTTTTGTCCGATGGCGACTTTGCATAAGCCATTCAGCTATAGAAGAGGAAGTATTTCAAGGACAATATGGTAGAAGATACAATGATTAACGAAGAAAAACCGAAGGTGTTATCGCTTTTTCTATAAAAAGATATCTTACGACTTCTTTGAAACGCTTATTCTTGAATGATTTGAGGGATTTATATTGTTTTATAAGGCGACAGTACTGATGCGACGAGGAATGATTTATATAGAGTTATAAACTAACAGAAATAAATTACTATGAAAAATCAATGACGAAGAGCTCATGACTGGAAAACCTGTTCTATTCTGCGGTAGTGATAGATAGTGGCTTTTTAATACAATACAAGCCTATCGAAGAATGAATAGCATCGCCTATTTTCATAAACTATTTTTACCAACTAAAATGGTTTTACTTCACTTATGAACAAAAATTTATTTTTTTGAAAATATACAAATGAAATAATGAACTTAAAAATTGGAGAAAATATATTTCTTTACTGCCTATGGAAAACAATCTAGTCAAGAGTCATATATCTCACAGTGAATGGTACCGTGACAGTTTTGATTACAGTTTTATTGACAGAGTTAATAACTTCTTCTAGTAATAGTGATCAATTAACTCTGGAGAAACAATTAAAACTTTCATGGAAAATATCATTCCTCTGTATGAGACAGGAGTTGCAAAAACAAAATACAAATAAATATTTGACGACAGTTGGGGACGACAGTATTAACAGTTCAATACCCAACAAATATTTTATGATTTTAACTAGGGCGTTCATTAGGGGCCCAGTTGACTGCGACCACATCCGCCAGATTCTTACAGACTCTGTAGACCTCAAAGTACCTCTGAAAACATCCCAAGACCTAGATGATGCAGTGCATTCCTTCACTACTCTGATCCAGGGAACGGCTTGGGAGGCATCGTCAACCCATCGTCATCCGAAAATCCACAATCATAATCGCTTACCTCAGCATCTCAAAGATCTAATCCAATCCAAACGCCACTCCCGAACAGTGTGGCAAAGATCCCGGCATCCTGCTGATCGCCGCTCGTACAATCAGTACTGCCGATTGGTAAAGCGGCGATTGGCATCCTTCCGTTCCGATTCTTTCAATTCCTACCTCTCCTCTCTGTGTACCAGGGATAACTCCTTGTGGAATGTAACCAAAAAAGTATCAACCTGTTTCACATACACTCCGTCGTGATGATGGGTCCTGGGCGGCTTCGGATGGGGATAGGTCGGAGGAATTTGCTCTGCATCTTACCCATACTTTCACACCTCACCTATCTCATCAAAGCCATACTCACAGGACAACTGTGTAAGATTTCCTCACTTCACCTATACCTCTTTCTCTTCCACCAAAAGCCGTTAATTCCTCTGAGGTCAAATACCTTCTGAAAAACTTACCTTACAGAAAATCCCCTGGATATGATCTCCTAACTCCTCAAATTCTCAAACAACTTCCTCCTAAAGCCACAATCTTCCTAACCTGTATATATAATTGCATTATCCGAACGACGCACTTTCCCCTCCTCTGGAAACATTCCATTATTGTCCTATTCGCCAAACCCGGTAAACCACCCAATAACGCCTCATCTTACCGTCCAATTAGCCTACTCCCTACCCTCTCAAAAATATTTGAGAAACACCTACTAAAACGTCTACTTCCAATTGTTGAATCCAAAAACCTTTTTCCCACACACCAGTTTGGTTTCCGCCAACGACATTCCACTGCTCAACAAGGCCCTCGCGTTGTTGATCACATCTCCTCAGCCCTTGAAACCAAACAGTATTGCACTGCTGCCTTTCTTGATATAGCTCAAGCTTTTGACAGGGTTTGGCACGCAGGTTTGCTCTACAAGCTCAAAAGACATTTGCACAGACCCTTTTCCTAATTCTACAGTCCTACCTTTCAAACCGCTTCTTCCAAGTCCGCTGTGGTTTAGAATACTCTAACTACTATCCCATAAATGCAGGAGTTCCACAGGGCAGTGTCCCAGGCACCATCCTATATAACCTATACACCGCTGATGTCCCCTCTACTCCCAATACATTCTTGGCCACATTTGCAGATGACACTGCAGTCTTGTTATCCCACCCAGACCCCGACATAGCATCCCATAACCTTCAAAAACACCTTGACGAGATCGAGTATTGGTGCAATCAATGGTGGATCAAAGTTAATGAAGCAAAATGCTCCCACATTACCTTCACCCTTTGTCGCAAGACTTGTCCACTAGTTTATTTTAATTCTATTCCTCTCCCTGTATATACTGCTCCCTATATATACTGCCTTGCAGTACATAATTTACTGGAACTGCAGTTTCCGTCTTCCGTCATCAGTGATGTCTTTTGTTTCAGGTGGTTTTCTTCTCTTCAAATCGATAAACGTAGTCTCAGGCTGGAATCTTCAGTGGTGCGTTCAACTTTATTTTGCCTATACTCTTTGTTTCGTGGCTAAGATATCAAATATAAAATCCATAAAAGGACAACAGATTTATATTTGACATCCCTTGCTGCCTTAAGAAGGATTAGGTCATAAAATTGCAAATGTAACTGTACTTAAAAGGGAAAAGTATATGGGTTGTCTAAAAGCTTCAGATTATGTTTAGTATTCCTGTGCGAAATAGCGTTTGGGCTGGAGCTTCCCCTTTTTGTTTGTATTTCAACATCTCATGAAGATAAGCCCTACTAAGTTCGTCAATGTAGACTGCAGGTGACACTAAAATACAATTACAAGTGAGGCCAATGGTAGGTTTTATTAACCCTTAAACATTTCGACTTTCTTTATTTAAGTTTCTGAGTTAACCCCTAACTCAAAACGATCTTTCAATGAAGAAGATAATTGAACCTAAGCTAAATTCTATGTAATTGATACTTATAACAAAAACGTGCTCAACTAATGATGTGTTTTCATTTTTATAATAGAATTAATAACTAACTTATCTTCATCCTACAAAATCCCACATCTCCAGGGTAGATTTCCTTCAGCTCGGGGACCGCTAACACCACCCATTTAATTAAGAGCAACAAGAAAGAGTGTGCATCTAACGTAAGAAACTAAACATTTCTAGCTATATTTATTACAATTAAAA